>JAHBCN010000487.1:135000-180798 GCA_019359885.1 Listronotus oregonensis | reverse complement strand
TGTCAACTGCGAAAACACCTCTTTGGAATGAGTATAAATGACACACCTCTGTGTTGAGGGTGTGAACAGGAAGACGAGACGGTGAAGCACATACTTGCATCCATGCTGTTGAGTATTGACTTTCTTTGGCCGACATTAAAGAGGTTCCCCTCGGCGACGTTCTCACTCACTTTAAATCAGTAAGATGGGCGGCGTACTGAGTGAGGAGTCCCCTTTAGGAAATAGCACAACGGGCCTACTGAGGCCTTGGTGAGTGATGTTTATCACCCTCCTCACTTTCAGATATAGATTTTATCGCACCCTAAAATTTTGCGCTTTTTTTATAAAATTAAGTATCTATTTTGCAATAAAGTCATCAATTCTTAAGTTATTTACTACTTAAAAAAATATATAATTATTATTTTTAAATTATAAACTAACTGCCTCATTTTATTTAGTCTTAATTCAAATCGACTAAGTACGCAACTGCATTTTCAACAAGATGGCGCACCTGCCCATAACTCCAGAGGTACTTAATGATCAGTGGATAGGAACAAATGGGGCCCAATCCAGTGACCTCCTTCAGATCACCAGATCTTACCCCACTTGATTTCTTCTTGTGGGGTTACTTAAAGAACTCAAATTGGCAAGCGAAGGTACGATAACGTCAACGCTTTAAAGACTGCAGTTAGGGAAAATAACCCAGATAGATTGTAGGACCATACTTAAGACAGTTCGAGAGTTGTTGAAAAACATGCCCAAAAATATTTTGAGGAACAAGGTGGTGTTTGAGCATTTTCTTAAAAAAAATTGTTATTTTATTTTTGTAAGATAATGAGTTAATGTTGAAAATAAAGTTTGGAGCCTGATGTTAACTTAATTGTTTCAGTTTGGGGGCCATAACTTCAATAATTTGTAACCTAGGGAGAAAAAGTCATTATAAACTTTTTTGTTTAAAATTTGATGTTTTAATAGAAAAATTACATAATATAGAGTGGTTTCATTTTTGAAAATATGTTATTTTACTGAAAAACTTAAAAATACGTTTCTCAATTGCTTTTTCTATTTCTCCGTTTTACCAGCGTTAAAATGCTACTATTTGCTAATAAACAACTTTGTATATTCACTAATAACAAAGTTACAACAGAACACTTTAATTTGGATAACTCTGCATATAAAAATTAATAAATAATAGAAAAATTATAACATAATAAAAACAATCAATATTTAAAAAATAATAATAAATAATAAAATTTCATATAAGTCGTGCAAAATTTAAATTCTATGTTGAGGTTCTAAATGATGACAAATTTGTTTTTTACAAATAACTATTTTTTTAAAATTAATATAAGGTATGTTGTATTAGTAATAAGGTAATTTTATCTTAAATCGAATGGTAGAATAATATACAGGGTGGCCCATTAACAAAAGAAACTTTGCATTATATCTTCAACACTGTTATCCATAAAAATGGGCACGCCACTGGATTCTACTAAAAATTTGACACTTGTCTTTTTACCTTTTTTTTATTTTTACTAACAACCAACATACAAAGGTGTGCTGAAATCGTCAGAGTTATCTACGATCTGTTTTCACCTTTGCAATTGTTTTGAAAATCAAACTAGGGAATATGCCGTCCTACTTGCTCTCTTTGTTTTGTAATTTTTCCAATACTGTGGAAATACATTACAAAGGCCCCACTTTATACAGTTATGCCAAACCTAAAAATCTGCAAAGTTTAAAGCCCTTTTATCGTTATGACAATATATTGTTTTCAGAAATAATATTGCCAAAGTTTTTAAACTGAGCTAAAAAATTCTCTAGATATCTTAGATATAAAGAGACATGGAGGCTAAAACTTCCCACGTCAAAAAAGATAAGAGTTAAAAAAAAATTAAAGGGAACTTCCAGAGTCAATAATGGACTATTACAGGAAAACTTCCTTGTTTTGCTCCCCGACGAGCTGTAGAGAATTTGTTGTTTTTATAGATGTTCCTTTGACTTCTGCTTCAAGAAATTAACCAATTTAATTACTTTCTAAAAGCTCCCAATTAAGCAAGAGTGCCATTCTTATGCATCCGATTACAGTACAGTTCTGTTCAATAAAAACTAGGCCAACAGTTGTATCATAAACTGCTCAATATTCAGTATGAAAAATTGTACAAGAATATACAAATATACATCATTTTTTTAAAATCATATGATGGGGTCAATCCATTTCAAATTATTTATAAATTAATTTTATTTTTGCAATAACAGCAAATTTTATTTATAAAATCACAAAATTTAACAACAATGATTTACGTTCGCCTCAAATTAATTAATTTAGAAAAAAATATAAACACCATCTGTAACAATTAAAAAACAGTAATATCTGTCATAGCACCATTTCTTTCTAAAATTTCTTACTTATCTTACGGGGTATGGAAGAATAAAGGTTTGCGATTAACAGAGGATCATCACTTAACTCCATCCCATGTTTGTTCAATAAAATTTTATCAACGTGTCTCTATTTTGTGGTCTAAAATTTATAACCCGTATATTTTTAGTGATCATGCCCCACACGTTTTATAGTTTCTAACATTGTTTGTTGCAACCACTGTTTTATTATTTGGGCATTATGGACGGACAATTATCTGCTGCAGTATGAAATTGTTTTCGGAGAAATGATGTTCAACACTAGGCATCACATTTTCCAAAATATTTATATGTGATTGCGTTAAATATTTCATTTAAAAATCCAACACACCCACAGTCCATGTCACTTAACCACGCCCACACATTTACCGAAAATCTTCCCAGATCGATCAGAATTGTTATTAATATATTCTTCATTGTATCTAGTTTTATTTGGCCCTGTATACTCTGATATGTCTGTTGGAATTTGATTGAACACTTTTCACTAGTAAATCACCAATATCCCAATTTTCCCTTAGAATATTGTTGAGGGCAAAAATTATTCTGCCCTGTTTATGTTCATGACCTAGAACTAATTTCTTTGCAGCAACATAGCTTTTAGGATGTGAATTTTTAATCCTTCGACAGGCCGTTGGTCGCATCCTTTTTTGGGAAATTCGTTCGTTCTATAGCTAGAGCAACTTGAAATGGATTGGCTTGTAAATACCTTTATAAGGACATCGTCTTCTTCATAGGTAGATATTCTAGGTCTGCCTGTTGGTTTCTTTTTCTCCAGCGTTCCTTCAATTTCCCATAGACGTTTTATTTTTGCACTGTATTTTTACTGGTATTCATAATAGCGGATGCTCATTCAATCGGTATGCCATCTTGTATGTGGGCAATTACTTTGAGCTTCTTTGAATAAAATTAAGTTGTGGCATATTGTTTCAATAAAAATCAAAAACTTTTCTTGTCAAAAACCGACTAATCAATGTCAGCATAAATTTAAAGACATTAATAAACCCTGATTTTTACACTAGCCTAAAATAGCTGTACAACACTTTAATGAACAGAACTGTACATCTAGAAAGTCCCGACTTTTCTACTTTGTTCGTTTTTTCATCTTCGGAATATTAAGCTTAAAACCTTTTAATATTTAAGTCCCACGTTAAAAAATTACATCTTACATCATTTAAGATACCCACGGTTCAATAGCACTTAAGCTTTAAGGCTTCATAAATTGTTTAAAGATAAAAGGAAAGACCTTTTGATTTGTTTTCCGTAAATCTTAACCGACAAATAAATTCAAAAAATCTATAAAGTGTTTTTTTCTAATTAATAACAATAATAACTATAATTATGAAAAAAAAAGTGAGTACATATATAAACTTTTAAATTGTTTATTATTATTTGTACCGGGTGTCCAAACAAGAAAGGACGCCGGCTGTATCTCAGAAAATGTTTATCGCACAGCGTTGGGGAAAAATATTTTTTGTAAAAGTGGTCAAGAGAAATAGCTGGAAATTATTTTCAAGTTTCTGATATGTCCGCTAGGGGGCGTAACTGCAATCTTGAATCAAAAAAAGTGTTGTTTCTGTGAATTTTGTTATATTAACTTTACAAAAAAATACTTGATTTTTGAAGTCGAGGATAATTTGAACCTTTTTTGTTTGACAATTTTTGCTGTATTTCTAAAAATAAAGTGGGGGGGTATTTAAAGGTGTTCGTAAAAACACTTTCTATCTTCAAACGACTAACCCGATTTTAACAAGCTTAGGCTAGTTAACAAGAGCTTTTCTTGGGCTATAAATAGTTATAATATTTGAAGTTTTGTTAGTTTCTCATGTCTCCGCTAGAGGGCTTTTTGCGATATATTTTTCCCCCACCCAAAATTTAGGCCAATTTTATACGTCAATATCTCAAAAACTAAAAAACCTTACAAGAAATTTTATGGACATTAATTTGTATTTTGGAACTTTCAATTTTTTTCAAATGCAATACTTCACGAGCTATAAAAAAATCGAATTCCACGGGTATCCCTTAATAAAATCCTAAAACTCGATTTATTAATTATAATTCGTGTATTGCATTTCGACAAAATATTATATAACCAAAATTTAAAATTTTTAAAAACATAATTTGTCAATAAAATTTCTTGTAGTTTTTATAGTTTTTGAGATATTGAGGGGTAATTTTCTTTGGCCTAAATTTTTAAGTCAGGAACAAGAAATAGATATATGGTTTTCGTGAACTTATTTAAGCATTATTTAGCACTGTTTTATAAAAAAACCATACCACCGCATTATTACATTTGTGGAAATTTATTAAATAATCTTTATAAATACCAAATAACAATATTCTAAAATTAAATAAATAACTTAATCTATATTTAAACATTATAAACTTCATCAAGTCCAGGTCTTCCTGGATTGTTCCTGGGACCGATGCTGCATTACCCGTTGCACAGCTAAACCATTTGATGATGAAACTGAGATTTTTTGCATTGTATTTTTTTGCAAATTTCATTGATAAAACCCTTAGCCTCATCACCGCTTTTAAATTTTTTTTTGAGAAAATTAACCATTTCAGTGAGAATTTCGAAAAAGTCCTCTAGGCGACATGTGAAACTAACAAAACTTTACATAAAACAACATTTATAGCCCAAGAAAAGCTCTTTTTAACTAGACCAAGTTTGTTAAAATCGGCTTATCCCTTTCGAAGATATAGAGTATTTTTCACGAAAACCTTTAAATACCCCCCACCACTTTATTTTTAGAGATACAGCAAAAATTGTCAAACAAAAAAGGTTTAAATTATTCTCGAATATAAAAATCAGGTATTTTTTGGGGTTAATAAAGCAAAATTTAGTGAAACATCACCTTTTTAGATACAAGATTATAGATACGCCTCGTGGAGGCCATTTCAGAAACTTGAAAATAATTTCCAGCTATTTCTCTTGACCACTTTTACAAAAAATATTTGTTTCCCAACGCTGTGCCATAAATATTTTTTTAGATACAGCCGGCGTCCTTTATTATTTGGACACCCGGTACATTATTAAACAGAACGTAACACATAGTTTTTAATTTTTACACCACCTATAAATTATTTATGTATTTTTCATTAAAAAGTTTAAAATTTAAGTGAGTTATAAAAGCTCATCATACTGCTTCTATTTTATCTGTTCTCCGTTTTTAAAACCATCCAATTAAAAAGTTTAATACAAAGTTAAGCAAATTGAGGTCATTTTTTTAAAAGGTTGCCAAATTGCAAATTTAGCTGACAAATTATTGTAATAGGTTTGTAATATCATAAAAGCCTACAATTTGCCGGTTAGCGGATCATGTTTAAATTTTAAATTACTTTTTAGTCCAAATACAAGCATTTTTTGTATTATATTTTACTAAATGTAAGCAAATTTACCTTTTAACAAGAATAATAAAGGATTTTTTTACATCAGACTATAATGGTAACCAAAATAATGTCTTAAATTTACTATTCTGTATCTGTAGTTGGTTCCTTGTAAAACCTTTTTTTTAAATTAGTCAGTTAAATATTAAATAGTTTTTTATACTTGTGAGTTTAAAAAAATCATCACCCTACAATTAAATCGCCTTGTTGGGGCTTTTGCGACGGTACGTACTTTATAAAGTAGTTATATTTTTAATGATAAATGACTCTCCTGAAGGAATAGTACCGGGGTAAAATAAGGGGAAAAATAATACCTGTTTCATTAAAAAATATAACATTTAGTTCCCTTTTTCGTTAGGAAGATATTCAATAACTTGATTTTTCAGAGCAAATTTAATTTAAACAGCTTAAAATTTTATTTTTTTTTGTTCTGCCTATTTTTTTTTCTTAAAATCTTTTATTTTTTGGTAATGTTTATTAATTATAAAACAATATAAAAAACAATAAAATTTTAATTTATTTATTTTTTATAATTTTTTAAAAATTTACAAAATTTACCAATAATTTTTTTTTGAGTGGTCAAATCTTATTTTAAAAATTTATCAAAAATAAAATAAAAAAAAGATAAACTAAAAATGTCGCCACACGTAAAAAAATAAAAAAAAAAGGGGAATTGCTTTCCTGTGTTTATATATATATATATATATATATATATATATATATATATATATATATATATATATATATATATATATATATATATATATATATATATATATATATATATATATATATATATATATATCTATATATATATATATATATATATATATATATATATATATATATATATATATATATATATATATATATATATATATATATATCTATATATATATATATATATATATATATATATATATATATATATATATATATATATATATATATATATATATATATATTAATAACTGTTTACGAGAATTCGCATTTAAATACAAATTCAAAAGGGAAAAAATCGCTATCTTTTAATGTTGTTTAACGTTTCTATGGTTTCAGGGGGTTTTTGAGAGTTGCATAATAAATATATATAATAGGGGATTAAAAAAAAAATATCATAATGACAGTTTTATTAATTTGAAAAAAAATTTTTAATTGATTTTTTCTTGTTTAAGGTTTTACCTGTTTCGACTCGTCATGTGATATCTAATTACTTATTAATTATTACGCTGGCTGTTTTGTCACTTTTGTCATTCTCACTTTGTATTTAAATGAGAATATTTCGTAAACAATTAAACATAGGATATGATACCCCAGTTAAAAAATAAAATCTTAAAATATAGAAGCAAAAAAAAATAATATATATATATATATATATATATATATATATATATATATATATATATATATATATATATATATATATATATATATATATATATATATAATATATAATATATATATATATATATATATATATATATATATATATATATATATATATATATATATATATATATATATATATATATATTTTATATATATATATAGATATATATAAAATATATATATATATATATATATATATATATATATATATATATATATATATATATATATATATAATATATATATATATATATATATATATATATATATATATATATATATATATATATATATATATATATATATATATATATATATATATATATATATATATATATATATACAGTGTGTCCCAAATTGGTGGGAATGTATGGGGATCTTGGAAACCACGATAGATAGAAAATCGGTTAAATGGGAAAAAAGTTTGGACAATTATGTTAGTAAGCTAATCCCGTTTACTTCATGGTTTCATTTTTATTCAGGTTTTTGAGAAATTTTGAAAACCTAAAAAAGCATTTTCGAAAATCGGCCATATTTTTTATAAGTAAAATTTTTTTCAAATCTGTACAAACTTCTTTAAAGCAACTTGTAGAATATGATCGAGTAGTCAATTTTATTTTCTACGTTTGGGGTTTTTAGAATCATCAAACTTTATTTTTTCACATGGACCATATTGTTTTTTACGCACCCAAAATAAGTTTTTATTCTGATTTCAACGATCTATTTTTATATTTTAAGAGTTTATAACCTATTTATTTTAAAAACAAATATTTTCTCAGTTGGCCTTGGGTTCGCGAACGTAATTTTTTTTTGTAAACACTAAAATATTAGTAATTGGAAAAATAGATAGGCTGAACAGATATTTTACAGAAATGGGTTTCGAACATAGCATAACGTTAATACCGTGTTACAACAAACTACAGAAAAGTTAATTAAAACAAGTGAAAACAAAACAATGAAAAGTGGCTAAAAAATATTCCTACTAAAATGAAGATTTAAAAAAACGACCTAAAATTCAAAATGTTGTCCATATTTCTCAACATAATAACGATATTTTTTTAATAGTCCTAACTACCCATGAATGGTTGATTTTGGGGATGTGGAATTTCTCATCAACATCCCTGGCTGAAGATGTTCGATTTTCTTTTAAAATTTTTTAACGCAGATCTCGTTGTCGATTTTCTTCAACGTACTTTAAGAAGTATCTAAGGGACTTTTGGGTTTAAAACTCGAATTTAAACAAATTTTTTTCGAAAGATGTTAGTTTAGGGTGCTGGGTTTAAAAAAATTTTCGAAAAAGTTTGGGGCTATATTAACATTTCTATTGCTTTTTTAAAAAAACGTTGCAAAATATCAAGTTTTTTTTAAATAATTAACCATTTTCAAAGTTGAAAAATTTTTAATAAAACCCCCAGCTAACTTGATTATGACCTAGATGACATTCCCGGAATCAAGGCCAACTTGAAGATATTTTTTTTTGAAGTGGATGAGGTTATAAACTCCTAAATTTAAGAAAATTTTTAAAAAAAAATTTTTTTTTAAAAAATTAAAAAAAAAAAAAAAGGGGATTTTTGGCTGGAAATTTTTCCAAAAAATTTTTTTTTTTGGGCCCCTTTTTTCCCCAAAAATTTTTTTTTTTTTAAAAAAAAAAAAAAAAGTTTGAAAAAAAGAATTTTTTTAAAAAAAATTCCCAAAAAAAAAACCCCGAAAAATAAAAATTGACACTCGGTCATATTCTACAAAAAAAATTTTTTAAGAAGTTTTTACAGATTTGAAAAAAAATTTACTTATAAAAAAAAAAGGCCGATTTTCGAAAATGATGTTCAGGTTTTTTCAAAATTTCTCAAAAACCTGAATAGATAAAAACCTGGCCCCATTCCCCTTTCCCCCTTATCGTTTTCCAAGAATGAAACATGCAAATGTTTCATTTCGCGGCACCTTTTAGACAACGCGGTAGTGCCACCACGAACGTTATTTTAAATACCTACTACCTAAAAATATCTCTCCGGCTTAACAAAAGATAATATACTCCAGTTTGAAAAACATGCATACATTAACACCAACTACTGAATGTAAATGTGTGATATTCTGGATACCCTTTAGGATATTTTTAGAGGTACTGAGGTTTATAAAATAGTTTTTTACTTAGCAAGACCCGACCGCCTAGAAGTAGATAATAAGGGAAGCATAATTATGTATTTGAGTCATAAAATAAATAACATTCTAAATGTTTTACTTCAATAGAAATAATTGTAGGTAGATATGAAACATAGAGTTTAATTAACTTTATACTTAACCCCTTTTGGGATTAAAGGTCAACTTGTGTTGCTTAAACATGTAGATGAACTATTTTAATAGACACGATAAACTTTACTTTTGTTCTCTAATATTTATCCAAAAGTCAGGAATGTTCAAAAGCAAACAAAACTAAAAGCCACGTTGACAGGCCATTGTTTACATACTTATTTTCACACGTCTGTTCATCCGTCCATTTCCCATTTTCTTTTGTCAGCCGAAAGCTTTTATGTTTACACAACATATTAATTCAAAATGTAAAATAAATGGATAACACAATAACTTACATTTTATTAATTAAAATGTATTTTTAGTGACACTGTCAATAAGGGCCAACATGGGATATATTTATGGCATTTATTTTAGCTCTATACGCTAAATATATTCATTTATTAAATATATAAATTTCAGGACACTAACAAAAAAGAGATTTATGCATAGAAGTGACAAAGTTGTTTTTATATATTAAATTTATAATTATTGTTTACTTCATTAAATTATACAAAAAAAGTGAAGTCAATTCTATACTTTATTCATGGATTTAAAATATTTGTATCCCTTGTTGCTAAAAATTATTAAATATTTAATAAACATTTTTGTTGTGTAAATTAATGGTGATACATTTGCCTTTGTTAACACATTCCTTATTTCTTTTCCATGCCTCCAGTATTCAACCAAAAGCTATGCTTTTCCACACTGAACTGTCGACTAAATAAAAGAAATAAGATTTTTTCTACCAACGTACAAGGTTCTTCTCAATAAAATACAACTACACGACTTTTAACAAAATATGTAATTAATTTTTTTAAATTGCACAATTTTGCAAAAGCCCCATCAAGAACAAAAACAAAAATTAGAGTTTACCCACTGCAATACAATGGCTCCAGCTTTGTAGTGCTTAAAAATGTAAGAGCTGTTAAATGTAAAATAATACTAGATTCTAGGTTCACTTTCAGCCGTACGGCCGAACATTATAGCCTACTGCAAAAGATTTTGTCCGGAAAATAATTAGAAACTGCCAATGAAGAAGTGTTACCAATTAAATGCACGTATGCATTATTAAAACAATCCTGAAATCAACAACATTTATACACGTCATGTTTGTTGCTGACATAATGAACGAAGTTCTTCTTGCTTCTGACCTAGAAGACCAAAAAAACATCGTATTTTTTTTTAAATAATGAAACTAAAAGATTACTCTAAACAGGATAAAAAGTTTACATAATCAGTACCATATCAAGATTGTGGGATGGTATCATCATCATTGGGTGTCACCCTAGACTCTAAACTTACCTGGAACCAACAACTTCAGAAAACAAGAAAAAAAGCGGAGATGACTCTTATGTCATGTAACATACCCATCACTGGTATGGTGGACAAAAATGCAACAAAGAGCTGCTATTACAGAACTGGCCAAGGTACAGAGACTTGCTTGCTTAGCTATAACAGGAGCAATTAAAATAACCCCAACAGCTGCCATGGAGTGTCTCTTAGATCTTTCACCACTTAACCTCATAGTGATGGGAGAGGCAAGAATGGGCTAATTCCGACTGCAACAAAAAGCAATTGGTGTCTACGCTAGTTTGGGACACAACAACATAAAAAGTCAGGTTGGCGGCAACATCCTGGATGAGGGAACAGAGCGATGATTCTCCAATACTCATTCAACAAAGACTTCGAGGTAAAAATTCCAGATCGAAGTGAGTGGCAGCAACCGGTATACGGATGGTTCCGAAACCGGGCAGGGAACTGGAGCGGGCGTGTACAGTGAAATGAGGAATTAAGAATCCTTCATTTCACTAGGAACACACAGTACTGTATTTCAAACAGAGATATATGCTTTACTGCACTGCGCAAAAGAAAATAACAGGAGGGCTTATAAAAACAAGCGGATTTGCCTAATAACAGACAGCCAGCCGTCACTAGAGGCACTAGTAAACTCCAAGATGACGTCTAAGCTGACATGGGAATGCCAAAAAAACTGGACATCCTGGGAGAACGCAACAGAGTAAGTCTCATGTGGGTACCAGGACATTCGGGATAGAAGGCAACGAAAAAGCGGATGAGGTAGCGAGACATGGATTATCCACACCATACTTTGGACCAGAACCTGCCCTTGGAGTGACCAACACCACAGCACGAGGGCAAACCAGGTAATGGTTCCGAAACAAACACGAGGAAAACTGGGAAAACCTAGGTAGAGTAAGACATGGAAAAAGCTTCATAAGGGGCCCATCCAAAAGAACAAAAAAAAATATATTAAGACAAAGTAGAAAAAAACTTGGCATAACAGTAGAGTTGCTACCAGGGTACGATAACCTAGGAGGACACCTACATACAATGAGGACCCAAGTTGCAGAATGTGCGATGAGGGGAAAGAAACAGCCTACCATATACTATGTGATTGTGAAGGTTAAATCACAAAAGACAGGCATTATTTGGGCAACCGAAAATGAGCCCACAGGAATATATCAATCAACCAGTCTCGGGTTTATACAGACTTGTAGAAGGAATAAGACTAATGGGAGGATTGGTATAAAAGGCAATGGGACAATAGGCACAAAAAGCCCCAGAGGCTGCGCTGCCTCCGGTAGTGAATCAAGACGGCTCCCACGAAAAACAATGAAGAAGAAAAAGACGACCATATCTTGTAATAATAGTTACTATTATCTATAATAATAATAAATATACAACACCTCATGCCAGTTTATTAAATCAGTTTATTTGTTATGGAAAAAGTGAATAATTAGTCATTATTTATAATGCCCATATAAGAATGGGCAATTTGATAAGATTTATCAAATTTCCATTCCTTTTCCGGGCATTATAAATAATGACTGATTAATCACTTTTTCCATAACATATTTAATGCAAACAGTAGACCCCTTCGTCGGCAAGTGATTCTCATCAGAGCTTGAAGTGTTTGCTGCATATTTAGAAAAAAATACCTAAAAAGTTTTTAAAGTAAGTGAATATAAAAGTTTTGCATAAACTGATTTAAAACTTTTTTGTCGACCTCGATAACCTATAGTCGTTTAACCATTACATACTTTCAAAGAGTTAATTAAAAAGTTTGAGCAAATTCTCGCCGCTTTGCATATATATGGAATAAGTTTATTTGCTAATAAAGTAACTGGCCTAAAGTTATTAAAATCCACGAGTTGCACAAATGGCAATATTTAATGTTAAATAACTTTTTAATGCAGACTTGTCACTCATATTTAATTAATAAATTTTAATAAAAAGCTTTGGCCAAAGCTATATAAACGTGGTCATACTAAGATTTTAAACTAGAAGTTTATTTAAAAGCAATTTTCACATTTTGCAGTAAGGTTATTATTTAGAGCTACCATTATTATTAAAAGTATAAAGGACATGGTGTATCTCATAAAATTAACCCAAAGAAAAATTGCCTTAAAAATAATGAATATGTTTATTACTCATGAGAAGCAAAATATGACCTTCTGCAGTGGGAGAGATAAAGGCGGTACAACAAAGACTAAAATAGAGCAAGAGACCAGGTCCAATGTCTGAAATAAGAGAATAATCAGGAGAAAATGTTTTCTTCAAGATGCCCAGTAAAAAAATGATATTATCTATCTTTTAGCAACTAGTTTTAAACGCCTAAACTAGATAGAAGAGACTGTAAGAAGGGCCTTCTTCAAACGCTTATACCGAGAAATCGAAAACCAACCAAAGGGTGGAAAAAAGCATCTATAAAGACAAACCGAGGATGAAAATAGTGGTTTTTCTGGGACGACATGCTACAGTATTCCAAATGGAAATTACGGAAAAATAACTCTGCATCATGGATAGCAGTGAAAGGAAAATACAACAAAATATCACTATTACCTACTTGGTCAGTCAAGCGGCCATTAAGGCAATCAGCTCTATAAAATCTGCTCCAGATCGACTTAAAACATTATATTTGCCCCAAAAGAAAATGGGCTGTACAACAAGCTGACTGTGACCATGTAGGTCACCGGGAAAGTGACATGGCAGAGTTAAGCCAAAAAAGGTTTAAAGTTATAACAGGAACATGGTGAAACCAGGACCTTTTTTAATAAATTTATAAAGCATGGATTATTTTTTAAATTTTGTAGCTTTAGATATATTTAACCGGTCATAGCTTATGGTCTAAGTGCTGGAGCCGAAAAATCATCGTCATCAGTAATATGGAGTTTCTCCCGTAAAACATGTTCATTTAGTATTGTTAATTATGTTTTCGCTCAGGCTGACAACCTCTTGAATACAGGGAGTAGCAACAAGAGGTGAAAGTGCAAAATTTTTGGGGAAAAAATCGTCATCAAAAATATGCTTCAAAATTTTTCCAGGTGAGGATCTTAACCCCCTAGTTGAAATCCCAAGGAGCTGATAGCTGGGTGGATACAAAAGGGGTGGCGGATAAGGGTAAGGGTAAAAATTTAAGCAAAAAATCGTCATCGATAATATGTCAGCCATTTGACCATAAATTGAACCCTAAGGTGTCTCAATCCAAAAGGGCTGACAGGTGGATACCGGGGGCAGTAAAACGGGGTCAAATTATCACAAAAATAAATAATTTATTATTACCAGTAATACTACTTTAGATATTTTAATAAAATTTGGTATACATCTACTATGTATCAAAAGGCATATTTTAGTGTACTACATTTTTTTTTATTTCCACCAGTGGCGTTCGTAAGGAATTTGACCCGCCTATTTTGGCAAATATTGATGGTACGTCACTGATCAAATCTGCTCATAATTTTTTTAGTCCGACGCACGGTTTTTACGTAGAAAAATTAAATTTAGATATTTCTCTGCATAGTGATATCCTTTACCGATATTGTTATGATCATGCAGAGAAATAGTTTTTATTTTTTTAAGCAAAAACTATGCATCGGATTAAAAAAAAATCAAGTGATCAACCTTGCTTATAAATCGTTGAGGATTTTAAAAATATTTTTTATTTTAAGAAAATCAGTGACGTACCATCAATATTTGCCAAAATAGGCAGGTCAAATTCGCTACGAACGCCACTGGTGAAAATAAAAAAATGCAGTACACTTAAAAATGCCTCTTGATACATAGTAAATGCATGCCAAATTTGATAAAAAAAATCTAAAGTAGTATTACTGATTATAATAATAAATGATTTATTTCTGTGATAATTTGACCCCGTTTTACTGCCCTCGCTATCCACCTAATAGTCAGCAATTTTTACCCTCTTTACCCTTATCCGCCACCCCTTTCGTATCCACCCAGCTGTCAGCCCCCTGAGATTTTAGGTAAGGGGGTTAGGACCTTCACCTGAGAAAATTTTAAAGCATATTTTCGATGACGATTTTTCCCCAAAAATGTTGCACTTTCAACCCTTGTTGCTATCCCCTGTATCCAGTAGGTTGTCAGCCTGCGCGGGAACATAATTAACAATACTAAATGAACATGTTTTGGAAAACTTCATATTACTGATGACAATGATTTTTCGGCTCCAGCTCTCCGTCTATTAGGGGACTAACAGTACAATTAAATTAACGTTTTATAAAAAACGGTTGGGATTAGTAACATAAATAAAGAGTACATAATTTTTAGAGTAAAACGTTGAAGATTTGTTATAAACGTTGTCCAAAGTTCTTATAAATACAGGGCGTAAAAAAGAGGGTCACTAGTGTCACAGTAATTCACAAAATTTTTTGTGATAGTAGTTTAAAGAGTTTTAGTTGGTTTACATTTTATTGAAATAAAGTTGTAGTATTTTTTTCACGTGCTTTTTTTTCCTATTTGCAAAATTTCCCACATTTTCCCAGCCATCTTATATAGATATTAAAGAAGAAAAAAGCCTCTTTGAAACGGAGTAGAGGCTCACCACAGATGTCAGAAAGGATCTTGAATACTTACTAAGAATTTGGAATGGTACACTCCTAAGTGGACAATTACAACAGGGATTTATTTCTTTACAATTTTGGCAAACCTGAAAAATCTAGGTTGGCGAGACTGCACAAATACACAAAATATCACTCAAGACAGTCAAAAACTACTACCACTACTCTTCGCATGGTTATACCATTTTAATTACACACGCGCTTTTAAAAGTCAGTATTTTATTTCTTTTTAGAATCCTGTGAGGTTTACATAGCGATGTACACCTGCTAACGTACTTTTATCCCATATGTATACCCATCCATTTTTAATATAGTATATAATATATTTTTAAATACAAGCAAATAATAATGTGGAGTACATTTACCCATTGTAGTCCTCAAAAATTATTTGTGTCATTAAGAATTTAAAAACAAAGACCGCAAAAAGTTCTAAGTTTATAGGAAGATTAAAACAGGAAAAATATTTGGCGTTCCATGCTTTTATTCACCGATTTACTTAAAAACATACTATAGGTTTTTCATCAATACAAATATCACTCTTATTTTTTGTAGGAGTAATTCAGGAGTTTAAATGTTTGTTTTAATATACTTTAAAATTAAAAACCTATAATGTAGACAGTTATAACATATACCATACAATTTGCACTAACTCAAAACCAAAAGATTTTTAAAAAAATTTACATCTACGGATTAGGAGGGAATACATTCGACGCAAGACAGTCCTTAACGTTTTAATAACATGTTACACATCGAGCATTACACGCAGTTAATAAAGAAAACTGCCGTTCGCGGCGAGCTGCTCGCGCTTGCGGCTGCTCCATCGTGTTGTCGTTTTTTCGCGAATCCCTTTGAAGTGTTCGGAGCTAGACAATCAGTGAATCAGTTTGTTTTGTTGCGAGCGTATGGAAAAGTCGCGGTTTTTCTTATTTTATTATTTAAATAAAATTTATTATCTGAAGTTTTGTATTTTATGTGAATCAGGATGCAGCGGGATCGTAAGAAAACCCTGCTTTTCATTGACAAATATAAAGAAAAAGCAAAACTTTGGGATCCTCGTTATAAGAATTATTTAAACAAATTACAAAAAAATGACGCATGGACGTCTTAAAATAACAGTAGTGTACTAGCAGAAAAGCAGACGCGACCTCCATGTCTGACATTTTCGACGACTCTGTGAAGACGAATGGTGCATCACTCGTAAACCGAGCATTTAAACGCGAGCATTCGCTACGATGTGGTGATGAACGAAACGGGTTGCTGTAATGTAAGGCTCGTAGCAAGCATTACATTACAACGTTCGGTTTCAAGTCAGTGGCCGCCTTTAAAGATAAAACCCGGTCACTGTTGGGCCTATCGGATTGGTCTGACTGGTTACAAATGGCCTTGAAATAGTACTCTTTTATAATCTTATTGCATAAGTGTGATATCTTGGTCGTCTGTATGTTCTAGTCTTAGAATTCTTATCAGCAGTTCAAATTGAAAATCCTTTTAAGCTTTGCATACCCGTCTTACTTTCATAAATTCATTACCGCACTTTAAAATTTAATTTTCCTGCTTATATAAAATGACCTAGAAAGCTCAGAATATGTTTTTATACGTCTGAAATCAATTTTAAACAAAAATGTATTTTTATTTTTGCATTAAAAGTAAATATACGTATATTAAATAAGTAAGTTCCAGCAATATTATACAGGGTGTTTATTA
This sequence comes from Listronotus oregonensis, assembly GCA_019359885.1. Classification (NCBI taxonomy): domain Eukaryota; kingdom Metazoa; phylum Arthropoda; class Insecta; order Coleoptera; family Curculionidae; genus Listronotus; species Listronotus oregonensis. The sequence continues at coordinate 163,759 of JAHBCN010000487.1, read as the reverse complement.
AACTGAGAAAAAATTAAGGGACTATTTCTTGGACTATTCTAAGGATATTTTGTCTTTCGATGATTTTTGATAGGGCGCTTTGTTTCGAAGATACGGGGCGAAAAAGAATTTCGACAATTACATTTGATTACCAAAAATTACATGTAATGTTTCTAATCTACAAGAACTGTTGAACATGACTTCCCCCCGCTTGGATAGCAAGAATCCAATCTTCTCCTCATCGACATCCCGAACTCTTTCAAAAACACTAGGATCGTTTCTGATTGCGTTACACCCAGCATATATGCGATTTCTTAAATCTTTCACATCTTCCACTGGAGTACTATAAACTAATGACTTTAGGTGGCCCTCCATAGGAAATAATCCAGGTGGTTTATGTCCGGGGATCAAGCAGGCCATAGGTGAAGTCCACTTCGCCCAATCTAGTGATCTTCGTATGTTACTGTTAAAAACTCTCGAGCCAACATGCTAAATGGTGGTGTACCATCGATAAACCAATTATTTTAACCAATGGTACATCCTCCAAACTAGGGGGTTTGTCCAAGTTGTGTTCTGGCAGAAATACTGGTCCAATTAGGAAGTCACCTACAATTCCCACCCAAACGTTTAACGAGAACTTATGTTAAAAGCAATCTTCAAGCACCTCATGTGGATTTTTTCAGCCCAAACATGGTTATTGTGGAAATTCCTTATTGCATTTCTTGAAAAACTGGCTTCATCGGTAAAAAGAATAAGCATCAGTAGTTGAGGAATTTGAACCAATGTGTGCAAAAGCCATTGACAGAATGCAATACGTGGAAGAAAATTTGCAGAAAGAAGTGTCTAAACTCGTTGTATGTGGTATGGGATACAACAAATAGTCTCTTAAAATGTTCCAAATCGTCCCGTTACTTACATTTAAAGTATTTGCAACTTTTCTAGTAGAGGTACCTGGATCTTCTTCTACCATGGCCAGCACATTCTATTTTCCTTTTACCGTTCTTACTGTCGTTAGCCTTCTTTATCCTCCACTTCGCTTCAATGCTCCTGTTTCACGAAGTGGTTGATGTATAATTTCGAAGGTTTTTCTGTTAGGCACATTACGATTAGGAAATCGTTTACTGTACAACCGCCTAGCTTCTAATGACTTGCCATTAGCAAGTCCATAAATGAAATGCATATCAGCCATCTTGGCATTCGTATACCATACATGACAGAGGACTTTACTAACAAGAATTTAAGTATTAAATACAGAAAGTACACGTCAAATAGACAAAGTCAATCAGTTTTAACTTATTCGTTACATACAAAATGATCACTTACGATACATATTCAAATTGAATGTTTGCAGCCGTTTGTAGTTATCGAAATGTTGTTAAAAGATACCAACGAAACTGTTAGATTTCTTATTACTTGGTAGGTCCAGTGTAGTACGCTATACCTTTATTTTGGCATTGTTAATAATTTTAAAATTACCAAAACTGGATGGTTAACATTCTTTTTTGCCCCGTGTCTTCGAAACAAAGCGCCCTATCAAAAATCATCAAATATCCTTAGAATAGTCCAAGGAGTAGTCTCTTAAATTTTTGTCGCATGTTTAATAAAAACCCTGTATACATACGTATCGAATTTATAACATTTTCTTTTAAAGAAGAGGTTAATTTATTTATAAAAATAATATTCTTATTTTTTCATCACAAAATGTATCATTAAATAAACTAAATAGTATTATAAATAAAATTATAACTATTACTAAGTTTTTATTATTTATAAAATCGATTATACTCAGCAAGACTTATAATTTAAATAATATATTTCTTCTATTAGAAATATAACATTTTTTTACAACAAGCCTATATTTTAATATAATAACGATGTACCACATAAAAGCAAAATTAATTTGTATGCAAAAATTTTGTGAAAAATAAACTTAACTAGACACAACGGAAGCTAATATAAAGGTTTTAATATGTTCCTTTAAAGACCACGTCAACGTTGTAATCTATTGTTAGATAAATGTGTTTTCTTCTAAACATGTTTTGTAATTTATGGAAAAAAAGACTAGAAAAATATTTTGCGGATAAAAGCTTAAATTCTGTGCTTTTTGACAAAAGAAAGCCGCTAGCTGCATTGCCGGATATTTTTATCGTTTGGATGTTATTTGTTAAAGCAAAAATGTTAAATAAAATAAAACTTACCATTTTAAATGCATATCTTTTTTTATTTTCTCTTCGGTATCATAGTGGTCAGAGTTTCGGCTAGCCACCCCGGCGATCCGGCTTCGATTCCCAGCCAGAGAGACATTTTAGGTAGTAGTTATTTAAAATAACGTCCGTGGTGGCACTACCGTGTTTTCTAAAAGGTACTGTGAAATCCAACAATTGCATGTTTCAGTGCTCGGACAACGGTAACGGCATTGGGAAGAAATGGGTTAAATACCGGAAAACCCCTTTGGTACTTAGGTAAATACAGGGTTCCCCATAATAGACTACCCATTTTAGTTGCTTCGTAAAATTGTTAAAACTTAATAAAACTAACATTTTACTACACTTAATTACAATTCACTCTTTGGGAATTACTATAACAAACGACTTATTCAAACTTAAAAAAATTACGTCTTATAAGTAAGTGCCATTAACTGCAATGCACTTTTCAAGATTTGGCAAGAATCGATTCATGACATGATGAAGATAAACCTGACCTATTTACCGGACCCCTTCAGAAAATTGGACTTTTAGATCTTGGATATTTTCTGGACGAGTTGCAAAAAGCTTTGACTTTAAATAGTTCCACAGAAAAAAGTGGGGTGCAGTTAAGTCCGGGGACCTTAAAAGCCACTTTAAATCCCCAAATAGTGAAATAAGTCGGCCATTAAACACTTCTCGCAGAACTATTTGTCTGAGGTGTAAATGTTGAACAAAAGCGGCGATAGTACCGACCCTTGGGGTAGACCGTTGTGTAGACTTCTAAATTTACTAGTTTTCCCGTTGAGGCTAATTTGGAATAATCTGTCACTCTGCATTTGATTTATTAAGTTGTTAAATGTCTGGCATGGTACCATCTGGTATAATTTAAGTAAAAGGCCTTCTTTCCATACAGTGTCGTAGGCGCAAGTCAGATCAATGAAAGCTACTGCTGTTTTGAGTTTCTTTTGAAATCCATTTTCAATAAATGTTGTTAAAGAAAGGACTTTATCGCTGCAGTTCCTTCCTGGCATGAATCCTGCTTGCTCCACGGGAATCTTTTTGCTGACAGATTGCAAAAACCTTGCGTAGATTATCCTCTTAAAAATCTTATAACAGACACTAAGAAGGGCGATTGGCCTGTAGCTAGTGAAGGGTCTTTGCCTGGTTTGCAGATTGCGATGACTTTGCTTTGTTTGAAAAGTTTTGGGAGCTTTTGCGTCGTCATTATCTGCTTAAAGAAATCAAGAAGCCACTTTCGAGTTTTGGGACCCGTGTGTTTTATGAACTCGGGATAAATTTTGTCAACTCGTGCAGCTTTGCGACATTTGATTAAGCCTAGCGCAATTAAAAGTTCATCGGCCTCTATTTGCCTCATGATTGCCTCAGATATCATCTGTATTTGGTGGTGCAGGATTAGTTGTCGGAGTGTTGGGGCCTGATCCCAGTTTTCTGAGTAGGCTCCAGGCAGTGCGACTGCTATGCGTAAACTTAAGGCTTCGATAGTTTCCTTCCACCTAGTGGTTCTTTCAGAATTCAGAGCCTCTAGCAGTTCCTACGTCTGGATCTCTGGTGTGCTCGTATTGATCATACAGGTCTTTACATTCTTTAGTCCAGCATGGAATGTAGGATTTGGTTAGATCGCGTGGAATGTGTTTTTTAGCACAGCTTATTATAATTTTGGCAAATTTCTCGTAGTTTTCTATCTCAGGCCTGATATGTCTGATATCGTTTTCTAATTAAGCTTGATATTTATCCCAGTTTACCTTACGAAAGTTCCATCTAGGCAAAGGAATTGAGTCAATAAGGAGGAAAATTTTCAAGAACTTCTCTGATGGCATGGTTGTGGCTATCGTCTTTGGTGGATATAAATGTTAGGTCAGGGTTGTAGTCCACCTGGCGGAGAAAAAAAAAGTGGGTTTCTGTTTAGCATCGTGTAGAAGATGCTTGAGTTCCGCCCATTAAAACACTTGATCGCCTTGGAGATTGGATTGGTTGTAGCCCCATGCAGTATGGTGGCTGTTGAAGTCCCCTGTGGATGGATGGGGAAATTGAGGAAGCACATCAGGTGGCCATATTGCGTTTGGTGGTTTGGATACATTAACTACTGTGATTTCGTCTATTTGAGTTGCCATACTTGAGTAGCTCTACTTAGCTAAGAAATGTACACTTCGTACAAAACCTTATAATTTTACTTGGTTACAAAGAAAAGATGTAATGCCAATTTTCTTGTGCTAACACGAAGAAAGTAGCATTTAAACTACATGGAATCTGACATTCCATCAAATTATTTAAATAGAACATTTCGGTAATTTTACCGAAATGCGAAGAGAATTTACGACACCGATTATTTGAAGCTAGAAGTCTTACTGCATTGTTAGCGCTTTGACCTCGCTCTACCGTCGTACGGCCGATGCGATCAATTTCATTGGTATATTTACTTAACGCGAGCGTGACGTACTCTCCCAACGCAACTACCCCGTTCCGCGCCTGTCCAACTCCCAAAGAGCCCAAGCTCTGATTGGCTACGCTGTTACCGACACGTTTAGGCAGCGTGGTATCCATACGAAGCGCGGTCTTCTATTTTTAGATTGCTAGAGGGGTATCAAGAATTGAATGTCTGTCAAGCTTATTTGGAATTTAATGAAGCGGTGTTGTCACGATTATTTTGAGAAATTTACTGTTTAAATTTAGATTTTTATTATTTTATAAAAAATTAGAAGAAATGTTTGCGCAGATGTGTTTCTGAAACAAAAACTAAACGCAGTTCTGTAAAACCTGTTAATAAATGACCAGCGTATAGTCAATATTTACTATTTAAAAGAGCGTACTGAAAACGATTAAACCTTTTTTCAACGGTGGATTGACGGTCTATAATAAAAGTTCTGCAGTTATTATTTTGTGCAATTTAAATTGCTTATTTGTGGTAATTGGTATTATTTTTTTTTATTATATATTATTGAGAAATTAAACTTAAACGTTTTTTTAATAAATTAAATAAAAATAGTGTGACAATTTGCTTTATAATAAGCATTAAAATTTTTACCCTAAAATTTCTCGCAAACGGTTGGATTTATCGATTTGGGGTAAGAATATCTTTTTACTCAGAATTGTCTGTTCTTCCTAAATGTTAACTTGAATTTACGCAAAAACGTAGCACAAAGAAATATATGACACTACTCCTTCTTCTCCTTTATTAGCCTTATACTAATTGTTTTTTATATTATTAAATTTTAAATAAATTTAACGCGAATATTCTATAAAAGAAATATAATAACCATTTTCATCAGTACCATTTAACGGGCTGTATCTAGAAAACGGGACATTTCCGTATCCTCGTCAGAAGAAACTCTTTTATCATTTTAATAGGGTAAAGATACTGCCGAAAGGTTAACGTTTACTTTTAAAATACCCTGTATATAAAATTTGCGTCTACAATAGCAATTATAATATAAAAAAATATCTTAGCATCTATCTAATAAAAAGTTGTAGGTGACCCGAATAATCTTATAAGTTATTTTGTCCGGTACGACATATATTTAATATTGATTCATGACCTCGCTTTATTATTTAATCCTCCTGCTTTCGTAGGATGCAGTAAAAAGCTCGAATACATTTCTGCATCTTTTCTGTTAAATGGATTAGCTTTACTCTGCATCGCTATACATGGTATATTTTTCCAAATTAAGAGCGACAGCTCATATAAAGGAAAATGGATTTTAACACCATATTTCATGTAGTCTATGCACACATAATAAAGCTTTGAATAAATTAAAGTTTCTACAAATAATTGAAATTGCATTGGGAGCTCTTTTACATAACATTTAGTAGTTCGTGATATTTTTGGTAAATAAATCACACTAATGTGCTTGCTTAAAGATGATTGATGATCATGTGGAATAAATAAAAAATGTTACTTGGGCTTTTATTGCCTTGAGGTATGTGAAGCACAACGTTTCAGCTAGTTTATATCTTCAACTGTCTTCTGCTAAATATTCGTAATTGGAAAAAGTAATCGACCAAAAGGTAAAAAGGGCTTGAGCTATTGTTAAGATTATTAATAGCCAGTTCATGTCCGAATTAGTTACTATATTTTTTAGGCAAGGTTTAGTTATTAAATTTTGAAAGTCACAATTATCCTAAATTTTATAAGGGACATATTTCGGTCTCAGGCAACAAACCTGACAAATATCATTATTGATATTTAAATGACAAGGTCTTTTTGGGATTTTTTGGCTAGGCCAGTTTTTTTGCTGTTTATGGAAAAGTACGTTTTCAAGTCTGATTATCATTGAGGATGTTGTAAAATTATTGGAATTTCTTCTGCTATTTTTTTCCTTCTGTATTTTATGCATATTATTAATTTTACAGTGTATTTTTGTTTTAATTATTATAATTTATGAGTTTTACTGATGATATATCTGCATTTTTTAATTATTGAATAAATTTCTTATTAATCGGTTAAATGATATGAGTTATGGTTTATTACAAAAAGGTACGTTATTAGAACCTAAATAGGCAGATCTTGGAATAGATACATTAGATTTTAGTAAGAAATAATGTATATCCGAAAACCGTATCTTTACTAATGCATGCCGTTCATGCGAGTTATCGTTTCACAAGCCCTTTTTTAACAGTGAGGCTTTAAAATTTAAATTATTTTAAGAATCATTCCAAAGCGCGGTTGCCAATTGATACAAACATTTTTTTAGGAAATTTGATCAAACAATTACTATATTTACTAATATTTTTACTCTTCCTAGCTTTTGAATTATTTCTAAAATTTATCCCGAAGAAATGCATTTTTGAAAATTTTCCCAAGTCGCAGACGAGAAAAATTTCTAAAAAAATACGTAACTTAGGATAAATTTCTGGACATTAATTTAAATACAAAGGGGATTCTGCGTCTGACATGACCTGTCAGAAAAAAGGAGGCGCTGCGCTGAAATCCATATAATAATTTTGTTATCGACTTAGGCAAGAAGAGAAAAATCCAAACAATTTAAAGGTTGCTATGATTACCTGTTAAATGAAGTTGTCTAATTGGCTTATAAAGTGAAAGGTGTTAAATTTGACTTATCGGACATGAGGCCGTTTTGAAGATTTTATTACACACGGGGTTTTTTGGAGGCGCTGATCACGAATTGAATTTTTTTTCCCGGCAAACTCGGTTTTTGAGTTGTGAGGCCTCCAAGTGGACTCATATGGAAACTATTTTCTAAAATTTTTTGAAAATGATTATTATAAAATGAGAACCTACAGACATTGATAAGGCACTCACATATTAAACAAATACACTCAAATTTAAAATATATTATTGCCTATTTTTAGTAAAAAACACCTTAATTGAATCCAGTTTTTCCTGTTTGACACCTACTTAAGTATGAATTAGGCAACCATTTATACAACATATACGGTATAAATTGTATAAATGCTTGCCATATTCATAATAAGGTGAATTGATTTGAGGTGTTTTTTACTAAAAATAAGCAATCAAGTATTATAAATTTAAGTGTATTTCTTTCAAATGTAAGTGTCTAATCAGTGTATGTTTTCATAAGATACTAAACAGGTTAAAGACTAAGGAGTTTTGATTAGTAATTTTTTAAGGTTGGTCCACTTGGAGGCCTCATAACTCAAAAACAAAGGTTAAGGATTTTTTTGTGGATTTGTGATCAGCGCCCAAAATAACCCCCGTATAAAAAATCATTAAAATCGGCGTCATGTCCAATAAGTAAAATTTTTCCATGTTTTCTATACCGAGTTATAATTTTGGGGAAAATATTTTTTTACCTCAAATTTGTTCCCTGTTAAAACTTTTGCGTATTTCCAGACACTACAAATGTTTTATTTTTGTTGCTCTTGTGGTTGCAAACATTTTCCTTCATTATTACCACCTGCTTTCTCCCGGAGCGGTATTTGTAAATAATGCGTTTGTTTTATTTTCAGAAACATGGGCCAGTCCGCAAGTTAATGAGTACGAAATCCCTCAGGCCAAGCCACCTGCTTTTGTTACTCCAGGTCAGACGTATCGAATTGCCTCAGGAGCGACCGTTATTTTGCCGTGTAGGATTACCCAACCAGGTTTGTTTTTTTCTACATGGGCTGTATAAGAATCACAAGGTGTTAAATGGAAAAATATAAAAATAATAGTGGTTTAATATGAAAATACAAAAGTTTTATTTTTATATTGTTTCATGTGTTTTTATTATTTTTATATTACCCAAAGTAAATTATTTATTCTAATTAATCTCGTTATTTAGGTTCTCTTTTATTAACCCGTTATTGTTTAAGTAGCTTTGGTAATAACAAATGGAATTTTTAAAAAGCTCAATACAAGGTACAGTTTATCTAGTTTCAACGTTGTCAAAACTACGGAGAGTATTCAAATATTAACCGGAATTTAGCTGAAAATTTTACACCTTACAGTTAATAATAGCTATCTTTAAATTTTTTAATTTTTTTTTGCCTAGCTAGGCAAACAAAATTAATAGGTGAAAATTTTTTCTGACAGCTTTTCTATGATTTTTTAAAATCTTATTTATAAAATAAATTTTAGGTGTAAAATATTCTTACCAAACCCCCGCGTCCTTTAATAAATGCTCAGAAAATTTTCCTTATTACACATGTTACTAGAAAATTTCCGGAAATATTTTAAGCACTAGGGAGATTATAAGTGAAACTTTTTATTTAACTTTAAGGGGTATATATCTTACGTAAAAGGAGCTCCCAATGCATTTTTTAAGAACATTTGAAGTCAAAAACGTTGGAGGTTTCGAAGACATATAAAGTTGTAAAGGCTGTGCTAGGTGACCCTTCTTAAGTTAGTTAAAATAATAAGGGACATTTATGGTATCTACATCGTTTTAAAAATGTTAAGCCAAGGTCTCCTTGTAGTTTTTGGACGTCTCGTATACGTCAATTTTTAACTATTGAACTTTTTAAAACAACTAATTACCCAAGATATATTTATATTTTAAGTCTTTAAAAAAACTTGAAACTTAAAAAATAATAATTACAGAGAAAAAGCTTTAGTTTTTTCATTCCTGGATCTATTTATTCTTATTATTATTTTAATTATTTTCCTATACTTTAACTAGTTTAAGACATTTGGTACTAAAAAGTAATAAATAAAAAAATAACTTAAATTAAATAATTTGTTGTAAATGTTTAGTTTTATTGATGGTTAGTTAAAAATCAATTCTAAAAACCTAATGAATGAATTAAGGATACTAAATAAATCTTTTTATCTAAAACAATTGATTAAAATACTTATAATTTTATTGAAAAGAATCAAATTTTTGCTTTTCCGATTATATTTATTAAGTAAATAAAACAAATTATTTAAAACAAAAAAAAACCGCAAAAATTACGTAAATAAAAATTATTTTTCCTCTTTTGTTCAGAAGTTTTTGGTCAAAATCAAATTATTCTTTATTTTTCGTCTTATCAAAAATATTTATATACCTTTTTATCTAGACAAGTTACTATAACTGACCACAACTAACCACAAGAGGCAAGTAATCCACTAAAATTATTTTCTAAAAAGTTTCACTTTAGAAAAGAGTTTTAAATATCCTTTGTAATACAAAAATTAATAAACAATTCTTAAAACCTTATAAATTAATTAGGTATACTTTTTAAAATTTACTGCAGTATCTCTAAGAAATTACAAAATAAGATCAGAAAGGAAAAATTAACTTTTTTAATAAATTTAAAGTTTTTTGACCTAAATGAAAAATTTAAGATTTTTTTCTAAAAATAGTAATTGGAAATGGGGCATAAGAAGTTAAAAAATATATTCAAGAAAATAGACAGTTTCGCTTAATAATTTTAAGTTACTTAACAATAAATGTCTTGTTTAAATTGAAAAAAAAAATAAAAAAATTGTTAATTTACTTATTTAAAAAATTAAAGTCTTATCCTAGAATTATTGGTGTTTTTATTACGTGCCAATATAAAAATTAGCAAACAATTCAAGAAAATTATAATTTTTAACAGCAAGTGACTTGTGAGAACAAAAAATCATAATAAATAGAGTTTAAGTTACCCAAAATCAAAATATTTTTCTAAAAATGTTTAGTTTTAATGATGGTTAGATAAAAAATCAATTTTACAAACCTAATAAATGAATTTAGGATACTAAATTAATTTTTTTATCTAAAATAATTGATTAAAATACTTATAATTTTATTAAAAAGAATCTAATTTTTGCTTTTCCGAGTATATGTATTAAGTAAATAAAACAAATTATTTAAAACAAAAAAAAAACTGCAAAAATTACATAAATAAAAAACTATTTTTCTCTTTTGTACAGAAGTTTTTGGTCAAAATCAAATTATTCTTTATTTTTCGTCTTATCAAAAAAAAAAATTATATACCTTTTTATCTAGACAAGTTAGTATAACTGACCACAACTAACCACAAGAGGCAAGTAATCCACTAAAAAAAAAAAAAAAAAAAAAAAAAAAATTTGTAATTGGAAATCGGGTATGAGAAGTTAAAAATATATTCAAGAAAATAGACAGTTTCTGCTTAATAATTTTAAGTTACTTAACTTTAATAATTTTTTTAAATTAGAAAAAATTAAAAATTATAATTTACAGAAAATTAAAGTTTATCTAGTTAATAATTGTAAGTTTTATAATAATGCCTTAAATATAAAAATTAGCAAAAATTCAAGAAAATTATAATTTACTTATTTAAAAAATTAAAGTGTTATTAAGTAAATAAAACAAATTATTTAAAACAAAAAAAACTGCAAAAATTACGTAAATAAAAAACTACTTTTCCTCTTTTGTACAGAAATTTTTGCTTAAAATTAAATTATTCTTTATTTTTCGTCTTATCAAAAATATTTATATACCTTTTTATCTAGACAAGTTACTATAACTGACCACAACTAACCACAATAGGCAAGTAATCCACTAAAATTAATATTTTATATTCACAATTATTTTGTGGGAACAAAAAAATAATAGAATTTAGGTTAGCAATTTTTTTTAATCTATTTTTTTAATTTCAATGTCTTATTTAAAACGACCCATAAAAAAAAACTAAATTTTTGCATTTCTCTATCCTATTTATAAATTTTATTATTTTCCGAGGCACTTTCTTTTAGATTTTAACGTGATATTTAAAACTCAGTAGAATTATTAATAAAAGAATAAATTATTTTTCTCTCATATTATTGGTTTTCTAGTACCAGCTGCTTTATGCGAGCAAAAATATATGAAAATAATCCAGGGAAGTTATTAAATAAATTAAAGAAGAGAAAAACCAGAGTTTTTTTTATCAAAATTATTGGTTTTTTAATACGACATATTTGGTAAGAGTTAAATTATCAGCGAAATAGCCTAAGGTATAAATAAGTAGGATCAGAGATACAAAAATAAAACTTCTTTTATTTAAAATAACAAGTTTCTTAATATTAAAACATGTGTACAGATTAAAAAACAAAAAAACAAGTCAAAAGAATAAATAATTAGGATAATTGATACAAATATTGGTTTTTTAGTTTTTTCTTTAAAATTATGAGTTTTCTAGTATCAAATATTCTGCAACATTCAAAAATTTAAGAACGTAAGCCTAAGAAATTTATAACTAAGATTAGAGATGCAGAAATAGATTTATTTTAATAAAATTCTTAAAAGCAAATTGTAAAAATGTAAATATAACCAACTGTGACTAGAAAATTATTTAATTAAAATAGAGGCAAAAAAAAATTAAGTTTTTTTTCTTAAAATTATTTGTTTTTTAGTTTCGAATTTTTTGTAAGAGTAAAAATACGAAAAGAATAAGCCTGAAAAGGTTATTAATATATTCAGAGATACCTAGTTATAATTCTGTCTTAAAAGTTATTAGTTTTTTAGTGATAGATATCTGATATAATTAAAAATATAGAATTTTAAGCCTAAAATTATTGAGTTTGTGGGATTCAAACAATATATATATTTTTTAAATTGTTTGCTTTTTGATTAAAAAATGTATCGTACAAGTAAAAAAAAAACATAATCCCAAGATACTGCACGCTTTTAGTCTAGTCAACAATTTTAAATCGTGTTAAAAGAAGATTAAGCTCTCAAAAATATAAGCGATAGCTTATTCGATCCAGAATAACGTCTGGAAAAATAGGTCGAAAGGAGTCTTTATCACGAAAAAAATTGTAAAAACTATTAACAAATTATGTTGCGAAAAAAGGAATTTCGTTTTTTGTTGATAACTTCGAAACTCCTTAAAGAGAAAAAAATTTCCAAAAAAAAAACTTTAGAAACTCTATCTTCATTATTTATAATCTTAATTTAACGCTGAAAATGAGCCTTTGTGCAACATTTATAGTTGCGCGTTTAGAGTCAAAACCAACTACGTCACACTAAATATTTTTTTAGGGTAATAAATATTTTTTAAAAAATATATAATGTGTTTAGAACACTTTAAAGTATTTATTCCTGTTAAAAATTTAAATTTAAGGTTATTTTTAAACAAGTTAGATAATTGTTATTTAACAAAAGTGTTTCAAACGTTCGTCTTCATTATACGCTAAAACAAAATGTTTAAATAATTGTCGTATAAATTTTTCGCTTCGTAGAGCCTTTCCTATACCGGGTGGTGCATCGCCAGACTGGCCATAGGAAATCTCATGTAAATTTTGATACATTGAAATATTGGCTCCCCTATTGAATTTACCACAAAATTGTATCAGACTATTTTGAAAACGTTGATAAGATTAGCTTACATACCAAATTTCATTTTTTTCTGATAAGGCAATTAAAAGTTATTTAAGAAAAACTTTTTGTAAAATCGTTGCATACCTGCTTAATGAATCCGCCAGTAATAAATAAAATGTCTTGTCAACTTTTTAATTCACGTTTTACTTTGTATTAGTTATCTCAACATGTTTTACAGTATTAAAAAAAATAATGGTTGTAATCATTTAATAAATACAAGTAATACCATTGAACTACATAATGAGATTTATACATAATTGAACAATTTTATAGGAAGGTGAAAAACACACTTAAAACTGTCTAAAATACGTTTTAACACAACACATTGAAACTAAAAGCTAATGTTTTTTAATTAGATGCTCAAACAGACCTCCGTTTACTGCTAAGCAATATCCTAAACGGTTATAAAATTCAGTTTTTACATTATGAAGTTGAAATGCCGATAGTGGATCGCACGCCGCTAAAATTGAAACTTTTAATTCTTCTAAATTTTGATAAGTCCAATTTGTTTAAATAACATTTTTGATATTACCCCAAAGGAAGAAGTCGTTTGGCGAAAGATCAGGAGGCCTAGCTGTCCAATTTATGGTGTAATTTGGTCCTACAGTAAGTCCATTGATAACATTTTGAACATATTCCCTTACCTCTCGTGAATTGTGTGCAGGACAACCATGCATTTGAAACCAAATGTCTTGATTGTCAGGTGCAACTTCTTCCAATGCCGGCCTCAATTGATTTTGTAATAGTTCTAAAAAAAGTTTCTATTGTGATTCAAGAAAAAAGGTCCGAAGTCCAAATATACCTGCCCAAACTTTTACCTTTTGAGGGTATTGAGTCCTTGTAGATAAAATCTGTGTTCATTTTCTTTGCTCCAGTATTTGATGTTTTGAAGGTTTGGTTTATTGTTTAATGTGAAGGTGCATTCGTCACTAAAACAAATATTGCGTAAGAAGTCCCTATTGTTATTCGCCATTTATAACTTTAAAACAAAATCTGTTTTTCGGATCTCATCGCTTTCCTTTTTCCCCATGTCTTTGATATTTGTAGGGGAAAATATTTATATTTCTTTAATTTGCGTAGTACTGTGCTGTGACCTTTTTTCCCAAACTTTGCCAAGAAGCCTGGTGCAATTCCTTTTTCCTTCTTCTACATGAAGAAAAAAAATCAAAAAACGGCATTATTTTCTTGAGCCCTTCCATCGAGTACATTATTATTTCGCTCAAAAAGTTGCATTTATTAATAACAGTATTTTTAAATTTTTGAATGATATTTTGAACTGTTGTCTTATTTTGGGAAAGGTCTGTAAAAAAAAACGAGAAAAATGTCGGATACTCTTCGATAACTATGTTCCATGTAATACCATTTAATCATTGTTATTTTTTCTTTAATACTGTAAAACATTTTGAAATAACTAATACAAAGTAAAAACGTCAATTAAAAAGTTAACAAAACATTTTATTTATTACGGGGGGACCATTAAGGTATGTAGCAGGTATGCAACGATTTTACAAATAGTTTTTCTTAAAAAATTTTTTTAACTGCTTATCATAAAATAAAGAAATTCAGAATGTGTGCTAATCTTATCAACGCCTTCAAAATAGTAAAAATACAATTTTGGTTGTAAATTCAATAGGGCCCCAATATTTCAATGTGTCAAAATTTACATGGGATTTCCTATGGCCAGTCTGGCGATGCACCACCCGGTATACATATTTAGCAAGAGCACGCGATAAAAATTTAAAAAATTATAATCTCTTTTTTAAAATATTTTTGTAACTTTGACAATATTACTCTGATTATATGAAAAGGGCTCTACGAAGCGAAAAAACTATACGACAATTTTTAAAAACTTTTTTTTTTATGTACAATGAAGAAATTTTTTGTGTGCGGGGAAAATCCTTCTACCCATTTTTCTAGAGACTATTTCGGATTGAATGAACTATCGCTTTTTTTTTTAGGACCTCTATATCTTTTAAAAATTTTTAAACTTGTAGACTAGACTATTTCCATTTCCCCTTGTAACAAAATTGTTATAATGAGATTCCAGCTGTCGGTCATTCGTTTGGTTCTAAAAGTAAAATTCCTGGTCACAATTAAACCTTCCTAGTACATACATTGTAACCAGTAAAGAATGCATAATCTGGGATTTTTTTTTAATTACAGTAGGGTATTTTCACTCAATTGATATTGATAATGTTGTGTAAAAAAATTGAAGTAGACACACAATTAAGCAAAACCTGATAAATAACACGGAAAATACAAACCCCTTACTTTTCTATTTTAAGGTTTAATTTTATCATTGTAATTTAAATAGCCCGCCACTCCCCTAACCAATCAAATTCAACATGGATGCCAAGTCTGTTTAGGAACTACCGATATCGACAATCGTATCGATTTTAACGAAATGCTAAATGAGAAAATGCTTTTAGACTTTACACTAAAACACAGCCAGACTACCTAAATAGTTTAAATTTGGGAAAAAAAAACATAAAACTTACAAAAAAAATGGTTTTCACAACAATAATAGGCATGTCCTTTGGGCATTTTCTCTACCTACAGCAGCACACCAGGTTTTTCTCCCATCGTCTTGTTTTGGAAAAAAAAAGAATATTTTTGAAGATCCTAAACTCGGCCGGCTTTTTTCCGCAAATAATAAGAATAACTTTTTTTTATTTTGAATAAAATAACGGAAATTTACTGTAAAAAGGGTTCATATCAAGGAAAGTTTGGGATAATAATAACTATAGAAAAAAAATTGGGGAATATTTGGAAAAGAACACACACTATTTAAAATTTTTAAAAATTATTAATAAATATTAGAGGTTACAGGTTATACAGGTTGACATTGACAATATGACGGGAAAACCCCCAACTTTGTAGATGTTGGGCATATCGATATTTGATGACAGGCGTATCAAAAAAAAAAAAAGCTGACAACAAAGCAGAAATTCCACCAATAAAAAATTTTGGGGGCCGTGACGTCGGGGGCCTAAAAAATTTAAAAAACTTAAAATTGATTTTTTTGGTTTCCGGGGCCCAAAAAAAATGGGAAAAAAATATTTTTGGCCTTTATTTTCATGTGGCTGTGTAATAAGCTAATAAAAAAATCATAAAAAAAGCCTGTTTTTGGTCGAAATTTGACTCTGGCTATAATTTTTTGCATCAATCAAGATGAAAATTAATCAAAAAATAGTAGTCACGTGAATATTTTCAATTTTTGGTCAAATTTCATTTTTGTTTAAATTCAAGAAAATATTAAAAAAAGTTATTTATATTTTTTTTTAAATGCAATTTTAGTCCATGTGACAAATTTTAAATATATAAAATATTATTTATTTTTTTGCCCATGTTTTGTGAAATGCGTCACTGTTTCAAAATAACAAGTCTACAAAAACGTACCCTACAAAAAACATTTTAGTTTTGGGAGTGCTTTATTTACGATTCATTTTCTGTGGAGTAGCACCATATTAAATGTAATTATTAAAATTTGATCACATGTGATGCAAAGTTTTTTGTTGACCCTGCAAAAGGAAAATCATAAAATAACTTTTTTTTGGGAAAAGGGAATCTATGTCCAAAAGTAATCAATATTATTAAAATGAGTTAAATTTTCAATTAAAAAAATTCATAAATAGGAATTAAACGCTTTAAAAAAATTTCCCCTTTTTTTTAAAATTTAAAAGAAAAATATTTTTGGCTTTTTTTAAAATTTAAATTAAAAAAATTGGTTAAAAAAATTTAAGACGCAAACTACCTATTCAAAAATAGATACTTTATGGAGTTACCTCGTACATGGTATAAACTTTGCATTTCAAGTGACCAAAATTTAATAGCCCAATTTAGATTTTATACAAAAACGCACGTTTAATATATCTATACTTTCCAGAAAATAATTTTTGAATAAAGCATTGTTAAAACAAAAAAAATTATATAGATTGCCTTGAGTGTTATTGTGCAAAAAGTGGTGAAAATTTCAAAAATTGGCAGAAAATCAAAAATTATCATATACATCTGACATTTTGCATGTGGGCTTAAAATTGTTTTTTAAAAACCTCTTTATCCTTTTTTTTGATATTTTTAAAAAAAAAGGCCATTTTTTAAAATTTTTTGGGGAAAAAAAAAAAGGGCAGAAAAAACGAATTACGTGTCTACTATTTCTTTTGGGGTTTCTTTCATCTTAATCAAAACAGGTTGATGCTGTTCAAATTTTAAGTAAAGCTATTATTAAAAAAAAAAATTCCAAAGATGCAACATTTACTGGTCCCAATTTTTTAATGTAATGTAATTATAAGAGTTTTAAAAGGTTTTTAAATTTAAAATTTTAAGTGAGATATTGCCAATAAATTTAAACCGTTTTTTTTGGAAGGTTACGTCTTAGCATGGAAACGTGGAATTGCAGTCCTAACTGCTGGCCCGGTTGGGGGTTTCACCAGATCCAAGACTTTTTGGATTACCATCACCAACGATTGAATTCCGGGTGAGAAAATAAAGAACAAAAATTTGTTTATATATATATATATATATATATATATATATATATATATATATATATATATATATATATATATATATATATATATATATATATATATATATATATATATATATATATATATATATATATATATATATATATATCTAGATTTTATTTTTTCTATAATTTAATTTAATTATATGATTAAAATACCACATAATAATAAACAAAATTTTTTTATTACTTTTTACTTATAAAATAGCACAAAATTTAATAAGGTGGGCATCCTCCTACGTTTATTACGGTCAGGATACTTTTAGAAACAAAGAAAACGCTTAACTCAATAAAAATTAAATACTTTAATTAAAATTAGGCACGCATATATTTATTGTGGCAAAAGTTTTAGAAAATGCTGATGGTTCACATGTTTTTCTACAATACTTCCAAAATATCCAAATGAATTTGTTTATTGTGCCTTAGTGTAGAGCATGGTGTTTATTAAAAAGACCTTTTTTGTATTTGTTATTTATATATTTTCCTAGGTAGGACCTCTTCGGACCAGGTATCGGGCTATAGGGCTATGTGAGCTTAGAAAGTATTGTCTTCTACGATGTAGCAGAACGCCTGAAAGAAAATAAAGAATAACCGCCAAAAAGCCACCCAAAACATAACATACTTATCTATCTTTTGATGGCAAGTCTACCCTTATTCTACCCATTTACGGGGAAGTTTTCTAAAATCCTTTCTTAGGTGACGCCTCCTATTTTTCTGGGTAATCAGAAGCCTAATTATCAACTCCCATATTATTAACATCAAAAATAAAGATTTTTTTGTATAACTCTCATCCTTTTTTTAAACCCCAAGAGATCTAGTTTTAAAACTTTTAAAACAGATTATTTTAAATCGTAATCAATAGCCTACATACCAATTTTTATACTTCTAAGTCCGGTCCATTCTACTCATTTGGTTTTCTAAAATCTTTCTTAGCTGATGGTTTTTTATTTTTCTGGGTAATCGAAGCCTAATTCCCAAAATTTTAAAAATATGAAAATTTTTTTATACAAACTTTTATCCTAATTTAACTCCCCCTTTTCCCTTCCCCTTTTCGCCTTACCTCCCCAGGGATGTAGCTCAATAGCCTATATACCAATTTTTATACTTCTAAGTCCAGAAATGACAAAGTTTGATCTTAACCTTTACCCTCCATTCTACCCCTTTAGGGGATTTTTTTTTACTTTCTTAGCTGACGTCCCCTATTTTCTGCGTAATTATAAACTTATTATTAACTGCCATATTTACCATACCATACCATATCAACTTCAAAAATGACAATTTTTCTATATAAACTTTCACCCCCAAGAGGTGTAATTTTAAAAATATTAAAACATATAATTTTTAATCGCAATTAAGACTCTACATAACAATTTTCATACTTCTAAATTCAGAAATGACAAAGTTCCACACAAACTTTTACCCACCCTTCCGACAACCCCTTTGAAGGGAGGAAAGTTTGCTAAAATCCTTTATTAGTTAAAGTCTCCTATTTTTCTGGGTAATTGAAAGTCTAATTACCGGCTCCCATATTTACAATTTGAAAAATGACAATTTTTCATGCTCATTTTAACCTCCCCAACAGATTTTCCTTAAAACAGATCATTTTGAATCATAATCAAAAGCTTAGATACCAATTTTCAAACTTCTAAGTCCAGAATGATAAAGTTTAAAATACAATTATTTACCCTCCATTCTCCCTTTTTATGGAGTAAGTTTCCTAAAATTATTTCCTTATATGTTAATCAGGGATAAGCTATGATTTTAATGGTAAAAAAAATTCAAATCGGTCCAGTAGTTTCGGAGCCTATTCAATTTAAACAAACAATCAAAGCTAGTGTAAAAATATAAATTTATTAACAGGTATAAAATTAATTTAAAAAACAATTAAATTGTTAGAAATGGTAAATACAGCGTATCCTGCTAAGTTCTTATTATTTTTTTAATATTAATTTCTCAAACTTTTTATTCTTTATAAAGAGTTCTGCATGGTCCAAAGTCTAAAATGTAACTATTTGATATTTTTGTTTTGTCAAAAAATATGAATTTTGCTCGAGAGTAAAGTAACTTTATTTTTAACAATATCAGAAATTGTTACAAAAAAAGTAGATTAGAACTAAAAACCACGTTTAAATATGCAATTATACCCATTGACGATAAAAAAATATGTTTTTCTTTTTTGAAACGGGTCTACTATAACAATGAAAAATTAACTTTAGTTATATGTAATTTAGGATGCTCTGACATACAAATAAATTGTTGATAGCAAGAAGTATTTAATAGCGACAGTCAAAACTCATTAGAGTTTATTAGGAACAGGGGCTTTGATTATATTTACGTGGCTTTTGAGGCCTTTATTTTTGAAGACAGAAAAATGTTTTTTATACAAATTGTAGGATTTTTTCCATATTATCTTTTGAAATTATCAGCAAAAATATCGCAATAAAAATGGAAATATAGGCACTCAATTTTAAATAAACACCCTGTATATTATGCGCTACAACGAAAGATCTTTTTTCTGATTTCAAATATATATATATATATATATATATATATATATATATATATATATATATATATATATATATATATATATATATATATATATATATATATATATATATATATATATATAATATATATATATATATATATATATATATATATATATATATATATATATATATATATATATATTATATATATATATATATATAGTTTCATATAGTATCAAAGCCATGAAAAAATAATCTGTTATGTTGCTGAATTTGGTAAGGGTTTTCTCTGGACCAATAATGTTTATTTTGTGATTAAATTCCTCTAAAGTAAAGGAAGACTTGTCGGTGAATAGAATTTTATTTAAAAACTTTGGATCCTGCTGCATAAGCCTACCTATTTCCAATGCATACTTAGGTCGGTCCTGCATGTTTTGTTCAGGAAGATTCTGAACGGACATAAATTTATAAGGATAAAATTTGTAAAATTTTAAAGTTAAATAAATTTTATAAACTGTTTTATTAAGTTAAGATGCCGCATCGTATACCGCAAGTATAATAATTATCCTAGAAAAACGAGGATATTCAGAACTTTGTTTTCATTTCGTGCTGCAGTCCTTTTCATTTTAAAGCTTTTTCGTTTAATAAACTTTCTTACTATGTATTTAATAGTATCTATAGATGGTACCCGTTGTTAAGGATATAATAAGTAATATTCCCTTTGCACTGTCGTCACATTATTATTGTTACCATAAAAAAGACGCATAATAGCGATATTTTGTTCTTCTGAATAGCCCATCGACAAAAAAGCAATACAAACTACTTTTAATAGTTAAAATAAAAAATTTCGACTTTTTACAATATCAATACGTCAAATATACTAAAACAATTTTATTGTTTTCATGGCTTTCATGATACTAATATGATTTTTTTTTCATATCTCAAAAATGGTTCTTCCAAATATCATTAATGTATATAAATTTAAAATAAGAAAAAAAGATCTTTTATTGTTGCGCATAATATACAGGGTGTTCCATTTAAAAGAGTTGAAGTTGTCTATATTTCTCCTTTTTTTATTGCGATATTTTTTTACTGATAATTTAAAAAGATAATATGGAAAAAAAACCTACAATTTTTATATAAAACATTTTTTTCTGTCTTTAAAAACAAAGGCTCCAGAAGCCACGTAAATATATTCAAAGACCCTGTACATAAAAATGGTGTTTCTAACACCTTTTGTTTTTATTCCTAATTAATTATGTAGAAAAATTTGTAAAAAATAACGAAACCTAATTTTTTTATCGTTAATGGGTATAATGGCATATTTAAACATGGTTTTTAGTTTCTGATCAACTTTTTTTAATAACAATTTTTGATATTGTTAAGAATAAATTCATATTTTTGACAAATCTCGTATACGCCTGAAAAAATTAATATCAGATAGTTACATTTTAGGTTTTGGACCATGAAGAACTTGTTATAAAGAACAAAATTTTCTGAAAAATTAAAAATAAAAAAAAAACTCCCATATGTAAAGAACTAAGCAGGACACGCTGTATATAAATTCTTAAGTTAATAGACGCAATTCAAAATATAAGTTTATATTGTAAAGTTTTATTTTTTTTATTTTATAGCATCAAGTATTGGAGGAGTTCCAGAACTTTCAGGTGGTGGATATAGCTTGGAATTACGGGACGTTAGACCTCAGGATGCCGGTGATTATATATGTCAGCTGGGTACTATTGAACCTAAAGAAATAGTCCATACTCTGGAAGTTTTGGGTAAGAATATATATTTTTATTTTTTTACGCTACTTCTAGTTTCTTTTTGGTGGACTACTGCGTATATCGAGATTAGTTTTTAATTAAAAGAAACACGTGCGAAGCTCGATAATAACATGTTTTGTTCAAAGCAGAAACAACACGTGACTATTGACAAACTTATCGAAAAGCAAACGTATTTATTAGATAATAAATCACGTGGCAAGTATATTTAGGTAATCTTTAACAAGAGACATCCAAATATATTTTATGGAACAAAACAAATTACGTGGCAAAAAGAAAAAAATACTCTTATTTTTAGGTACCCAATCCGTTGATGTAGCAAAGAAAAACTTTAGCGAATAAATTGTAATAAAAATATAGTATGTAGGTACCTTTTAGTTTTAAGATAGTTGTATCACAAAAGGCAGTTTCTTAGGATTTTTTTGGAAATTATACCGAGTATTATTAAAATAATTCTGCATGGATTGGTGCAGAATGAAATTTATAAACAATACAGTTCCGGAGATGTTTAATTGCAAAGATAGTGTTTTTGGGGCTTTTATATACTGTACTATACGGAATGACGGAAATTTTACTTAATATTTATGAAAAACCAAAGTAATATTAAACGACCACTAAGGACTTTTTTTAAATTAGTCTCATTAATTGTTACAATACAGTATTTAAAATATTAAATAATAAATAATAAAGAGTTAATCTCAGAAAACTCGTGAAAGAAATACACTAAAAAGAATCTGGCAACGACGCATGTATTTAACGCACGAATAAAGTATATAGCGCGCATGCGTCAGAATTTACTGATTGTTTTTAAAAAACATAGTTGCCATATTTTATTACAAACGAGCAGTTAATCGTAAGGGATGGGCTGGAAATAGAACAGTTAGAGCAAACATTTGTGGCCTTATAAATAACGACGCACAGTGGTATGGACTCATAAAACCTGCAGAAAAAAATTGACTCAATAAAAATTGCTCAGAATCATTCAATAAATACGAATAATCTATTTAAAAATTTTTAAATATGTTTTCGGACCTCTGGATAAGTGGTTAAAAAGACAGTAATAATAAAAATTACCCATATACTTTTTGTGCAAAAAAATCTTGTTTTGTAAAAGCGACCTTTTTTGACATAACGGGTATTTATCAATAAATAATTGATCAATATGTTACCAAGTGTCAGCTTTGCAAAAAAATTATAAATAAAAAAGTCTTTAAGATCTTCACCTGCTAAAAGACCATGCCCGCCCAAAATCTAGAAAAATTTATACAATTTTTTGCGTAAGTCCTTTTTTATTTAGCCATTTTTCCGGGGGTCCGAAAATTATAAATAAGATTATCCGTATTCCTTAAATGATTTTAAACAATTCAAATTTTTCCGGCACGTTTTATGAGTAAAAGACCCTTTTACGTAAAAAAAATCGGAAGATTATGGTCGTTTGTAGAAATAACAAAAATGTTGCACCTCATTTTTAGGCAGTTTTTTGTGGCTTATCATAAGAAAGACTTTAGGCAATAAAATGTATGCCAAAACCTAATCTTGAACATTTTTGTGCCAAATATTCGTTTTTTTTTCTATAATTCAAGGTTTTGAGACAAATTTCCGGAAAATGAAAACCCAAATCAAAAATCTAAAAAGAGGAACCGATAGGCAAATTCTAGACGAGCATTAAAAAAAATGAGCCTGAACGGTTGAACCATATGAACTGTAGAGTAGTTTGGGTGGCACAGTGACGCTTCGTCCCACTGTGCGACGGCTGACCGACTGTACTGTATAATCTAGCGTAAACTTTTTGCTACGACTGTCACGATACAACAACCTTAAAATTAAAAGTACCAAACTAAAAGTGACAAGGGCAAATAATGCCCATTTTGGTGAAAAACTAATATATCAAATTTTATTATCTTTTAATCTTAAAAAATAAAAATTACATCACCCTTGATAAAAACCCGGTATGCTATAATATGATTTACCAGACATTGTAACCAAACCATAATAATTTATTTATTTAAACAAGAAATCAAATTTACAATTTATAATTCTTATACATTTATCTTACATATATCCTTGGCATAAGAGTAAAGGCAAAATGAATCATGAGATTTGTGTGCCTCACTCATATGTCGTAAAAAGATCATGCTTAAAACAAAATAAAATAAATGCTTTATTTTGTTTCCAGTACCAGCTCGAATCCACTTTGTCTCCCACTCAGGCACTGTTGAAGTAACCCAAGGACAAATGGTGAAAATGGAATGTCGAGCCTCGGGTAACCCAGTACCTTCGTTATCTTGGACCCGAAAAAATAATGTGATGCCAAGTGGTGAGCGAAGTATTCAAGGTTTAACCATGGTTATACAACACGCCGATCGACATTCGGCTGGACAGTACCAATGTTCGGCAGATAATGGTGTGGGAGAGCCCGATACCAAACACATTAACATAAATGTTTTATGTAAGTAGCAATGTTAAAAACATAACAAAACCTCATCTTAAATTGTTAGTGATTCAATTTTTGTATATTTTGTTACGAAAAACTGCTGCTATTTGTTCTTCATAATTAACAGATAAAACCTAGAATGATACCTCATCCTTACCATTGTTAACAATCCAAGTCAGAAGTAAGAATCCTCGGGTAGGTATGCTGGTCAATGGCCCTTGTAAAAAAGTATAGTTAATTGAATCAGTTTGGTCTGCATAAGTATCTCACGGTTATTTTTATAATTTTTAGTAAATTTGTTAACATCATTCTTAGCAACAAGAATAAACATTAATATTTCTTTTACGTTAGAAGAAGTTTGTAAAACAGCATTAACTGCTAACCTACGCTGCAGTTGATCTTTGGAATGAATGGTTAGAATCTAATTTAAAATTTGCCAAACCACGAAATGTGGCAAATTCTTTTGAGACATTAGAAAGATTGTTAATGTCAACTCATCGGACAATACATTTTTCGTTTATATATAGCCAAAAAAAGGTTCTTCTGTACATATTTAAACCCATTAGAAAATAATTTTCGGACTTCTGCAATAAAATGATTATTTCCAACATCACCTTTGATTATTGTAAAGAGTTTGTCTATATTAAATTTTGTATTCAACATTTATATCAATAAAAAAATCTTATTAAATAAGAATTTCCCACATCTCTACATCTCAAAAATAAAATGTATACTTTCAAAATATCCCAATAAAACATTCAGTTTTATCTGGACCAAAGGACATGCAGGAATAAAGGGCAATATGAAAATTGACAGAATTGTCAAAACGAGCAATAAAGACAACCCTATAATGGATGATTCCTTGCTTATACCTGACCTAATTTACGAACTTAAAATATGTACACTTCAAAACTGGAATATGGAATGGCAAGCATATGGACAAACAAACACACATTATTTTAAAATTCACCCCTACCTTTCCTACATCGCAACGGTTTCAAAAGGAGAACTACTCCAGAAGAATAGTGTCAACTATCAGTAAATTAAAACTAAACCATGGAAGAT
The DNA here is from genome assembly GCA_019359885.1 of Listronotus oregonensis. Taxonomy (NCBI): domain Eukaryota; kingdom Metazoa; phylum Arthropoda; class Insecta; order Coleoptera; family Curculionidae; genus Listronotus; species Listronotus oregonensis. The sequence continues at coordinate 138,567 of JAHBCN010000487.1, read as the reverse complement.
TTCCTGCACATCTACACAAAATCGGTGTTAAAACAGATCCATTTTGTCTATGCGGAGAATTTGAAGATATAAACCACCTACTTTTTAACTGTCCTTTACATAAGGATTAAATTGATGAATTTATTTGTTACCTCAAGAAAGATAATATGTTAAACCCTTTATGGATGCCCTACATTTAAATATCAAATAATCCCAAAATCTTTAAAGAAATTTATCTTTTCATTAATAATACATTAAAATTAAAAATATAACGTAAGTAAACTACAGATCATGTCTAACCAGAACCATGTTTACCATAAATGTATGTCCCTTCAATCCGGGTCCACACTGTATGTTATTTATAAATGCCCTGATAGACCCCTGGGGGAGAAGCGTGTGTCCCTATTTTAATTCCTATTTATCCTACTCTCCTGATCTATTTGGTTATATTACCTTTTAAATAATAGTAAATATACATTGCACACAAACATATGTTTGTAATAAAATAAACTTTGACCTTTATTATTTTTATGACCCTAATAGAAATATTTAATTATGCACTATAAACTTTCGTGGCCAATACACCAGTTTGTAAGGCCATCATACCAAAAAAAAATAATACCCGGCATGCATAATTTAAAGTCAATTTTTTGATAATGTCCCACTCTTTCAGCTATAAAATTTACCTTTAAGTCTAGACAAGTTTAATACTAGAACGTACGAAATTTTCAAGATATTACTTACTGTACTAAAAAAAAAATCCATTTAATATTAATTTACTCTGATGGTATTGTAAGGTAACATTAAAAATTTTACAAATGCTATCTTCTTTCAGTTTAACAGTCTCTTATAAATCCTAGCGAAAGCTAGCTATCTTGTGGCCATAAGTACACAAGGGGCTGTTTTTAAACATGCTCTCTTTTTTAACCCCAACACAAGAAAAAGTGTTCGATCTCAAGATCCAACCATAGAATTTGGGGCGCTGAATCCGAACTCAAGGTCCGTTTGACCACATCAAGTTAGGATCAAGGTCATTTTATGGTCAAATTAAGAAAAAAAAAACAAAACCGTGATCGGATCTCTGGATCTCACCATATTATCTTTTGGTTTTTTGGGTTGCTAAATCCGAATTTGGGTTACCTTTGACCGATCTTGTTGGAATCAATATCATTTTTAAGTCAAATAGGTATGAACAGTTTAGGTCGACAAAACTGCCATACGTACTATATGTATTTTGGGTCGCTGAATTTGAATTCGGGATCCATTTGACACCTTTACGTCAGATATTTGGTTATTTTAAGTCCAACTTAGCCAAAAAATGTTTCCCCAATTTGACCTTGAAATGCCCTGACCCTGACGTCAAGCGGTCAAGCGGACTCCTGATTCGGATTCAGCGCCCCAAAATACTGAAATAAACTATGGAGGATCCCTAGATCAAACATTGTTTTTTTTTCCAATTTGACCCTAAATATAGCATAATCCTGACGTATTGGTTTAAATAGACCCCGGATTTGGATTAAGCGGACCAAAATTTATATAGATATGACAGTTTTCTCGACCCTAATGGTATTTATTTAGTTTTACCTTAAAATTATCTTGATCCTGTCGTGATTATGTCAAACCAACCCCGGATTTGCGTTTAGCGACCCAAAATACAAAAAATTTCATGGTGGGATCCCGAAATCAGGAAAACTATTTTTTGTGTGCTTGTGTAATCTTTAAATCTATGCTTTTAATACATTAACGGCCGAGTGATGATCGCGTTGTTAAATTTAGCAATGGACTTAGCAATTGTTAAAAGTTAACAACGGGTTTTGAATGTCGGTTTTCGACAGGGTTTCTACTAAAAACATTGAATAACACTGACAATGACGTTTTGTTAAACATTCTAAACCGTTTTTTAAATTTAACAATTTCTAAGTCCGATAAAAATTTTAAAAACGCGATCAATCTTTATCTAATAACCTTTATAATCTTTGACTTTTAAAACAAATATCACTTATAATTTTTAAAAAAGAAGGAACTAATGTGTTTTTTTAAACAATAGCTTGGGGGTTTTCTATGTTTCTACGACCACTGAATGTATCTGACGCTGATGCTTTTCCATAATAATTTTTGGTGTTAGTAATGGTTGATTAACGTTTTTATGAGATTAAATAAAAGAAACAGGCGTTTAAAAAATGTGCACTATTAAAAATGCAGCAATTTGGTGAAATATTGTTTAATCTAATTCTTTAATAACCAAATTAATTTATGATGTGAATTACCACCAAATGAAGCAACCGATATTGCTGATTTATTCTGCCGTATAGCTCACGCATATTTTGGAAAATTAGACTTAATGAGTATTGAAATTACTTGGCTAATATACATACTACGTTTAAAGTTAAATGCCAAGTGCTTTGTAAATATATGCACATTGTTTAAATGTTTAAACCTGCAGCAGTTTAATCAACTTTCTAGAATAGCATTGATAGGACCACAGCATGGTTTAATTATGATAGGCTTTGTTGGCTTAATATTTAATTATCTGGATAAGCCCAAAAACATTTTAGGCAGAAAAAAAATTAAATGGTTTTTAAACAATATAAAAAATGTCGTTTTTTATTCTTTTCTTATAAATGAAATGCCCAATACTTTTAGTAAAAATATTTTAGGTTTTTAGTTGAGTTTTTTCTGTTCCTGGCGCTTTTATAAATTGAAATGCGTTTTCCTAAAAAACAAAAATGCTTTTAATATTTCTCTTTACTGTTTCTGTCAAAGTTTTTCTATCATATCCCGCCTTTCTTTACTTAGATGACCCATGTCTACTTAAAATCTGTATTCTATCATTACTGGAACAGTGTAAAAATGCTCTTAAGCTACTCCAAACCTTTTAAAATTATGAACTTACTTGGCGCCCAAAGGGGTGCATGTAAAATTATTTTTTATGCGCTGTTTCTAAAATTAAGAACATCCTTTTATTGCAATAAAAAAAAAATTCACCCTGGACATATACCACAGCGCGTCTTTAACGGTTTTTTTTAGTGTCGCATGTTATAGCTTTGGACGCGACTTAATCTAAAAAACAAGACACATTTTCTAGGTTAATTTCTTTAATTTATACATATATAAATACAAGAATAAACATAAAATTATTTTAATTTTTTTTTAAGAATAGATGGATAATAAACAGCAGAAGGTAATAAAATTATATATAGTTATATATAGTTATATATAGTATGTCCATTTAAGTTCGCACCATAGGGGAAATTTTTTATTATTAATTTAAAAAAAGTTATTACCCTTAAAAGTTCTGCATGGTCCAAAACCTAAAATGCAACCATCAGATATTAATTTGTTTCCAGTCGTATACGAGGTATATCAGAAAATATTTTTTTTGCTGAAGAATAAAGTCCCTTTTTATTTTTGACAATATCAAAAGTTGTTATAAAGAAAAACTAATAAGAGTTAAAAGTACGTTAAGATATCTAATTGCACCTATCTATGACAACATCAATTTTTTGTTATTTTTAACTTTTTTTTATGTTGCTTTCATTTGGAAACTTTTTATTATTAATTTTACGAAAAAAGTTACCCTTCATAAAA
>JAHBCN010000487.1:0-130000 GCA_019359885.1 Listronotus oregonensis | reverse complement strand
CATATCGACAGTTGATAGTTTCGTACCCAAGGGCGTCGATAAGGGGGGGGTTATGGGGGTAATTACCCCCTCCCCCCCAAAACCCTACCTACCACCTCGTCGGCAAAAATATTCTCAAATTTTAAAAATGAAAGTAACGACATAATTTTAATGCTGGTTAAAACTGAGTTAGAACTATGGTTTAAAAAACGGAAAAACGAAACAAATATCCCAGATTCTGCAATTTAAACTCTTAAAACGTGTAATAAACAGTTATTTCCTTATGTTAATTTAGCATTATATCTTGTATGTACTATGCCAGTGAGCGTTGCATCCTCGGAGAGAAGTTTTGCTGCACTAAAAAGATTGAAAACGTGGTTAAGAGCAACTATGAGTCAAGAAAGTTGGTCTAGCGCTTTTACATGTGAATAGAGAAATACCAATAAATACAAATTCCATTGTGAACAGATTTGCAAAAATGAAAAAAAGACATTTGGATTTTATATTACAGTTGGTGTTTAATACTCGATTTCAATAAAACGGTTTTCTTTTAAAAGTTATGTTGAACAAAAAATTGTCAATTTAAAAATAGTAATTTAGGATTAAGTTCTTCTTTGTTTTGTTCATAATGTAACAAAAAGATATGGGTATATATGTATGTATATTCTATAATAAGTTACATTATGCCTGAATACATTTTTGTCATGTAATTAAAGTTTAAATTAGTTAGTGCACTGTGTTATTTTTCCATTATTAATAACTTTGCAAATACAAAGCTCCTTGTTATGGTAAATTATATTTAATTGTCAATATATTTTTATATTGCATCTATACTGTGGATACTAAAAACTAAGAAACTTAACAGGCGAAAGATATATGGAAGAAAAATGATATTATTATTATATAGTTATTTTTGTATTTGTAAAATTATGAGGTTTTCAGGACGAATTTGTTGTTTCCGCATGAGGCGTCAGCGGAGTTCGGAATAGTAAATGAGTGCTTAGATGCGTGCTACAAACAATTTTTTTCTGTTTAAGTTTATGAAAAATGTGTACAAACCTTATAAACGTACATATTAGCATCAATAAATACTTTTACCATGATTTTGATCAATAACAACAGGATTATTTTCCAACAAAGAACAGTTTATGTAACATATTTTGTCAGGTTTGTATTCAGAGTTGTTTTTTCCGATACTAAAATTACCCCTCCCAGGAAAAAATATTATTGACGCCCTTGTTCGTACCTATTCTTCCTCAAGTTATTTTCTTGATAAAGTGCTTACTCTATGCAGGGGACATTTGTTTTTAAGGAAAGCACAAGTCCAAATTGCATGCAAACTTTTATACTTATCGGTAAACCCATAAAAGCGAGAGAACCCTTTTTTCTGTATTAATGACAGCCCATGAAGGGTTGTGTATATTACCCAAGTACTAGGTATTGGGGTGCCCGGTTTTTAGATGTTTAAACCATTTTTTTCAGTTCCATCAACGTTGTCCAAGCATTGCACATTTTTGTTAACTGTTGCTTCTTTTAAGTCACAGATGTAAAATTGGAATATTAGAAATAACCCCAGTTTAACATATCAGGCCAAAATTCAGCACGACGCGACGCAGCAATTATCATTTATGTGATGTAGACGTAGCTGAAAATTAGTTATCCCAATAAAATGATTTAGTTAAAAATAAACTATAATAGTAATATTTAAGTCGAGTTATTAGCAGATTTAAGGACAATAATTATCTGTTTTGTCCAGTTGGAGTCGCATACGTGTAACATTATATTAGTATCCTCATAAAAATAAAATTCTTTGGTGCACAATTTTAATCTTTATCCAGATGAATTTAAAACACAGAAAACTGGAATCCAAAACCTGTTTGTTTTTCCCTGTAACTGTAAATAGTATTTGTTTGGATTAAAATTTTGAACTCGTTAATTTAGCAACTTTTAAAATGTTTATCTCAACGCCAGCTGTTATATGTTGTTACGTTTTAACCGGATGAACTTTTTTAAAAACAAAAAATAAGTTACGTTTTCATATCGCGGTCTAAGGGCTTTTCCAACGACCCTTTGGGGTCTAACCACTATTGTTAAGCAAGTTTACTACTTTTTATAACATATCCCAATTTTTACGGCTGTATGTAACTTAAAAAAATATTTCTTTTTGACATTTTTACATCGGCCTGACGGCGAACGCAAGGTCGGTGACGAGTCTGGCCATGTTTTTTGTGCTTATTTAGTAGGGAGGGTAAAGGGAAGAAGAAATATCTTTAACCTTCCTAATACTAACTGGGGTAATTTTGTACCCCAACTTGATTTTTTTTTTTTAAATCAAGCTAATTTCGTTTCCGTTAATCATGCGTGAAAATCATTTTAGAAATGCAAATTAGAATATATTCCTAACTTTTTTAAGATAAAATTGGTTTTTAACAAATACTAACATTTTTCCCAAGGTTTATAGTGTCTGGGGTACAAAAATACCCCAGTCCGTAAAACTTGTAGGAGTGCAAAAACTATTTTTTGTTGTTGTAGACAGGTATTTTCCTGCAAATTCTGCAAATTTGTATCTCGCGTTCGGTCGTGAAATGCATTTTTATTTTTATTACGTCTATCGTTCGTGCAATATTGACATTGTGTGAAGTGTGTGCTAAAATTCTTTTACATTAGTTTCTGAAATCGTAATAAAACTTGACTTGGTGAGTTGCATAACTTCTTTCGCATTTTATTTTTTTGTTGAAACTTTTTTTAATTTTTTTTTTTAGAAAATGGCAAGAAGATAACTAAAAAACCCCAGCAAGACAGATGAAGAATAAGAACTATTTCACGAGGGAACTCTGGACCTAGATGAAGGCTTGTCCCTTTTTGAGGATTCTTCTGACGAGGAAGATATGGTTAAGGAAATGAATTTCGAGTCGGACGTTATAGATGCAACGGAAGTTGCAGCCCGCGATGATGATCATCATGACATCGCCGATGATAGTTTGATGCCTGCGTGTACTAGCAAAGACGGTACAACCTGGTATAAACGACCAATACGACCTACGAAATCGACCACCAAGAACATCATAAGACATAGTCTTGGACTCACGGAATACAGTAAAAACTTTTCCCTTTTTCTAACCGATAATATAATAAAGATAATCTTGAAAAAACAAATAAAAAATCTGTTTTGGAACATGAAAAATGAATTGAAAAACATCCAGAAAATCAAAAAGTATGGACTGCCACAGACGCCGTTGAAATAAAGGCTTATATAGGACTCCTATTATCCCAAGGAGCGCTGAAAGCCAGAAAAGAGCCGGTTGAAATGTTGTGGATTTCAGATAAGTGCTATAGTAGACCAATTTTTCCTGCGACCATATCAAAAGACAGATTTATTGTGAAATGTAATTAGATGCGTATTTGACATATTTGTTGATAATTTCAAACGCATGATGTATCCAGGAACTCATATGACCGTCGACGAATAACTTCTCGGGTTTAGAGGTCGTGCGCCATTTAGAGTTTATATGAAAAACAAACCAGACAAATACGGAATAAAACTTTGGGCTCTTTGTGACGCTGCAAATGCCTATACCCATAACCTTCAGGTATATTTAGGTAAGCATACTAATACTGTAGAAAAAAATTAAGGGTGAAAGGGTAGTTCTTGATATGGTAGGACATTTGTCTGATGGTATGGAATAACAACAGATAATTTTTTTATATCTAAATCACATAATAATACACTACGCGAAGAATGACGAACAGATGGCCAATGGTTATTTTTGGTCATCTCATTGATACCGCAGCTCTAAATTCCTTTATTCTATGGTAACTAAAGTATCCCGATTGAAACAAGTCATATCTAGATGCTAGGCGCAAATTTCTCCTATACCTTGGAAAAGAACTTGTAAAGGATCAAATACGTAGAAGATTTGGTAACAAGGATAGGATTCAGCAACTAATCCGCGATCACATGATCACTGTGGTTCCCTAATTAGACGGCCCTCGTGTACCACCTTTAGCGGAAAGATCATCTGGTCGTTGCGTTATTTGTCCTCGCCAAAGAAAAGAAAAACCCGCAGTAAATGCGCATCGTGTAAAAATTTTGTTTGCCTGGAACACAGTGAAAAAAAAGTTTTTTGCGGACAGTGCAAAAATTAAAAATTGTTTTACTTAAAAAAATGTTTCTCCGGGATATCGTTATCCATTTGTAAAATTTGTTATAAATAATATTCTGTTTATATATTTTATTAATTGTGTTTGATTTAACGTCAAATATAAAATATTATAAAAAATTTAGTAAAAAATCAATAAATTAGCTGGGGTACAAAATTACCCCAGTTAGTACTTTACTGGGTATGAAGTATTAGGAAGGTTAACATGAAAAACCCAAATAGTCATCGTGGATGGCAATTAGCCGGAAATTTTCCTTTGCAAATTGTAGTCAAGTTGTCCAAAAAGTTGTCAAGTACAAAGTTGAAGGAAAATTGGCAGTAAATTTTTTACAACTTTAGAACAAATTGGCTACAAAAAGTTACAGTGCAAGTTATTGTCGGTAAATTGTACGGTATTTGACTTGAACGACAAGTGTTGCTGACAATTTTCATGCCATTTGCGGTGGTAGACTGTCAACAACTTGTAGGCAAACTTGACCAAGTTACGAATTGTTGTTAACTCAACGTCAAATTGGTAACAACTACTGATGGGTAACTTTTTGTTTTGTAACGCTGGCTGTCTGGAAACTATCCAGTAAAATGCATTAAATTGGTTGCGCTACAGTAGCAACAGGGTAAATCTTCCACCTGGCAGTCCGAGGTGGATTTATTTATGTTTTCCTTTGTTTTGATTTAGTTTTCATAAATGAAAGAAGTTGTTGTGGTGGTTTTTAAATTTAATAATTTTAAACAATAATAAGGAAGTTTTTAGTTCCAAGTTGTACAAATTTGGGTGATATAAAGAAAAATTTGAGTGGAATAATATTTTACAAGTACATATTCAATAATTATTTTACTTAATTATGAATTCGCTTAATAATTTAATTGTTTAAAAAGTATTTTACAAGTAAACACTCACACCATTTACAAACATTCATGTTTTTAGGCTGCAGTTATTTATTTTAGGTTATATTTACTTAATTTCCTAACTCGGCAAACTTAAAGTCATTAACTGCCATTTTCATACCATACCCTTTGCCTATGCTAGCGCCACCTATATACTGCTTACAGCTAAACACTTTTTCAATTCGTCTGCCATATGAATTTTTTCTCCTTACACGCTCCATTTTATTTAGTTACAGATAATGCGCCGTTTCTATGATAGTTGACTTTTATTGACTTGACTATCTTGAATTTTTCAATTTTTTTGTTTACATTATTGTTATTGGCGGTTATGCGATTACTCAATCTGATTATCAGTAAATACTTTCTTAACGAATTTTAATTATATCATTATTAATTTTTGCGTACTCCTTTAGCTTCCAAACTATTCTTTCAAATCCGTTCTTAGGTTTAGGTTTAAAGTGAGTGTACCTTTTACGCCCTCCACCGAGACCGCTCGGTCTATTGTGGCTTTCACCTTTTTATATTTCTCCCAATAGAATCAGACTTCTAATAATTCCGATATCAAACTGGGAAATAGCTCTTTTATGTTTCTTTACTCGTTTCGCTACCGGACACGAGCACTATATGTGTTCTAGTGTCCCTGTCTCCCGGCAAGTATGACGAGCAGACGATTAGATCCGTCATGCTCTCCTCTTCCGGTATAGTGACGTGGGTAGCTACCAGGTCCTTGTCACAGAAACCAGATGTAACTTCTGGGACGGTATCTCCAGCCTTTTCCTACGGAAACGGTTCTATCCGCTTTCTATTTAAAGCCAGGGAACCCTTTTCCCTATAAAAGCGGTTCTGTCCGCCTTCTGTTTAAATTTAAAGATCCCTTCCTAAACACCTGCTTGTTTAAGATGGATTTACCCTTCTCCGTAAAATAGGCGCCGGTGACTTCAGGGGCACCTTTCGAAACGGATTCACCCGTTTCGGTCGGCCCCTGCTGCTGTGACCTTGTCTTTTTTCCAATAAGCGGTTCTGTTCCTTTTGTTTAGTAGAATTAATAGTCCACCACAGCTAAGCCCCACATTATCACAGTAAGGCTAGATAGTCCGAGAGGTCGCCCTGTATCTCAGAAGCACCGTCGGAATCACCTGTTTAAGGCACATGATGTCATTCACTCATCAGCACGGTATGCTAACACCTTGGGTTAAGCCTTGTTTTCGTTTTAGCTTCGGATCCCGTTCCATATGCTAGCGGCTGGAGTTGCCGATAACCGGCAACTCCAACGCATGTTACAAAAGATCCTACTGGCCCCACCACGGCATCGACGTGCGAACACGGTGGTGGGAAATCCGTTCTTACTCAAGAAGTTGTTATACAAAATGAAGTGTAAAAAACACTTACAGAAGTTTAAAAGACAATGAAAATGGTAAACTAAATAAAGTTTATTTAAAATCTTAAAAATTTAGAAACAGGAGCACGTTAAAAGATACTTTTTTAAATTCTTTTCTGTACAGATATCTGACCATTTTCCTAAAGATATTTGATATACTTAGAAAGAAAAGATAACAAAAAACTAATTTCTCGTTTTAAGTATTTAGGAATCTGATTATTAACCATGTTTATTTGATCTAATTTCTTTAAATAAACAAACAAAAATTTACATGTTTATTTCACCGGTTCTTATTGGATTATAGTAGGTCACCAGATAGGTCTTCGCCATAAACTTTTCTTATTACAGAAACGTTGGGAGTAGTACAGAGCTAGTAGGGATAGTATAGAGGTAGTAGTTATTTGTATAGCGTTCGTTGTAGCTCTACCGCATTGGTCACCTTGTCAGTACTTATGTTTTTGTAAGCATATGAGCAATCCAATAGAGATCAGTAGCTTTCGTTGTCATGTTAAGCGACATAAATATTTTGGCTTATAAGGTACCGCTTCCCGCACGTGCCTGTAAAAATAGTCCATATTAAAAGCAAAGGCGGCCGCCAGTTCAAACCAAACCTTTTTAGCTTTTTTTAATGTTTTCATTTTCTTTTCAAACAACACCGAATTTGTATTCTTATATTAATCCAACTACACAATCTTGGTGTTTGTAAATAGCGAAGAAATCAAATAAAAACATCTCTCACCACTACAGACGCAGGTGATCGCAGCTAAAATGTTTTTGTTTATTTGCAAGGAGGATTAAATATTTATCTATACAACTTTCAGCCCACCGACCGGAAGCCGCCGATAAAAGTAAATTTATCAATATTTTTTATGATATTTTCTTGTAATTATTATTATTTTTTTAATTCAAATAGTTTTTAGTCTTAATGAATTTTAAATTTTTATTTACTGTATGCTCTAGGTGTGAAAAACCAATCAGATATGACTTTTACTTAATTTAGTTAACCTATATTGAACGTATGAATTTAAATTAAAGTTTTAGGGGCACCTTTAAAAAAAGTTAAAATATAATTGTTCAACGTTCTTGGCGTATTTTTATTCATACGCGACTTTATTTTTAAATAATTCTTATGAAGTACGTTACTACATCTTAAAGGATAAGTAATTACGACATAAAATATTTTCTATATTCAAAATGACTATTTTTCCACCCTTAAACCACTGTGCGAAGTATATTTCAGAAAGGTGTCTGTTAGTTAAAGTAGACCATCTTATAAATAAAACAAAAGAAGGACAAAATATTGACTTGTTTAAAAATCTTAAACTGTTTTTAAAATAAATTACTAGCAAAGAAAAAAATGTTTAAATAAGGTTCTATATTTTTTTTTCTTTTAAAAGCTAATATTACTTTTGTTCTGATAATATAGACATTTTTATTTGATCATGGAGATTGTCTGTTTATCTACATGTACGCCTGACGAAGTTCTAAGCAAAGATTGTATTTTTATCTTTTCGCTCGGTAAAAGTCAATAGATACTTTGGCCAGGATTGCTTTTGACTTGGGATTTAAATAAAAAAAACTTTATATTTATGTCCATTTTTATTTAATGTTAACTTCTTTTTAATTGATTTAAACGATTTTATTTTAAAACAGCTTTTGAATAAATCTGTTTTTTAAATACATTGATTCGATCGCTTGTGGCTAAATAAACAAAAAATTCTTGCCACTTACCATCTCGTTCTACCATAATTACACTTATTAGTAATGATAACGACAATAATACCACTTACTGTGATATTTGTTTTTGCAACTGGCCTTTCTCCGACGAGACTTTTTTTTTAACCTTCCGTTACTGACGTGGGCTTATGTAAAATAAATACTAACGTCGGACTCACACTTCGCACATCTGTTTTCATTGAAAAATTATCAAAAACCGTGTATAACCAAATCAGTCTTGGTGGAAATATATAAAGATATTCAATGTAAGTATATTTACTAATTTTGAAGGTAATATATTAAAATCCAAAAGTCCACAAAATCTTTAATAAAAAATAAAGCTGAAAATCCTGTTTACAATTTTTTAATTATAAAAATCACTTAAATCGAAAATATATAAAACATAGCATTATCAAAACTAAAAACTTCTGATGAACTTTTAACATACATAAAAAAAATACATGTCGAAAAACAAAAATAAAACTTTTAACCTAAACCCTAACTGACTAAAATAATATCGTCAATCTTCGCCACTTTCACCAGCCAAACAGTCACTACACATATAGTCCAAGATGTTGTTTGGTCATCAATATCTTTCTCATCATCCATGTTGTAATCTTGAATTTCTTCAGCATCATTTTGCAAACTCGTGTCGTCGTCACATAACTCGTCATCAGTCTCAACCTCATAGAAGAGTTGGCGAAAATATTGTTGTTTCCTTTCGTAATTCATATTAACCACTTTAAACGAATATTTAGGTTTATTAATTGGCCAAAAGCAGAAATTAATTAAAAATTATTCCATAAAAACATTAACATAAACACTAACGTGCGGAGTGAGAGTCCGCATAAGAGCCTAACTCCAACATGAAGCATCCTACTCTGTTTACCACTTTACACTAACTGGGAGCCCCAACCGCACCACCCACTCAGCGGTACAGCCGCCTACCCAGAATTGTTCGAAAAATACCGGCCAATTTTCGGCCGTGCGGACTCACAGTCCGCACGTTAGTAACGGAAGGTTAATGATGTGTTAAAGCACCAAAATAATGTTTGTTTTAGGTCCCAAAGACTGTAGTCTCGAAATAATACTATTAAATCTCATTTTCCAAAATGAGCAGCTAAGCTTTGCAGAACCAAAAATCTTTTAATTGTGTAGAACTAGATGAAACATATTGCATTTAGAGCCGTACAAGCAACTCGTTAGCTATAATTTGACTTCGAGTCAGAAACAATTTCTCCCCTTCTATCCTGTACACTTTACATGTATCCCAAACCAGACTTTACCTGAATTAGTCTTTTCACGTCTGGAAACTAGTCTCTTTCACAATTCCTAATAACCAAAACTAGCACTGTTTATACTTTAAGCCCAATAATGGAAAAATGGTAACACCACAAAAAAATTATCGAACCCAGAAGTGTAATATATGGTTTTTGATGTATTTTTGTCTCCTAAATATTTTTTATACCAGCGAAGAAATCATTATTTTCTCAAAATCAACCGATTTGTGCCAAATTTGGTATACGGAGGTTTTAGCGATCGCTGATTACGAGTCCAAATTCTATCACCCTTGAGAATTACTGCCCGATTAAGTACATGGAGGTTTTAAGGATCGCCGATAACAAATTTGGAGTCAAAAATCTTTTTACCATTTTAAATCGGCATTTTGCAGATCTGACCCTAAACTGGTAACCGGCGCCCCTTAAAACGCCTATGTACTAGATCGGGCGTAAATCGCTTAAAATTGGGTCCGCCATGTTGAGACCGCCATTTTAATTTTTACAAATCTGAGTTTGGAGTAGTAATCTGCGACCGCCAAAACCTTCGTATACTAAATTTGGCGCAAATCTGTATATAAAAAAAATAATAATATTGTTTTTTTTGCGGTTATAAAAAAACGTCAAGTGACACATTAATTCTGAGAGTAAATTTATATTTTCCATAGCCTTTTCTCAATAAATGTATACTAAATTGGGAAATAACAAATAAAGTTTCCTTTATTTTTGCTGGTATTTTTGCTGGTATTTTTGGTGTTTTAAATCTGTTTTTTGAGGTTAGGAAAAAACTGTGACATAATGGTCAAATTCTGACCACAGATTTGTGTTTAGGAGGTAAATGTACCTTTAAAACCCAAAACATCACATCTCTGAATCCGATACTTTATTTTTGTAGAGGGGTGTAATTTGTCATTGAAAATAGGTATACAGATTGATTCATTAGGACTTTGGGCATTTGGGTTTACGCTTTATTGAGAGCGTGAGAGAAAAAAGTTATTGTATTTTAAAGCAGGACAGACAATTCTCTTTTTCCAAGATTGGGAGCAGATCCTTTACCTTTCCTCAATGCCGTCAAGCATCGGTGTATTTTTTTCGGGTCGTAGCCCCGGCCGTCTTCCATCTAGTACGTATCTGTAGTATGAACAGAGAAAGCAAGAATATTGGTGTTTGCTTTATTTTCATGACTTTTGACTATGTTACTGCAAAGTTAAACAAAAGATTACAATAATTTTTAGTGTTAATATTTATGAATAATTTCGGGGGATTGAATTCTATAAAAAAAATGTGTTAAAAGTTTTTTAAGGGAGAATTTTATTGTTTACAAATCTCTATAAGTAATCATCGATAATATTTAGGATATACCTATATTTAATGTCATTTAACCCCCACCCAACCAAACCCACAGTTTGCATCAAACTTTTTAGGGTATGTTAAGGTTACCAAAATAAAGATCCCTAGAAAAATTATTATGGGTCGGAATTTTTTTGAAGTCAAAATGTTTATTTACCATCAATAATTTGTTTCGTGTCAAATAAAATGTCGTTAAGTAATCAACCTTATTAGTTACCTATATCTTTTATCGTATTACTTAATTATGCTCTCCTTTCTAAAGTATTGTTCTTTCGAATCCGTTACGTTTGAGAATATGATATTAAAGCCCTACTTTGTATGCTCGAAGCATACAAGTTCCCCCTAAAGCCTTACAACAGTTTGTTTGAATTTTCCTTTTATTTAAAATCACATCAAAAGGTAAAGTGGTTGAGAAAAGGGTTTGAATTGGGTATAATAAAATAACTTTGGTGTTTATTTCGTCGGTTCCTTTCATATGCGCAATTAGAATTTAATGGAAAGTAATTATTTTAATAATTTTTAGGAAAAAACATTTTACAAGATAATAACTTTATTTGGATAATTTAAAAGGTTTATTTTACCTTTGTCCTAAATAAATTTTGTTACATTAAAGTTGAAACTGTTTTGTTTTTGTTTTTTTTATTCGTTTTTTAACCTTTTTCATTTTAATTTTTAAATTATATTTTCCTTGGCTTTATGCATAGACTTTTATTATCCTTTTAAATGGGAAAAAAACGATAAAATAATTGTTACTATATTTTTTTTTGTATCTCTAGACACACTTTTTTATCTACACAATCTATAATGGCTTCAAGCCTAAGTACTAATGTATCGTGGGTGTGTTAGCTGAAGTAAGGGGCAGTTTATTGATGCGAGACTCAAATATTTAAAGATTTGGAAGGAAATAAAAATTTCCATGGACAGTCTAGCGACAAAGGAAGAAACTAATTTAAAAGTTTGGGGCCTTTCTAGTTTAGTTGTGAAGGCATACATGCTGGTGAAACTTCATGTTACTTTATTGGGAGCTACTAGGAAAGAAATAATATTAGCTAATACCTCGAAGCAGAAGTGTCTTTAATAAGGCAAATGGCTCTTCTTTGAGATGCCATTCCTCAGACATGGGACACTATTCTAGGCATGGTCTGATTTGGGATATATAAGAGAATACAGATTAGGCAAAAATACTTTCGGAAAGGGAATCCAAGTTTTTTCGAAGCTGTGGTTCCTATACATATAATATGCTTTTGCCAGTTAGGGCCTTTTTTAAAGGTAACACTCACATACCTAAATGATTCTTTATTCTGAGAACTTGATCGCTTATAAGTAAAAAATGAGTATTGGTAGACTTTTTTCGCGACAGCGAACTATGATTGTGTTTTTGAAGCATTAAACCAGAGAAGATTTTTGGTATTTCAATCGCAAATTAATTGGAGATTCCATGAAAGAGATATTTGCATGATGCAGATGTTTACTTGCCAAATTAGTCTCGAAAACTGGCTCAAGAAACTAAATAGTAAAATAAATGGTTCTTTTAGCAAAACCAGAGTCTAAAGAATCTTGTCACTGCTTGAGGGGCCGATTTGCCGACATTGGCCTTGAGTTACAAACCCCGTACGTCACGGGTCGTCAATATAAAAAGTTTAACGATGGCATGATTATTATTATACGAGGGCACTTTTATACATACAATACATATGTACCTGATTGGATCTTAGGATATCCAAAAGTCACACACAATCACTGGAACTAATACAGCAGTTATTTACAGAACAGTAAGAAATATGTTTTGTTGTCTAAAAAATATAAGGAAACAAGTTAAAATAGTAAATAATAAATAATAATTTTATACACAAAAGCAAAAACCACGCAAAAACTCTCCCTGTGAATGCAATGCGAATCAGCAAAAGCACTTGCAAAAACTACCACGGGCTCTGTTTCCCGGGAGAGGACAGGAGGGAAATTTGTGGTGTGAGGTTAAGTGATTGGACTTATTTTTATTCGGCGGTGGCCAAACCACAGATCGGGTTAATTTGCTTTTAATTTATAGTTATTTAGTATTAGATAGTTATAGAAAAAAATCGTTAATGTAAAGTAAATCATTTCCAAATTTATTCAAATAATATAGATCGGCATTTAAGTTTGTAAGGTTTATTCTTAGTAAATCACACCTTTTAGGCTTTTTTATTTTTGTATAAACGGTTATAATTGAAATTTTTTTGATGCAAAACAAATAAACTAAACCGAAAAAAAAATCCAAGGACATATTTTTAATTAAAAAGCATTAATATTACAAGTTGACTTCAGCTCTCTCTATAAACTCACTTATCTTTTTCATCAGATCATAAAAATTGTCTAGATGCTGCACATTGCAAGTTTTATCTGTGTCATAAAACAGCTGTCGGGTGCAAAAATCTTATTATTTCTTAAGTGCTCACTTTAACATCAGTTTTATTTTTTTTATAATAAAAATTAATACTTTTCTGTTAAATTAAACAGTGGCTTTATATATTTTATAGATTCGCTCCTTAAGTTACTAGTGGGTATTATACAAAGCTTAAGAAAAGTGCAACAAAAAAGCTTTAGAAACAGTTATAAGTCAATTTAAAATTCTTAACCTAACTATTAAAACAAAAAATTTCCACGATAAAAAAAATCACATAGACCACGTTTATGTCCACAACGTCAAACAGATGTAGGTTTCATCTAATACAAAATCTTCAGTCACTTTAATTCACAGTTGTATATTCCAAAAAAAAAAATCCAAAAGTAGGGTTTTGATCCTATGAAATTTTGACGTAAAACATGATGATCTTTTTCGGCTTTTGACTTCCAAATACTTATTTTTTTGCAGATTCTTTACTATTTATGGTACTTAATATTAACTCTGTTTTTCAAAACACATTAGGATAAAAGATCATGCCAAAAAACAACAACCACAAAACAAAAAAATAAATTCTTAATCTCAAATCACGCGTTTAAATCCAAATCTTGCCTACACCACCGTGTTTACCGTCGTACGATCGACCCGAAAATGTCCAGTCCAACAAAACAAGCAAATTGACTTAAAAGACCACATCGGATAATAATTATTAAATAAAATTTCCGAAGAAAACGTACCTGTTCAAGGATTTCCTGTCAACAGTCAACCGTGAGCCGTCAGGAAGAGTACTTCGACCTCAGACCCACCTTTGATAATGTATGGCCCAGTGTTAAACGAAACGTCAGGTAGAAATACCAACAGATCCCGGCAAATTAGCCCGGAAACCCCATATAATATAGTTAAAATCGGCCGTAAAAGCTTAGACACTTCGATGAAACTTTATTTTATTATTCATTTCTTTAGGCCATTCTTTGGACATCTGCGCGTATTAGTGCAAATGTGTCTGTTAGAGAATGTTTAATTGTTTTTCAATTACAGTACCAAAAATTAAATCCAATACTTAAAGATGCGACATATTTTTCAGATACCACACACATAAATTTACAGCAAATCCCAAATTTTTGCAATTTTCTTTCAAGCCAGAAAATATTTCTTTCTTCAAATCTATATGATCTATATACAGGGTGTCCCAGAATATGTATCAAACTCTCGGAATCTAATAGAAAACCTAAAAATATTATGACAAGCTCCCATAAACTTTTTTTCTATGAGTCTCCCCTTCGGAGATGTAACTTTTAAAACACTTGGCGTACTTTAATATTTTTTTAATATGATGGTAACTAGATAAGTCTTCTTAAAATGAACCCACTAAATCATATATTTGGTTTGCCAGGGACGGACTAGCTCAGACACAATAATAGCAATTTTTTAACACCCTTTAAGCTTAAACTAAAAAAAGGTTTTTTGATTGACATCGATAAAATCAACTATTTACGAGAAATAAAATATTATGATTGGTAATTTTTTTACATTATACAGGGTGTTTTCTAATTGTACGTCAATATTTAAGTAGGCAATTATTGGGTCCATTTTAAAAAGAAAACTTCATATGAACGTATGTCCTAAATGTCTTAACTTTTGAGATACAGGGTGCTAAAATATTTAAAACTAAATAAATTATTATTAATATCTGCAATACCACTTTAGATATTTTAATAAAATTTGGCATATATGTACTATGTATTACGAAGCATTTTTAAGTGTATCACATTTTTTTTTATTTCCACTAGTGCAGTGGGTTCGTACAGAATTTGACCTGCCTATTTTGGCAAATAAAAAAAAATGTGATATACTAAAAAATGCTTCTTGATACATAGTTCATGTATACCAAATTTTATTAAAATATCTAAAGTGATATTACAGATATTTTTAATAAATGATTTATTTTTAAAAATTTTACCACCCTGTATCTCAATAGTAAAGACGTTTAGGACGTTCATATGAAGTTTTCTTTTTAAAATGGACCCAATTATTGCCTTCTTAAATATTGACGTACAATTAAAAAACACCCTGTATAATTAAAAAAAATTACCAAACATGATATTTTATTCCTTGTACGTTTTTTTAGTTTAAGGTTAAAGTTATCCAAAAATTATATTGTTGAGCCTTTATCATACAGCGTGTTCAAAAAATTGCGATTTTTGTGTCAGAGCTAGCCGTCCCTGGCAAACTAAATAAGCCAAATATAATTTAATGGGTTCATTTTATGAAGACTTATCTAGTTACTATTATATTAAAAAAATATGAAATTACGCCTAGTATATTAAAAGTTATTTAAAAAAAAATATTTCTTGGGTCGTCCGTTATGTATCTCCGTAGGGAAGGCTCGTAGGAAAAAAATATATGGGAACTTGTCATAATATTATTGGGTTATCTATTAAATTTCGAAAGATTGCTTACATATTCTGGGACACCCTGTATATTTCAAATCAGACCCCACTTAAAATAATGTATTTTCGCGGCTTCTACTCAAAAGAATTACTCAGTTCAATTAAAAAAGAAATTAAGTTAGGTTCCAGTTTAAAAATTCCGATAATTGTTGATAAATTTGCAAGAACAGAAGCAGTAAATATGGATAACATTAAGTCAGGTTTTGATAACGGAAATATATGATAAAGTTATTTTAGTTTACTAAAATAACTAATTTATCTTAAAGTACCATGGTGTTGCTTAATTTTATTTTGAATTTTCTACTTATACCCAATTTCCAATAAAAAAAATTACAATAAAAAAAACGCTCCCTTAAGAGAATTTTGTTAGACGCAAACTCATAATTTTTGTTCATTTTACAGCTGGTAAAACTTCATTAGTATTTTGAACAAATGAAAACTAGCACAATATATTTCAAACGTCCTAAAAATTCAGCAACTTATTTATCACGAAAGGAGAAAGAGAATTCCAAGGAGGTAATCCTATTTAAAATTTACCCGCTTTAGAGTAGCGTTGCATGCTACTGAAAACCCTTCTCTTGTAAATCATTGAAATCGTCTTGTCTGCCTTTTGCTTTTTACAAGTGTTCTGGTACTAATCTCAAAAAGTGACGTTATAACTGGGAACTCAGTTTTTAACTTTCCGCTGGGTAAAAAATAAAGCATTTTATACCAGAGAATTTTTATTAGCAAATGAAAAATGAATTAAGGTTAAGATAATTTTACATACACTGTGTCCCCAATTGGGCCTACATGTATTGGTAACTCGGGAACCATTAGAGCTACAGTGTTGGTTAAATTAGGAAAGTTTTCGACAATATAAGTGCAAAATTAAATCTGCTTCTAGATTTTATTTATCTTTTATGGTTTTTGAAATAATTAATAAAAACCAAAATGATGCATTTTTAACTTTTCCCTGTAGCTCGCAAACTACCAATTTTACGGTTTTAAGATTACTACATTATTAAAACACTTTTTTAAGAAGAATGTAATTTAAGTAAAAATATTTTTCTAACTTTATTTGTTTTTAGGATATTTACCCAAACTTTGGATTTTCATACGAACGCCATATTGGATTTTTACCTTTTTGAAAAGAGCTCTTTAAGAGCTTTTCATTAATATATCACAAGTCTAGGTTTTCAGATTGCTTAAGCTCTAAAAACGATAATTTTTGTTTATTTGATAGTAGGCTTACACTAGACTGCGTAATGGCCGCCCCGTTTCATAAAAAACAAATGATACGCATCCGGAGCGGCATCAACCTAACCATAGACATTTAAGATTCTTAGTGATGAACTTGTTACCCTATGGATCTTTTGTGAA
Source organism: Listronotus oregonensis (assembly GCA_019359885.1). Classification (NCBI taxonomy): domain Eukaryota; kingdom Metazoa; phylum Arthropoda; class Insecta; order Coleoptera; family Curculionidae; genus Listronotus; species Listronotus oregonensis. The sequence goes on along the minus strand of JAHBCN010000487.1, from coordinate 113,063 downwards.
AGCGAAATTTAAAACTTATACAAAAAATGTGATGCTTTTTGCAAAAATTAATACTTCCTAAACTGATAATAATTAAACACAACTGTAAAACAAAAATGTATCAGTAAACAAGAAAATAAAATCACAGTAAATGTCTTTCTCCATTTTTCACACATTTCTCGCATTTTTCCAACACCTTGCGGGTTACTCGGCGTAACGTGTTTCGGTTGATGGAAGCAAACACATCTCGTACCCTGTATTGTAGTTTCAGCCTAGTTTTGGGCGAAGAAAACTTGTACACCTCATTTTTTGCGTGTCCCCATAGGTAAAAATCAGGGAGTGTGATGTCCGGTGATCTAGCTGGCCAAGCAATTGGCTCATTATAAGGAATTATGTTGTCATTAAAGGTATTTCTAAGGACCCCCATCACCTCCCTGGTACTGTGCGCTGGACATCCGTCTTGCTGGAACCACAAATTATTCATTTCATTTGGCGGAACTGTATTTCTAATGGCCGGTAAAATCTGTTCTTGCAGGAGTAGCAAATACCTGTTTCCATTCAGAGTTTCTTCAAAAATAAATGGTTGTCTAAAACATAAAAATAAATGTTTTATCTAATTGTGAGACGTAATTTAAAGGTGCATTTTAAATTACCTATGGCGCCACTCCAGACATTAAAGCCAAACCTTGTTTGTAGCCGTCTTTCTTCTAAATTATGTGGATTTTCTGTATCCCAGCAGTGATAATTGTCCCTATTAAAAATTCCACAATTTGTTAACCGGGTTTCGTCTGTCCAGAGAACCTTGGATTGGAAATTGGGTATCTGTTGACATTTAGTAATGAACCATTGACCAGAGGTGATTCGTCTATTAAAATTATTCCCCTGAAGACCCGGGACAATACGTGGTTTGTATGGATGAAAACGGTGTTTTTTTAAAGACCGATGCACAAATGACTTAGGGATTGTTGTCTGTTCTTCCACTTTTCTAACGGATGTTGTGGGATCATCTCTAACGTTTTCCATTATAATCGCCTCTCTTGCTTCATTATTTTTTGTATAAGTTCTGGGATTCGGTTTCACAAAAGATCCATAGCCTAACGAGTTCGTAACTAAGAATCTAAAATGTCTTTGGTTGGGTTGTTGCCGCTCCGGAAAATGTTCTTTGTATGCAAGTGCTACAGCTTCTGTATTTCTGTTAGATTGAAAATACATTTCTAGCATATCCACCTTTTCATCATTGGAATATTTAAGAGCCATTATTGTAAATACTTAAAATATGCATCCACAGTAAAGTCTTACACTCACAAACAATTTAAAAAGAATTAAGGAAAATCTGCTTTTTGTGTTGGGTTTGCATGGATGTAAGAATTTTGTGAGTCATCTTAGTTTGCGGAAATTGTAAGATAGAAAATGGTCGTTGGTCTTGTGCTGCTTTGTGTGGTACCTTGTAAAAATAGCCCCAGCAAAAGTAGGTTCGTCTAAATGGTCCCGACAAAAAAGCCCTTGCAAAAAATAGCCCTGTTAGAATAGCCCAAAACCAGACCTAGCTCAAGGACTCTTATTGCAAAATAGGTATCTAGGCAATGAGTAGGTACTGCACCTTGGACCGCCGCTTCATCTACATTAAATTATAAATTTGACCTTTTTTCTTTCCCTCTATTAAATAAAAGTTTCTGCTGCAATTTGCCTTGCTTTTTTTTTTGTTTTAACCGTATTAACTGGAAACAATTAAAACTAGAGACATATTTATATTCAATTGGATCAGAGACAAACAACGAGACGAGCAACTAAATGTAAATAAATTATCCGAGAGAGAGATAGCTGTTATGCTTTCTTTGTCTGACTCCAAGGAAAGCGAACGCAGATGGCGCCCGAGGCGGATCCTCGGCATTGCCCGCGAAATTCAAATTACTAATTCTATTCTTTTCCTTGTTTTATTAAAAGGAGGTGGGTAAAGATCAACCATTTTTCACCCTTCAAAATCGAGAAAATTTTAAGTTTCGATTTAGGCCATTTTTTTACATTTATATTAAGTTGAAGTATATTTCTATAATAAATTGATAAGAAAATATATAGTATTAAGAAAATAGTATTAAGAAAAAATCCTTCAAACTTAGCACATTTATTTTTTATTCATTTTAAGTGCCCTCTTTTTAATTCGAAAAATTTATTTAGACACTTGATGAGCCAAAATAAATTACCGATAATAAGTATTTTTAACTTTACTTGTTATAGTATTAAAAATACTTAATTAATATTTATTATTGTGACGTAAAAATTGCCTAAGCAAATTTTGCAAAATAAGATTTAAAAAACACTTAAAATGATGAATTCAATAAACATGTCATTTGAAAGTTTTTCTTGATACTTGCTATTTTATTTTTTGATCTATTTATTGTAAATGTAAATACAGATACTTTAACTTAATATAAATAATTATAATAATATTACCTAAACCGCGACTTTCAATTTTGACGATTTTGATGGGAAAAATGGTCGATCTTTACCCACATCCTCAGAGGTTCAATGAAAAAACTACTACTACATTTATTTGGTTTTTAATACATTTTTTACAGACAATGAAATTAAATATAAGGAAAAAAATACAGGTAGTCATAATTCATCAAATTTACACATAAAGATAATCATTATAGGTTGTAACTGATTAAATGAAACCAACAAATAATTTATTTGAGTGCACCGATGCTGCTTTTGATTATTATTTCTGAGACAGCCATTTTTTCATAATGAAACAAAAAAAAAGTGGCTTAAATTCAAATTATGACAAATAATAATAGTATTCTTTATTAACAGTTAAATTAATTTACAAATTAACATTACCGAAACATTAGAAAAAACAACAATAAAAATGTAGTATATTTACAATTAGGCCAACACACATATAATATGATAAAGCATAAGGATAATGATACTGCCCATGAATCCAACTAATTGCTGTATAATAATTTATTTTAAATGTGTTTGCGATGTAGATGGAGTGTCTTCAATGGACATGGGAACAGCATCTCTTCGGAGCTTATAGGATATTAAATCCAAATATGCCTCTCTAGCAATGCCTACTACATATTCTTCTGTTTTTCAGAGATTCGCCGGTACACTTGAATCCCAATTTTTCTTGCCAAATTCTAGATCTAGAAAAAAAAGAAAATTTAATGAGTACCAAGAAATGTTTATTAATAATTAAAAAACTTTGAAGAAATGCAAATGCATATGTAATGATTACCAATACTATTAATAAAATTTATAATATTTCTCAAAACGGATAATTAATTACCTTCCTAGATAATTGTGTATCCAGTAAAATAAATAAGAATTAAAAAAATAATATTCTAAAATATATGTACCTAGTTTTCTTAGGGCTTTTTGAAAACAAGAATTTGTTGTGAAGAAATTGTGAATAAATATTAACCTCCTGCATCAAGAGAAGAGAGATATTATAACTGTCTCCAAAATTCATTTTCGAGTGTAATATATGTATAAGCATCTTTAATTTCAATTTTTTTTATATGTTTTGGTATAAACAACAAAAACGTTCATAATTCAACATTTAAAAGGTTGGTTTAAATTGATACAAAACAGCTGATCAAAATAATTGCCTTTACCCGCCAAGACCGCAGGTTAGAAAAGATTATATTAGCTGTTAATAATCCGATTGATCTTAGACTTTCCGAACAGTAGTAAACCAATCTTGGTTTACTTTCCAAAAGTTAAGATTAGTAATCTTATCAAACGGGTTCAACTGATCACCGTTTTCGAAAAGCCCTTTCATGTAGATATGTAAAAAAGTTTTTTATTTATCATACCTCTCTAGATTTCCAGGAAATGAGTGCATCTTTGAGACCTCATACTCTTTAGCACCACAAACAAGGCACGTAATAGCTCCCATATTGGCTGTTAAAAATAATGTGAATAGCAAGGGCTATTAGTAGTCTAGAACATAATTGAGGAATTATTCTTGCAGATTCACACTTCTCATAGAACTCCTTTACTGTTGACTTAAATTGTCTGTTAAAAAGCACAAATCAAATATATACACTAATCACTAATAGAAGTCAATAAGCAAAGTCAAAGTAAAAATAATTTGGGTGGAAAACTATTAAAATCGCACAATAAATCACAAAAAACCGTAAACAGCTTACTCAAACAAAGCGGCCATTTATAAAAATGTCAAACAATCGATCGATCGTCGTCACTTTCCTGAAGCAGCGTTGTCAGGTTAACATTTTTTTATTCAGGTGTATCTTCTGTCCCTTAATCTCGCGTGTGTCAAAAAAAGACCAAAAATCTGCGCAAAGCTTAAATAGAGAATCTGTAATCAACTTGGCAGCCAGGAAAAAAGCGATGACTGCTCCATCTACGACCGGTTGCCCTGATGAGTGACAAAGACATACATATAGGAAGTTATGTAAATCAAAAAGAGATAAAAAGCAATGGACACATTTTAAGGACCAGTTACTCGTCTCGTTGTTGTCTCTGATTGGATAAAAGGATGTTGTTAATGAAGACAAACGTAATAACTGTATGTGAGATTATTTAGGAGGGATCCGTCATAACTTTACTTTGTAAATATTAAATATTGTTGCCATACAGGGTGTTTTTTATTTAACAATTTAAAAAGAGTTTTAATATAAACTTAGAGAAATGATCATCACACAAACAAGATAGTTTAGTTTTTGAAGCTTTTTTGTTCGATCTACGAGAATGGAATAGGAAGATTTTAGCCTTAGTAAGAAAAAAGCAAAATATAGGTTTAAAACTATTTTTATTTTTGTACATAGTCGCCGTGGCTCAATTTATTTATTTCATTGGTGCTCAAGAGCCTTTATGTCATCGCTGTAGGCTGATTTGTCCAGTTCTTTAAAAAAGTGTTTGTGGCAGCAATCACGTCTTAATCCGAGGCAATTTTTTTACCAGCAAAAGGTTTTTTTTCGGAAACAAATGAAAATCTGATGAAGCCAAATCTGGTGAATAAGGTGCATGAAAAACTACCTCGAAGCCTAACTGATTAATTTCTGCCATGACATTAAGCGATTTGTGGCAAGGTGCACTGCACTGGTGGAACAGAATGTTCTTTATTGCTAAACTGGGACATTTTGGTGAATATTTTGATCCAACTGATCAAGTAAATTGGCTTAGTACTTGGAATTTATAGTTTTTTCTTTACACGATGGTTTACAAAAATAATGCCTTTGGCATCCCAAAAACTTGTTGCCATAACCTCTTCTGCCGAGGGAATTGCCTTTGCTTTCTTTGAAATCGGTTCGACCCCCGCCGACCACTGTCTTGATTCTTCTTTTGTCTTCGGCGTATAGTAAAATTCACCGCTTTGAAAACGCTTAAACAGTCAAACATTCTTCTAAGATGGTCTGCGAATGGTCTTTTGCTCTGGTGTAAGCATTTGCGGCATCCATCTAGCGGATAGTTTTCTCATCTCTAAGACTTCAGTTAAAATATGGTGAATTCGCTCTTTCGATATGCCCATAGCCTCAGCTATCCCATCCAACTTTAGTCGGTAATTATTCAAAACATGGTTTACAAGAATAATGCCTTTGGCATCCTAAAAACTTGTTGCCATAACCTTTTCTGCCGATGGAATTGCCTTTGCTTTCTTTGAAATCGGTTCGACCCCCGCTGACCACTGTCTTGATTCTTCTTTTGTCTTCGGCGTATAGTAAAATTCACCGCTTTAAAAACGCTTCAGTCAAACATTCTTCTAAGATGGTCTGCGAATGGTTTTTTGCCGGTGTAAGCATTTGTGGCATCCATCTAGCGGATAGTTTTCTCATCTCTAAGACTTCAGTTAAAATATGGTAAATTCGCTCTTTTGATATACCCATAGCCTCAGCTATCTCATCCAACTTCAGCCGGTAATTATTCAAAACGATTTTGTGAACTTGTGTACAATTTCATTAGAAGTTGCCCGTTTTTGGCCTGCCAAAATGCGGGGTTTCTTTAGTGCTTGTGCGACCACGTTTAAAGACTGCAACTTAAGTTCAAACAGCTAAAAATAAAGGTGCTGACTCACCTAAAGGAGCATATAATATAAAAATATTTTATAACTGCATGAATCTCAATTGTTTTCATGCTTGACAAAATGTAAAACTTTAAACCTTTAAACAACTACAAAATATACACCATTTGACGCGCTCTCTCCAAACGTTGAAGATAAACCAGCAAAGCATAACGCTATTTAAATATGCGGTCATTTGATGACAACTAGCGCCCTCTATGTGTTGGGACGGAAAATTTTTATTCCATCCTCGTATTAGAGCACGGGCTAAAATGTATTTGGGCTATTTAGTCAAGGTTATTTTACAGGAGCCACCGGCTGGTAAAAAAATATATTAATTAAAATTATAACCTATCAGGCAATTTAAGGTCAGATTGAGCTGCTCAATGCGGCAACTTAAGGGGTCATTCGCTACTGTTGAAAACTTTGGAAGTTTTTTCAGTCAATCCTGATATTGATCCATTTGAAGGCTCAGTCAGCAACTTTAAAGGACGGGTGTTGGATGTTCTAATTAGCGTTATCGTTGTTTCTAGTACTACTGTTAGTGGTACTTAATTTAATTAATACTACCTAATATTGTTTATATATCTTTGTTATTTTTGTTGCTATTAATAATATAATTATTTATATGATTTGTAATTTGTGTTGAGATTCTAAATAATAAGTAAAATAATAATAAACTATGGGATTTTAAAAAAAAACTATCATTAAATTCAGTTAAACTTAAAAAGTAAAACTTGTATCAGTTTCTTGATTTTAATTTATTAATTAAAAAAAAGTTATCATTATTTATATATTAAAAATATTCTAAATAATATTGCTTTTTATTTATTAATACCTTACTAAATCTTTCAGATTTCAAAAGTAACCCTTTTTAATTTTTAATAAGTTAAGGAGTTACGTACTTTAACTTCGTATTTTTAAAACAAGAAAATCCGTTGAACCTACGAATTTAAATAAATTATATATTTTAATACATTTCAGATCCTCCAGAGGTTGAAGTAGAAAGAACGACTGTACACACGGGTATTGGACTGGAAGCCCAATTGGTTTGCAGAGTTTACGCGGAGCCTTCAGCACAGGTAATATATTTAAATATTGAAAAGATTTGTGTGGCGCATTGTGAATAATTTTAAATATTATAGTAATAAAATTAAATTCCTATTTTTAACTTCCGTTTGTTGTTTGACATGGACGGTATTTATTGGCTTCATTTAGATTTAATAATTATAATAATAACAATAGCTTAATTTTTTTAAATATATTTATATATATATATATATATATATATATATATATATATATATATATATATATATATATATAATATATATATATATATATATATATATATATATATATATAATATATATATATATATATATATATATAATAAAAAATTTTTGGGTATATGGCTCCCAGTTGAAAAATAATAATTACGCTTGATATGCTTTTTGCTAATTGCATTAAAATTACGGGGTTTCTAAAAGGATGGAAACCTCGGGTGTGGCTAAGACGGCTACATGATTCACCCTTGTTGGGGATGTTTACATCCGCTGTAAGCCAAGAAACGACTGACGAAGGCTCATTAGGTCTATAAACCATTTTTTTATAAAATCAAAGAGAGATTTAAAAGACACTGGCGCCATCTAACAGACCAATTCTATTGCAACCAGTATAACTATATATATTAACAGTTAAAAAAGTGTTAAAAAAGTTTTTTTTTTTACTATATATATATATATATATATATATATATATATATATATATATATATATATATATATATATATATATATATATATTTTATATATATATATATATATATATATATTTATATATATATATATATACTTAGGATATTTTGTTCCATAAATGTGAAGCCTAAAATAATCAGCTCCTGGTGTTCTCATTATAGAATCTCACGTAAGACTAGGTTCTGGCTAAGATAGGGAGGTATTGAAGGTAACAATATTTTATTTTTACAAATACTGCCAAATGCAATTCTCTTTGCGATTTTATGTTTTACCAACAGAGGCATCCTAAAAAATCTGAAATGTAATTAAACCTTTTTAAAATATAAGGCATACAAAGCAAAAATAAAAATTTTAAAATCTCTGTATGTGGTTTTAAAAAAATTATAGACGGACAATATACAAAGTCATAATAGAGTAAAGATGGCACTAGCAAAAACTGACACATTACTTTTTATAACTATCAGAAGAATTTAATTTTTATTAACGTTTTTCGTAAACCGTAGCCCCTTATGAATTATTATTAACAAATAATCTTACACCATTCTCCACAGGACCCACAGGTAACGAAAAAACGTATATAGTAATATTTTCTTTAGTATTTTAAGAGGTAACGTACTATTGTCAAATATATTTTTCAAGGGTAAATTTATGTTGATACCATATTTAAATATGCGAAAATAGTTTCGACCAGGGAATCATATTTCTGACAAATGTACCAGTTTTTATTGATCATATAGTTTTAATAAATATTTTATGCCTTTTCATGCCTTTAACTTAACTCTCAATAACCTAAAGTTAAGATAAAAAACAAACAACACTGTTATTATTAAAGTTTTTGGTTGGAAAGCACCTTTGTTTCGATTTGCGAAAAACTTTTTTTATTTGCTTGTCCAAAAGGTTTCCTTATATAGAATGTAATAAAGCTTGTTATTTAAGCTAATATAAAAAACAAATAGCCCAAGGCGCATACGTTTTTCTACTTTTCCCTATAAACAATAAATAAGTAAGCTTTTTGAAAAAAGAGAAGAAGAAAAAAAAAGGTTTTTTTTTTGTTTAAATTATATGTTCAATAAGTTTTTGCATCAATAATCCTTTAGACTGATCAAACAAAAATAAAGGCTGTAGAAAACTAGCACAAAAAATGCATTTCTTACGAAAAAGGAAAAGTGGCAATGGCATACTCCAATTTGTTTTTAAAGGTATTTTAGAAGTATTTAACAGTACTATTAAAAAAATCTACCCAAATAGAGTCTTTTTTTGTGAAAGACTATTTATCCTTATAAATATAGTTAACTAAAAAGGATGGAACCCAGTATAGCAAACTTAAAAAAATCGAATTATAAAACCCTTAACAGTACCTGAAATAATAGAACCAAACCGTGGTATTGCTCACAGCCGTGGGTAGACAGACAAACCAAAGTAAAGAAAGATGAATTTCGGATTTCTTTTATCTAAATTTATATAAATAACACAACGTTTCAGGTAGTTAGTATCACCAGTCACGCCGTCTTCAGGTGAATACTAAATAAGTGACATGGCTGCAAGGTTATTTATACAAAAACTGAGTGCGCTAAGGTAAGAAGGCGATAAACCCGATCATGTGTTTAACGCATGGACTTTTCTAGTTCCAAGGCTAATGTTATAATTGGCTAGAAGTGGTTTTTAGACATTTCTATTACCTACAGAAATTTGCTAAAGCATCCAGGGTTTTGGTTAATTACTGCTGCTTCTTTGAATTTTCTTTAATGCTGTTCTTGGTATATGATTTTGGCTTTTGACCACCTTATGTAATATTTTTAGGTCCAAAGTGATCAGCAGCACCAGACTTTTTCGTTTCCCCTCTGATTGGGCACCTTCGGTGTTCTTTAATGCTTACTTTAATTGGTCATTCCATGTGAATATGGTACACGTATGAGTACCATATTCACATGGAATTAAATAATGCAGTTTTTCTGATCTTTAAGGCTTTCAAGTTTAGTTTGGTCAGCAGAGAAGAAACGAAAAGGTCTGGTGCCGCTGATCACGTTTGGACTCAAGGACATCATATGAAGTGGTCAGAAGCCGAAATTATACACCGAGAACAGCACTAAAAGAAAAAAAATTTAAAAAAGCAGTAGTTATCAACCAAAACCTTGAAAGTTTTAGCGAACCTCCTGTAGAAATTAAATATGGATAGAAACCACTTCCTGGCATATGTAATCTGGCATATAGCTTAGAAACTAGATAATTCCATGCCTTGATTGCATAATTGCGTCCACTTCGCTCATGCCTTAGCGCACTCAGTTTTTATATACATAGCCTGAGCTGAGCTAAAAACTTGTCATATACTTCTTCTAATAAACCCCAACACGGAACTGCACACCTGGCTGGTGAGTAGTGGGGCTAACTCAAACCCTAAATTTTTAAAAATATTTTTTTTTCCAAAAATGTATTTTTGAGGCAATATGCAATTTTTATATGTTGTAGTTAAATGTTTAAAGAATTAAAAAAAAAATAAGCCAGACGATTTTGTCGGGGTTTTAACCTTGCCAGGCGCGTGCAAAAATGTTTTGCAAAAAATATAAAAAATGTATTTAAGGCAACTTGAAATTTCAAAAGGGTATTATTTATAAATTTAAAAGAAGATTCTCAAAAAGACACATCATTTTGGTGGGACTTTCCATATGCTAGATGATCTTAAAACTGATGTATAGATGCGACTAAGTAGGGCTATAGACAAGCTGCTGTAGTGTAAGAGAGAACGTTTATCGGCAGCTGTCTGCGTTCTTACTTGCCGCGTTACTATTGACTCTGGCGAGGTCACGCCGCTTACAATAGCCATGAGGTTTTTAGTCGGAATTTCGGAGTCGTTATTCTGAGTCGTATAAATATTGGTGTTATTTATATTTTTGTACTCAGAATAATTCTTTCAGTTCTATAATTATTTTATTTCAATAAATCTGATTTTGTGATTTTATATTTATGTAATCATTTTATATTTCTGTATAAATTTTAAGTTTAAATACTGTCACAAAAAAAGTTATTTTTTAAATTTTGGATGTAGCTGCAAAAATCTGAATTCGAAAAAAAAATTTTGAACAAAAGTTTTTTTAAAATTAATTTAAAAAAATATATATCTCTTGAGATTTGTTAAAAAAAGCACTAATGTCAAATATTTAGGTAATTCATTACATTTGAAGTTGTATAAAAACTTAACTAAATAACAATTTTTTTACGATAAAAAAATAACACAAAAAATATGTCCATTTAGCACACACATATCAACACAATCATTTTTACCTAAACCATTTTTAGCAGAAATTCACAAAATTTCTTAGTTTTTTACTCCGAAATTCCGACTAGAAACCTCATGGCTATTGAAAGCGACGTGACCTTGCCAAAACCAATAGTAACGCGGCAAGTAAGAACGCCGACAGCTGCCGATAAACGTTCTCTCTTACACTACAGCAGCTTGTCTATAGCGCTACTCAGTCGTACCAATACATAATTTTTTAGATCACCTGGTATATGGAAAGTCCCACCAAAATGATCTGTCTTTTTGAGAATCTTTTTTTTTTTAGTTATAAATAATACCCTATAAAAATTTCAAGTTGCCTCAAATACATTTTTTTATATTTTTTGCAAAACATTTTTGCACGCGACTGGTAATGTTAAAACCCCGACAAAATCGTCTGGCTTATTTTTTTTTAAATTCTTTAAACATTTAACTACAACATATAAAAATTGCATATTGCCTTAAATACATTTTTGGTAAAAAAAATATTTTTAAAAATTTAGGGGTTGATTTAGCCCCGCTACTCACCAGCCAAGACTGCAGTTCCGTGTTGGGGTTTAATAGGAGAAGTATATGACAAGTTTTCAGCTTGCCTCTAATACCTACCCAAAAAATGCGGCCAGCTCTCGGGCTAACATGGCCTTGCAGCCATCTAGCTTAGTATGAACCTGTAGATACTCACCAGTTAAAACGTTTTGTTGTTTAAGTCTTTAAACGTTTAAAGTTTAAATCTTTCATAAAATTTACATCATTGTCCATCACCCTTAAGCAAAAAAATAAAATAAGTGTTTAAAACATAAGCAAAAGTTTGGTATTAATTGAAAATAGTACCGATTGTTCTGAAACTTCGTGAGTCTGGGGCTGACAGTTAAGAGTTTGAATTTGGGGCCGGTAAACGGGGTGATACCGCTGTATCAAATTAAAGTTGATAATGTCTTTTATACTGGGTGCTGCAAATGTTTGCCATAGTTTACAGCTCTGAAATTCTTTTTGTGAAGTGCTTCATCTGGCAAAAGTCCCAATCAAGTGCCATGTAGTATAGAGCCCCGTAGTACCATGTGCTACATGTAATGGAGTAGCAGTATACGTTGCCCCAAGGGGTGAAGATCCTTGTACATTTTATCACAATATTTTTAAAATTTTTAAAAAAGTTTATATTCATTTTAATAAAGGTTTAATTTATATGTATATTATAGTTTTTTCTACTTGCGTGCGCAAAGTACTTACTTTGCGCATGCAAATGAGTGCGCAAAGTTTAACTTTGCGCACGGAAACTCTTTGCGCACGCATTTTCGTTCTGCATATTTGCCGTATTTATGGTCGATTTTTAATGTATTAATAACTTCTGGATGAAATAATATAAAAAAAAGGGTTCTACATATTCTTTTATTGTGCTTTATTAAATTTTAGAGACATTTGGCGCTTAGTAAATATCCCATCTCAATTTTCTTTATTATCATTTTAATATTTTTCCATGCACCATGTATTTCATAGACACCATGCTAAACATTAAAAAATCAAAGATTTTTCTTGTTGCTGCAGCAACCAAGTACAACATTTTCTAATGTCACGGAAGCATCAGAAAATTCAGTAAAAAGTTTAAAATAAGTTTCTAAGAATGGGGAAGAATTGCCAGACGATGTTTTAAAAGCCGCAAGGCGTTAGAACTTTGAAAGAGGAGGTACTTTTAGCCTATTTTCTCAAATTAGTAAGGAATTTAGTCCAAATACTTTATGGTCGAAATACTCCATGCTGAAAAGTGTTTTAAAGATCAAGAAAAATGGCAACGGCAACTTTTATAAGTTAGCAGCATTTATTGAGAAACAAAATGTAGGCTTTTGTCCAAAAAAGTCAGGATTTTTTCAAAAGAAGAAATATCTACATTTATTAATGAAGCACCTGATGAAATATATCTTTTGATAAAAATTGCGACCATTTTTGGACCTGCTGGCGCCTGCAGACGAGAAGAACTTGCAAAAATGAAAACATCCGACATCGAGGACAAAGGCAACCTAATTGTTGTGAAGATTCCAGACGCAAGAAACTATACCTCACGTACTTTCGTCCTGTCTGAAGAGATCAACGACGGAAAGTATTTGTTCTTATATCGGAAGTATACAGCATTACGGCCACCGACAACACATCAACGGTTTTTCGTATATTTCAAAAGGGGAATTTGCACACAACAATGCGTTGGGATCAATACATTTGGGAAGATGCCTTCTGAGTTAGCAGCATTTTTAAAGTTGCGAATCCAGAGCTATATACCGGCCACAGCTTCCGGCGATCTTCTGCAACGTTTCTTGCAAATTCCGGAAAAGGACTCATAGATATAAAGCGGTTAGGCGGTTGGAAATCGACAGCAGTATTGGAGAGATACATTGAAGAATCAACAGGCTACAAAAAGGGGTTAAGTAAAAAAAAATTAAACTGCAACAAGCCAAAAACTCTCAAGAAGCCAGATGAAATGTCCTGTTCCACAGACGCTGTTCAATCAGCTAAAACACAAGATTTCGTCTTAACATCGAGCAGCGAACCATCATCGACGTTCGTAAGAAATCATTTGAAATCGGCCATAAACCTTTAGCGTGCAACTAATTGTATTTTTAACATTAATATTGTTAATAATAATTAATAATAGTTTTTTTTGTATAATCAGTTAAAATAAAAATTTAATTTATTACTTTGGATTTTTAATTTTTACTGAAATATTCGTATATTTCTAATTATCATATTCTTTAATAAAACGCTCGTAGAAAAAGTGTTCGCAAGTAGAAAAAGTATTGTTCCTAATACTTGCGGAAAAGTATCACTTGCGCATTTATTAGGAAAATAACTATTAAAAAACCAAAAACCAAAATTAAAATTTCTAATAGTGCCATAAGTATTTAAATCTTTTTTTCTGAAAAACCCATGGGTAGCCAAATTAATTAATAATTATTGTTTAAGTGCTTCGCAGACTCTAAGCACTTGCCTGCGACTTGTCTGGAATCTTGTGTCCTCGTCCAAAAAACCGTATAGTACGGGCTCCGAATTCAAGGCGACCATGAGCCATCTGGCAACCAAATGAAATCTATTGTTTATTAAAAAATATTAGGTAAACAAATGTATTTAAAATGGGTTTCCTAAAAAATTGTGGTCAAGGCTAGGATTAATTAATTTTTTTTAATTTTTTGTACTCCTTTAAAATGTTAGTTTTATTTATTTTTTATTTTACGTGACAGTACCACCAAAATTTCTTTAATTTTATAAATAAATTTTTTAATGTATTTATACATTTCTAAAGGTTTATTTACAAAATTTGGGAAAAAGATTAGTACAGCACTGTTACGTGCAATAGAAAATTAAAAATTTACGCTAAACACTGAGTGTCAACAGTTTTTCAAAATGTTTTTTTTTTAATTATTTATTTTCTTAACTAAAATATTTTAGGCAACCCATTTGCAAAACATTTGTTTACTATCTCAAACTATCCGGTTGGCAGAGGTGTAATTTGAATCTAAGACTAGTAAAAAAGTAGTCTTTTCAGATAAAGTAAAAAAATCCACCCAAAAAAACCGTCGGGAAAGTGGGAACCAAAGATTTTTTTCAAACAATTTTAGTCTAAGATAATTTAAAAATTATTTTTTGTTAAATTCGCAATTAAAACGTATAAAAATGTTTAAAAAATTCCATTTTATAGATATATGTTTAGGGTTCTGTACCTTTAAAATAAGGAACATGTGACTAAGTAAGAATATTTTGTATTTGTTTAATAGAGCTAAATTTATTCAAGTTTTTAAATCCAAACTTAAAATGATTTATGTGAATTTTTAACAAGTATTCTAAAATAATATACCAGCCGTCACTGTCAACGTAAAAAATATGTCTTTAGGTTGATTTAAAGTTCCCTGCGGCTTAAAACCTTTTTAAAAACAACTTTACGGTAATGTAGAAAATTCTTGTATTTGTTGAGTTAAAAAGGTCACGATTCTTTTTTTTAATATATGTTTTTTTAACCGTACAGGGATTTATTTTAACAATTTTGAGGACCAAGGAAAATACGTAGGTTTAAGTTTAATATATTTAAAAGGTATACTTTGTAAAAGAACAAAGTTAATAGGTTTTCTGTAGTATAGTTTATTTGAAATAAGTTTTTATTGGAAACCTTTTATGGCGAAATTAAAGCCTTCTAAACAAATTATCCAACTATAGTTGAACAACGATAGAAAGATAGGGCAAAGGAATTTAAAGAATGCCAAATTTGTTACAAAAAAACCAAAAAGTTGTTGGCAAATTGTGAATACCTTTAATTTATCATTTGAGTTTTAAGCACTTGGATGCTTTCTTTTTTAGATATAGGTCTGGTCTGTGTGTTTTATATGTCCTTAAGTATAAAAACTAATATATTTTATAGTTCTATCAATTATTTTTCTTTAACTTAATTCAGTCTATTGGGAATGCTGTTTGGATTTGACAATGCTGCAAACCGTTAAATGCCCGATGTCTCGTATGCGTTCGGTCAGCTCACTTTTTATAATAAGGTGGCATGCGTAAATACGTAATTTTATTTGGTCGTCTATATTCTTTTTTACTTGCTAGTCTCATGTCGAATGGATTTATTATTTTTTGTTATAACATCGCGGACATAAACGGCGTGTCAGGGCTTGATTGTTACATACTGATTATAAATATAAGCATATACACTTACATATTTATTAAATTAGATTTGAATAATATACCTATTCACACAAACTTTCATCTTTCGTAATTTTAAATACCTATTATACAAAGTGTCCATTTAGTGATGATATCTCATTAAATATCGACTTTAGCAAAAAAAATTAATATAAAATTTGTACAAGTAAATGGTATGCATCTTATTTTTTTTATGTAGCATCCTATATATTTTTCGATTTAAAATTTATATGGCCAATTCTAAGCATTTTTCGAGATAATGCGGTTGAAAATCAACATTTTAGTCACTATGACTGCAAAAACGGCTTGAAATAAAAAAAGCTGATTTCACTGTCCTATTTTAACTTTTTGAAAAGTATCTGATGGTACCAAGTAATAACACTTGTTTTTGACAGGAACTTATTTTAAGTCGAACATCCTATAACTAATAGTTTTAAAATTTTAGAAAATAGAAATCGATTATTTTTTTTATTTTAAGATAAAGAAAAATGACTTTTACTCTCTTATATTAAATTTTTAAAAGGTATCTAAAGTCGTTTCCTACTTAGTTTTTTTAACCCTTATAAACTAGTTTAATAAAAAACGTTTTATTAAACTGATTTACAATAAACCACTTTTATTAAATCGGTTTAAGCGGATCGTGTAAATATAGAACTGTTGTATATAAGGAAAATTATAAACCACTTTATTTAATTCCATCGATATAAAGACAACCAATTAGACAAAACGTTGATTTTAAAGCCATTTGATATATGATGGAAAAAATCACTATAAATCCAGACAGTTGATTGGATAAAATGATAAAATCTTAGCAAAATAGTCATTTTAACAAAGGTGGCGAACTTTTAGGTAAAATGAATGAGGCTTAATTTTAGCAACTTAAATAAATTACACCCGCCAATGGTTCATAGAAAATAAGAAAAAAAAATTACTTGCAAGAAGCTATTTATAATTAGTTTTCAGATAACTACTGGTAATTTGTGATTAATTTAAATGAATTTTCAAAGGGAAAAGTTCTTCATAGCCAGAATAATAAGGGTTTGCGGTGAAGAGGCACGGAATAACTAATTTAAACTGCCATTAAAAAAAGGCACGGGCTGAGCTGCAATGTATACGGGTATTGCGGAGATGACTATAAGAAGAATTAGGAAAGAGGATCATGAAAGCAATTCATCAACTTAACTATCTTTGCCAGACAAAAATCGTAACAGAAAGTTATTGACTTAAGATCTGGAAGGGTTTGATTTCTCTATAGTCAGGCGTTTATTTAAAGTGGAATGAGGTATCCACACTAAAAAAACTTCTACAAAAATTAAAAGAAGTTACTGAATTTTCTTTTGGGCGCGAAACATTGCGAAAACTCCTTAAAAAGAATGGATTATACTGGAAAAAGAGTCGGATTCATGGAAAAATATTATTAGAAAAGCCAAGTGTACTTTTGAGGAGTTATAAATACACAAGATATATTTATTTAATTTAATATTGGGGATAAGAAACATAACACGAGTAAAGGAAACTGTATTTTATTTAATTGGTTTTTTATTTAAGTAGATGCTTAAAATTGCTAAAAACAAAATAATTTAACATTTTCAATTTTATTCTGATAATCCAAAATACTTCTCTTAAAATGGATCTGCATTTTTTAATAATATGTTGCGAAAGATCTTTAATTAAAGCAGGTTGTGTATGGCATTGTGGAGTCGTAAATAAGAAAACTTTTTAACGACGAAAATTTTAAAACAATACTCTTGGCAAAATAGGCATCGATCCCGGCTTTTAATATTAAAATTAAAATACCGCTCTAATACTCCGTCAGTCGATTTATTTTTATTTATCGTAACCCACAACTCTCAATATTCGAAAATTCTGAAAATTGGGCTTTTTTGATGTGGCATATGGCATATTGGGGCATTTTGCGAGACCTATACCCTCAACATATCAAATTCATGATGTTATGTAATTTATAAATAACCAGCTGATTTTTGCATTGTTGCTGGATAAATAATAGTATAATGTTATGGTCACTCCGGCTTATAAAAATCATGATATTTTGTCTTGACCTACGCCCTAAACATATTTGTCGCATGCCATATTAAAAACGCTCCAATTCTCAGAATTTTTGCCTTTAAGAGTGTTTGTACAACTTTAAATATTTCGTATACTTTTTTTTGTCCTAACTACAGTATTTGAAAAGTAAATGGTATTTATACATACATACATATTTTTTACATAAAACGCTTTTGTTTATTGATTTATTTTTTTGTAAAACTTTTTCCAGTCATGTTTATTTATTTGTGCTTTGAATAACATGTCTAAACGAGGTTTCGGAACTTTTACATACATAAAACTTTACTAAGGAACTTTCTTGAATAGGTTGCTGTTTAGATCCATCGAAAGAATTCCCATTACAAAGTAATAAGTAGGTTGAGAAAAATCCGTAAGCTTAACTTTGCAAATGCGGAAAAATTCTTTAGATCTCAAATAAATATGGTTCAAAAGAGTTTTAGAATGAGAAAAACTATACACAGAATAAAAAAAAATTGGAATTTGTGTTGATAGCTAAAATAAAAATTAAACAAACCAAATGTAGGAAACAATCAATAAATATACCAAGTAACAAATATTGGTTAACACCAATTGGTCAACAATAATTTTCTTATGAAAGTATTTTAGATGCCTTTAATTTTAAGAAAAATGCAAATTTGAGATTTAAAGATTAAATTTGATCACAGCGCTCCCAGATATTTCTTTGGGAGAGCTGCAAAAAAATTCCTAAATAAAATTTTTCTTTACCAAATTGTTTCCTTAAAGGCCAATAGCACCTGGTATGCATTGCTTTTCTTTAATATCCCCCCCCATTTATTTTTTGAACGGATCAATTTAAAATATTAAAACTTGAGGTAATGTTATTTATGCATGAATACTAAATTTTAGAGTAAAAGTGACAGATGAACATTTCAAGATGGCTGCTGGAAAAAAATAAATGAAAAGGGTGGTCTTGTGGCGCATCATTTAAATATAAAGTCAATTCCTTTACCTACTACAAAATGGTGATACATTTAATAATTACCTGAATATATTAGGATTTGACTTGATAATTCAAATAATTGAGCTCAGTTAAGAAAATGCTGAAAATGCTTGCCTTGAACTTCTGGACAACAACAGTCGGTCCGAAATTTCACGCCGAACAATTTTTAACACAGTAACATCGATATTTCTACAAATTAATATTTGTTATTTCCTGTCGTATATCCAATATTGAACCAGTTTTAGTTTTGTACCTGAATATCAACTCACTAACATGCATTTCTTTACAAATAATTGTTAATCTTTGTCGCATCTACAGCAACAGAGATAGTTTTGATAACGTTGCTGGTTTTGTTCTTTTTTTGGTTGACAGTGACAAAAATTTTAGATCGAAAGCAAACATCATTGTACAGTTAAAATATTCTCATTTAGATTTCGGTTTTAGTAGTAGATACTGTGTGAACTATTTTTTAAATAGCCAATTCCCGTCCATTGGAAGAAAAAATCAAAGCGATTTTTATTTATGGTGCACCGCGTAACTTTCACGAAACCGAAAGGATTTTTAACGATCGTTTCCAGAATCGTCCTATTTGTAGAAAATACTTACGGGAACTCGTATCTAAATTTTCAACTACTGGTAGTGTAAACAACAAAAAGCCCCCAGGACATCCGTACAGCCCGGAAGAAAAGCAAGTTAAAATAAATGGTGAGATGATAGTTAATCCCCAACAGTCTACTTCCTTCGTCCCGAATGTATGTGAGGTTTGTCCTTCTACTGTATGAAGAGTTTTGAAAAGGTATAAATAAGTATCATCCATACAAAATCCAAATGGTACACCGGTTAACTGAAGATGACCCTGATCGACAAACAGAATTCTGCGAAACTATGACGGAAACCATTGCATGGCATCCTATCTATTTTCGACTGTTCTTGTGTCAAGAAGTTCAAGGCAACCATTTCCAGCATCTTCTCTACTGAACTTAACGTATTTATTTAAATTATCAAGTTAAATGTTAATGTGTTCAGGTATTTATTAAATGTAACACCATTTTGTAGTAGGTAAAGGAATTTACTTTATATTTTAGAGTTGTAAAGTACTCGTTAGGAGCTTCAAAATGATGTGCCACAAGACCACTCTATTCATTTCATGGCACCCAGCAGCCATCTTGAAATTTCTATCTGTCAATTTTACTTTAAAATATAGTATTCATGTATTAATTACATTAACCTTAAGATTTAATGTTTAAAATTGATCCGTTCAAAAAACAAAGGTGTAGAGGGGGCACATTAAAGAAAAGCACTGTGTATTTGTTGTGGGTCAAATGTCTCACTTTTAAGATAAAAAAATTGAAAATACTGGAGCTGTCACTTCTGAGTTAAATTAACATACACCAAAAGAATATACCAGCTTAACAGATTAATGGTCAGACGTGTCAATGAATGTATAAAAGTTTGGATGTTTTTATGAACATATTATTAAACTAAATCTTGTTATCGAGCAACCGATTTAGCTAAACATCTAATCAGTTATTACCTGTTGTCTACTATACATGTAAGCAAAATAGTATATTACATACCGAGAGTGGTAAGAAGCCCATTACACACGATTTCGAAAGAGTGTGTAATGGGCTTACCACTCGAGTTGTGTACTATACTTTTTCTACGACTTTATGTTTAGTTTTTTTATAAATAAAAGCAGAAGATTATGTAAACTTTGAGTAACAATACAAATAATAATACAAACATTTGCGTTGTCAAGGCGATGCTATTTGTTTCATAGCCAGCTTTACGTAAAATCTATTGAAAGTTTTCAAGATTTTGGGGGCTCGCGGCTAATGCGATTGTGGAACTGTTACGTAATATATATATATATATATATATATATATATATATATATATATATATATATATATATATATATATATATATATATATATATATATATATATATATATATATATATATATATATATATATATATATATACGTAATGCCCTTACGCACAGTTTGGCTTCTTACAGTATAGTGTTTGTAATTAGAGATTTACTGATAAAGTAGACGGTGTGTAACTAGGTTCTTACTAATATAGGAGTAGAAAAAATTATTTAAATATATTCTTTATCAATAAATAAGTGGTTACTCGTTTTTTTCACTTATTAAACGTAGTGGTTGTTTATGTATTTTTATCCCGTCTGATTCAGGAGGGTGGCTCAACCACTTTTTTCTGAATTTTTTAAGAAAGAAAACTAAGACTTGGATATGTATATCATATAATATAGAATTTTACATTTTTTTAAAACTCGCTTGCGGTCACGTGACTTTCGATGACTTCCGGTTTCGCCGGAAACGGTCCTTAATTATTATTTTTAAATAAAACAGTCTGTATAGTGTTACAGTTTGAGATAATGAGAATATTTTTTAGAGGAAAAATTATACATCATAAACCAAATATTTTTACCGCTGGGGTAAACCCATATAATACCACTGGAGAATTTTCATTTTAAAACTTTTAAACGCGATTAAATTAAGCAAAAGCATTTATAGGGTGTATTTTTATTTTTGGGTAATTAATTAGTAATAAAATATTAATTTTTGGACCATCGTGGTCACTCAAAAAAAAAATAAAATAAATAAATATTTTGTTTAAAGCTGTCAAAACATATGGGAAACCATTAAATACAGAATGTTTTCGGAAATTTAAAAATGTAAAATATACAGAATGTCTTATTTAAAAATCAGTTGAGAAAGTATCCGGTGAAAGTGGAAGTTACCGGCAGTTACAATGTTTGTAAAAAACGTCAATTTTGACAATATTGACATAATATGATCTAGGAACTTTTTTATTTTGAAAGAAGCAAAAATAAACGATGTGAGTTCTGGATCACCAGGTATTTTTATGTGCCTATTAACGATGCAAATCAAATACCTTTCTTAAAATTCTCTATAATATTATTTTTTATATTAAAATTTTAAAATGAAAGTTTCTTACACCGAACAATAATAAAGTTTTCATTTTAAGCAATAAATAGAAATAAAATTTCACAACAGTTTCGGTAGAAATTTCTAATAGGAAGCTCGACATTATCAATCTGAAAACTTTGCTCAATCATGTAGACAAAACCAAACTTTCAAAGAAGAAATTTAAACGACAATAATACCAGTAACTTTTACTTTACCAAAGAAAAAACACAATGTCAGAAGTTGTATTGCAATATTTATTGTGCTCTGTTTAATGTTTAAAAAGTTTTAGTACGATACGAAAAATAAAAATAAATGTCTTGTTAATGCGGAGCTAGCAGAAACATAAAATGTTTTAGTCAGTTTTCTTGTTTTTCTTTATTATACCAGGAGATAACAAAATCACTTCCGGCATTTTATTTTTTTAAATAACATATCTTTTTAAATTTTAGGATGATATATTGTCATCAGATGCAATTTTCAACTTTTACTTTCGGTTTACCTGGAAAAGGCTAAATTTGGATGTTTTAAATATAACACCCCATATATTTTTAAAAATTAGAATTCTACAGGCCATTTCTGGTATAAAACCTGTATGATATCATATACCTGTCTTTATTTGTTTTTAAGAAAATGGCAGTTGAACATGTGCAATTATTGACATGATGCAGTAATATGTGAAAACAAATAAATATTAAAATAAAATTAAAAAAAAATAACTCTTCTTGGAAACTCTATCTGCTAAGGTCATTATAATAATACTTTCGGCTCTCCAGGAAAAACTGCAAAAATTAATTGTCTTAGAGATCGAACGCTGTAAGAACAACACCGATACGTCACGGTCTCATATGGTAAACCCGTATAAAACCGTGACGTATCGGTGTTGTTCTAACAGCGTTCGATCTCTAATAATGTAACTTTCAATTTTTTTAATATTACGCCTTGTATTGAACATTAGATTTAAATTAGCCATATGTTTCTATCCATTTTTAAATATAGAGACCTTCATCTAAACCTAATATTTTTTAGGAATTTTTTTTTGTTTTTCTGTGTAACTGCTGTCGTTTGCACATTTTTATTCGCAAATTTCTCGAAAACCAACCAAAATAGGTATATGGGGTAATAAATATTTTATATTAGGAATGGCTTGTAAAATATCATCCTAAAATATACAGGGTATTTCATATAAAATATTTAAATTCACGCCTCTTTATTCCGGTAAAACTGGATGTGATAGGTGGATGTTTTTTTTTAACTAAAATAGTTACTTGATTAAATAATATATATTTATAACATTTTAAAGCAATATTTTTTCATTGCAGAAAATAAAAGGCATGATAGGTATTTCGTTGTCACTCAGTATATTTTTCATTTTTGCTAAAAAGCTATTATCCTTTTTATTCCCAAATTTAGAATTGTGCCAAATTGTACTAGTATTTTTAATCAACTTTTTACCTTTAATGGGTCCCTTGCAAAAAAATTGATTTGATTCAAAAATATATTAAATCTTTTGCTTTGTCCATTAAAGAATTACCTGCTAAATATCTTTTTTAGAAAAAAAAGTTTTGGCGTAACTACAATTTAAGGTTTACGCCTGGTCTTTTAAATTTGACATCAAACCAAAACGGCTTGTGACGACACAAGACCTGCTAAATTTCAATATTAGATATTCTTCGTTCCTTCATTTATTTAAAGCGAAAACAGAAAATCTATTGCGTTTCTTTTAAAGGTTTAGTGTTATTTAAATATACAACATAATAAATGTATTGGGTAATTATTCCGTCAAAATATATCAGTCTTACCACAAATAAAAAATAAATTTTACAGAAAACAGTTTAAAATTCTAAAATAAGTTCCTTTTTGTTTAAGAACAACACGTGGTAAGCAATCATATTTACCAACTGTTTGCAACACTACAATTTATTTTTCGTTTGAGTGTTTTTGTCAAACGAAAGTGAAGATAATATAGTTTTTCACTTTTAAAAATCAACACTTATTCACTGATTAAAATTCCAAAGTGTTTCAGTATCCGCATTAGCTCAGGTTGCTATTCTATTCACTCAACTCTTATCCGAGATGTAATATTTGAACTTAGCCGAGGTAGCCCGTGTCGACGAGGCATTATCAATTTCGTTTTGGCGTCAAAGTTTATCTATTTAAATTGTAAATGCTTCTAGCTCTGTTTTGAAATTAAATATAGTAATATTTGAAAGTGGGGTTTAGGTATAAGGGAATATTTGTATCCAAATAAAACATATCTACAAGTGGCCTAATGCGAGAAAGTCAGGGATTCCATCGATCGGTGAAAAATTTTCTGCATATACAGTTTTATTGGCTTACGCTATCTAAATAATTAGGCTACTAGTGGATTTTTTTTCACAGTTTTAAAGAAAGTGGCAATCGTAAGAATTTAGGTTAGAATTATGTGAGTATTATTAACTTAGATTGTTTTTTTACTGTGTGTATTTTAGGTATTTCATATTTTTTAAATAATAATCTAGTACGAAAATAACAAATAGTTTTAAAAAAAGCTAAGCTTTTTAAACCTTATACAATTTTAAAGTCAAAATACCCTAAGTGCAATCATAATAGTCAGATAAACCCGAATTAACAATCCAGCAGCTATAAAATTTTAAAAGTGTATAAAAATATTTTTCCATCTTAATGTCCATTGAAATCAAGTAAAGACGTACAGATTTTAAATGCATTCTTGTTTATAAAAAAATAAGATATTGCTGTATACAAGTTGTCTAAATAAATATATTTTGTGTATAAAGATGTATACTAAAATTTTTAAGAGATCCTTAAAACATTATCTAATAAATATAATTTATTTTTTGATTGCCATAAATAATAATACTTTTAAATATAATGTGGCATGTGGTTTTGAAAAAAAAAAACTATACAGGATGGGCAAGGCAAGGGCTTGGGAGCCAATGTTATTGTAATATAGTAGGATACATATGGTATGATCCCAGATTAAAAAGAGAACGACAACAATTTTCCCTATTATCCCACTCTCAATACAACGACGATTGACGGTGCCTACGATTCGTTAGGATATTGTCGACAGTGTTGTCATTTCGTAAAATATTTATTAGCAATTTTAAAAATGTTTTAAAAATCATACCTTTTTTTTTTTTTTTATAGTAGGTGTTGGAAATGCGTGTCTATGCACAACCGAGGCATTTTGTTCTCAGGAGCACCTCGATCGTGTGGGACTCCGTCCTAAGACGACCCACTAAAACCCTTCACCTACTCGAAAGAGCAATCCGTGCCGGAATCCGCCTTCGCATTACTTCAGCCCGGTGCTCAAATATAAGTGCTTGTTTTATATCTCGGACATTGTTTATATCCTTTCTTCCCGTTCTTTTGTCTCTATAATGGCTCTAATTGTCCCATATGTGGCTCTCCAACCTGCTTCGGACTCCACAAGGCTTCGTGACACATTCTCCACGTTGAATATTTTGTTGGTATTATCAGTATATGTATTTCTTGTCATCTCCCACCTTGGGCAAAAGAAAAGAGTATGTTCTGCATTGTCAATTCCTCCACAGTTTGAACATCTGTCTGATTCGGCTTTCCCTCGGTCAAAAAGGTACTTTCTAAAGCAGCCATGACCAGATAACGCCTGCGTTATAAAATAGTCCACTTCCCCGTAGGGTCTATTTATCCATCTTTGAATGTCGGGAATGATTTTATGAGTCCAACGTCCGTATGTACCATTATCCCATCTCTCTTGCCATTGTCTCATAAGATTGGCCTTAGCTTCTGTTGCTCTTTGACCGTTATATTTTTCGGCACGTTCTTCAGCGAGCAGGTCTATAGGCGGGATTCCAGCTATTACGCCTACTCCCTGGGTAGAAATGGTTCTGTATGCGGAACAAACACGAATTAGCATTGTTCTTTGGGTCTGGATTAGCTTTTGTTTGAGTTTCTTGTTGTTCATCGCTTTATGCCATACTGGAGCAGCATACAACATTTGTGAATGGATCACACTGCATAAAATTCTTCTCTTTGAGGCTCTGGATCCACCAACGTTGGGAAGCAGTCTTGATAGGGCGGTTGTCGTCTTTTCCGCTTTGACAGCCACACTCGTGATGTGTGTGGCGAAACTAAGTTTTGTGTCCATCCAGACTCCCAAGTACTTAATGGCACTGCTTGGTGTGATGGTAACGCCTTGTATGCTAAAGCACACAGGTGACATTTTTCTCTTTTTGGTAAGCAAGACCGCTTCCGTCTTTTCCGGGGCCAATTGAAGTTTTTTACCATCGACCCAATTTGCCACTTTTTGAAGGGCTGTGTTTGCTCTGGTCATTAAGAGTTCTTCGCCCTTAGCTGTCACCACCATTGCCACATCATCTGCAAAGCCTATTAAAGTAACATCTTGAGGCATTTCCATTTCTAGGAGCTCATTATACAGGATATTCCATAGGGTCGGTCCCAGCACAGATCCCTGAGGAACGCCACTATTAATGCCTTTTTCTCTCATTTTCCCTTCTGCTTCTAGAACGATGTGCCTCTCTGATAGGTATGAGCCAACCAGGTTTATCAAGCCCTCTTCTATCTGCCTTTTTCTTAGTTCTTCGAGAATTATCTGCCATGAGGCACTATTAAATGCATTTTTGACGTCTAAGGTAATCATGGCACATATTCTTCGATGTGCACTGCTGTAGGCTTCTGCTTCCTTTGCAATTCTGACCACTTCGT
The DNA here is from genome assembly GCA_019359885.1 of Listronotus oregonensis. Taxonomy (NCBI): domain Eukaryota; kingdom Metazoa; phylum Arthropoda; class Insecta; order Coleoptera; family Curculionidae; genus Listronotus; species Listronotus oregonensis. The sequence goes on along the minus strand of JAHBCN010000487.1, from coordinate 86,649 downwards.
TTATAGCATCTGTAGTTTGCCGACCTTCTCTGAATCCAAACTGTCTTTCTGCCAAGCCTCCGTTCGGATCAACTCACTCTTTAATCGAATAAGAATAAGTTGTTCGAAGAGTTTACCCTCTACATCTAGTAGACATATGGGTCTATACGATGACGCGGATTCCAGAGGTTTATCTCCCTTTCTCAGTAGAATCAGCTTTGCTCTTTTCCAGCTTGCTGGGAATTGGGCATTTGTTGCTAGATCATTATATACTCTTAGTACGTACTGCGGGTTAGTTTTTGCAAGTTGCTTTATAATCTCTGCATATATGTTTCCAGGGCCCGGGGCTCTGTTGTTTTTTAATTTGTCGCTGGCTGTCTTTAGGTCATTCTCTGTAAATTCTGCAAAATGAGCTGTCTGGTCGAATTGGAAGTCAATACTATCATGCACTGGGAAAAGATGCTCTGTAATTTTCTCCATAGCGTCCATGGTCAGCTGCGGTTTTGGTGGAAATCCAATAAGGCTTTTTGAGATTATCTTATACCCATCTCCCCATATGTCGTTATCTAAGTTATCGCAGATTGACCTCCAACTGTTTCTTTTAGCTCTCTTGATGCTGTTTCGGAGTGTCTTTTTTGCTTCTGTGAGTTCCTCCCAGAGACGTTGCTGTTCTACAGGTATGTTTCTCTTAGAGATTCTCATATATGTTCTTCGTTTTCTAATACATACTTTTCTGAGCTCTGCTATTTCTTCATTCCACCAATAGACGGGATTTTTCCTTGCATATCCCTTTCTCCTAGGCATGCATTTATCACTAAGCCTCTCTAGAGTTTGAGCCAGTTCTTTTGGTGACGTGTCTATGTCATCAGGAATTTCTCTTAGCGCATTATCTAGTTTCTGTTTATCAAGTTTTTTAATTTGCCAGCCTTCGACTTTTTTCTTTTGATCTTTTATTTCATCCCCCGTTATCTGAAACGTTATGTAGTTATGATCACTGAGCGTTTCCCTATCGCTGACTTCCCATTCTTTTACTTTACACTTAATATCATCAGTAGCCAGTGTAAGATCTAATATAGACGAGCAGTCACGTCTTTGAAAGGTGGGCTTCTTCCCTTTGTTCAGTATGACAAGATCAGTTTCGGCTATCCATTCGGATACATTATACCCCTTCTGTCTGTAACATTCATTCCCCATTGTGGTGATTTTGCGTTAAAATCGCCCGTGACTATTGCAGTCTCCTTTTTTTGTCGTATTCGTCTTCCTATTTGTTGTAAAGTGTCTTCCAAATCTAGTAGATCATCATTAGGAGAGCAATAACAACTATATACCGTAAATTGCTTTGTTGTAATATATGAAAACCCCTTGCCTTGACCCCTATTTACTATTGGTATTGTGTTATCAAGAACTTTGATCGCGGTCTTAATATCTTCATCGTAGATCCAGTCTTTTCTATGTCTAATTGCGTTGACGTTTGGTTCACTAACGAGGATTATACTCGTTCCGAGGTCATTTGCTGTGGCGAGAGCCATATCTTGTGCCGGGCGGCTTCTGTTGACATTAATTTGCAGAAATCTCGTTGTCATTGGGTTTCAGTAATTTGTTAGTGCTCTGGTTCTTACTGATAGGACCTGTGCTGAACGATCCCGTTTTATACTGGTCTGAAGGGCTTTTATCTTGAGAAATGGGTACTTTCCATACATTCGCTTTGCTTCTGTTTAAATTTCCAGGACATTTAAAGCTACCCGTTTGATGCCCTTCCCTTTTACAGGATAGACAAAAAGGGTCGTGCTTGCAGCTTATTGCCAAGTGTCCTTCTTTTCCGCATTTTAAACACAGCCGTTCTCTATCGGGTCCTTTGCATTCTGCTTTAATATGCCCTTGTTCCCAGCATCTAAAACATCTCATCTCGCTTTTTCTTTCTACAATTTTGCATTTTAACCAACCTATTTTAATTGAGCCTAACTTGATCAGTTCATCAGCGTCACTTTCGGACATTTTCAGAGTTGCATTTTGCTTACCTCCATATGCTGGTCGGAGTGCCCTCACTTCAACAGCTTCGGGTTTTATTCCGATGGCTTTAGTCACGGCCTCTTTAATGTCTTCTTGGTTTACTAGTTCATCCATACCTTTTAGGTGAAGAACTTTCTTATTAGTAAGCATAGACATGACTGCCTCTGGTAGTTTTTGCCTGAGTTCATTTTTAGTACCTCTGCTTTGTCTGTCCCGTTTTGAACCGTGAGTATAAGCTCGCCTTGTCTAGTTTTCTTTATATTCTCTACTTCTACACCTATTTCACTTGGGTTGACGGTTGACTTAATTGTCTTAAGTAGGTCCGCGTAGCTTCGGTCTTTCATTTGTATGATTATTGCGTCCTTCTTAGGTCTTTTTGCGGGAAAGCTATTTGTAAAACTTTTTTGGGGGTCTCTAGTACTGCTTGTTCTTGTTTTACGTTCCGCTTCAGGATAAACTTTTTCTTGGTTAACTTTATACACCACTAATCTAACAGATGTATCTGCCATGAGGAATTTTAGCATGCGTGTAATTACAGTTCCTACAATGTCCTTCATTTCAGGTATGGCAATTTGGTTTCTATTATTGGCCAGAATAAGCTTCTTGGTTTTGGCTAGAGACTGAAATAAATATTTATCATCAGCATCAGAACTAGTAGTACTTTCACTGATGACAGGATAGTATATCCACCTTGTAGTTTGAATGATATTTCCATCACTGTCAGGAAAACCTAGTGAATGCAGCATCGCAGCTACATCTCCTCTTCCTTATTTGTTTTCTCAGGCCGTCTATGCCCCCAAATTTATTTATGGCCCTATTTATTCCTGTATAGCTGGAGTCAATTGTTTTACGACAGGGCAGAATAATATCCCAGTCGGTTGGCGCCTCCCAAACATACCCCTGCCGCTCTTGTAGTTCTGGAAATACTCCAGATTCCCAGTCTTCTTCTGTGACAGAATGAAAGCCCTCAAATGTATGATTTTTTATTAGCTGTTGTTTTCTCGTGGCCAGCGCCTGGGCTCTCATACAGTTATCGCACTTTTCCTCAGTATTAGAGACGCTATTCTGTTTTCCTCTCTGTTTTTCTTCCATGATCTTAATTTGTTTGAGTAGTTTATCATTTTCTTCATACATTGCAGATTCCCTTTCTTTGAGCAGGTTACGGAGATAGTCATTTTCGGCTTGTAGTTGTTTGACTTTGTCATTTGTTTTTCCTTCACTCATTGCATTATCTAGCCAATCTTCAATCGTCTTCGAGCGAAGTTTCTCGACCTGTAGCGATAATTTGCTGCTAATCTCGCAGAATTCTTTTTTAGGCTTGTAGGCTTCCTTGATAACTTTATCAAGAGCTTTTACCTGTACGTATATTTTCTCTAATTCAGTTTCCAATGTGCTTTCATCCGAGCCCTGTCTCATTTTGTCCACTAGAGTATTTTCCATTCTTTTCCTCTTACTTTTTGAACTCTCAGCTACGAGTGATCTTCGTCTTGTTTCTGCATCCAGATCCGGTAGTGATGGAGCCCTGGGTCTTGGTGGTGTCCTTTGGATTGAATCTCTTCTGGCAAAAGGGTCCACTGTAATTGGTAATTCTAGGTCGCTAGGAATGCTTTTAGTCCACAGGTCTTCGTTACTTTGCACATGAGTTGAAGTTTCAATACCATGGCTCAGAGGATTTTCTGTGTTTTGGAAATCCACACCTTTGCTTGATTGAGTATGCTTTACTGCTTTTGTTACTTCTTCCTTTTCAGGCTGGTCTTTATAATAAAAAATAAATTTTTTGTTACCTTCCATTTAATTCCCACGAGTGAGGACGAAATACATGTCGAGCGAGGCAGTGCGCCTTTACCACGCCAAGGCTGAGCTTTCGCTACAAGCAAGTGTCGCCGGGTTCTTGCAGGACACCGTTCGTGACTATCTGTCGTGTAGCCATTCACCCGTCAGCACGGTTCGTATGACACCTTGGGATCCGGATTTTTATACAGGTGAACTCCTGTTGAGCTGTCCTTAGCTTCGCCGCTCCTCTCAGACCTTACCGGCAAGGGTGACCCTACCAGGAGCGTAGCGCTCCCGCCGGTATTGCTCTTAAAGTCACTGCAGCTACTGAGCCTCCTCACCAACGTCAAGGTCTCACAGCTCCTCGAGGAGGACATTTTATAAACCTAATGTAACTTTACATTACATCAATTCAAATTTTAAAACACTAAATAAACGAGTAGGTAATATATATTTCAAAATGTTGGCCTAGCGTAATCTAGGCAATAGGCACTATAACATAATGCTTAGTCCTCAAAATAGTTTGAGTTAGTATTATTCTTTTTATCGCTATATAATATATCACTACTACCTTACTTTCGTATCAAAAAAATCATAAAAATTTTTGTCGCCAATTAAACTTTTTCTAAATAACATACTTTCGATGGTTTTGACTTATGTAAAATTTCCGATACGAGACAGGACTGCGTAAAAATGCAAACAAGTAAATTGGAAGCCACCTTTACCTGCAATCAACCGGGAATCCTATGTCGTTCTGCTCGATACCCGCTTGTAGGCGACAGGGATTTCCTGGTCGTACCTTTTAATATGCCATTGTTATCATTTACTACGGGGACGAAGTAAATAAATAATTAAAATGCAATATTTTATTTTAAAATGATTTATTTAAAAATCGCTACCTTATTCGCAAGATCGTGAAATCGGATCCAAAATCGTGTAATCTTACGAATAATCGTGAGATCTGGCATCACTGAGTGGGTGTATATATTGTCGTAAGCCGGCCGAAGCATTCCCCTCTTCTTCTTGGGTCGGTAGAAAGGGAATCAGCCGCTACACGTCTGTCTTCATTTTGCTCAAGCCTTTGCCTATTAAATTGACATATCCTTTTATCGCACTGAAAATCTCCGCACCTAAGAAATTTGTTTGCCAGACGTGTATCTATATTAATAAAAAAGCTACAAAACCCAATACAAATGTGCTCTCCTTTTTCCTTTTAAGAATAAGTTGTTGGAAACACGTTATTTAAATACAATGATCATTTTCCAGGGTATAAATAGACTATTAATTATGCGTATTATCATTTAAGGTAAAAAATAAATTTAAAATAATGCTTTAAAATCTAGAATCATGGTAGTATAACCGCCAGATTCATGCACGCTTAGCTACTATTTATCCTCAAAAACATTAAAAACCCGTTAATTTCTATTACTTTTTTCCCTTAAAGTCCATGGGACATTATGATTAGGCAAATTGCAGTTTTTGTGATATATTAATTTATTTTACCTATTAGGTACTTTTCATGTACCCAAAATATAGTAATTAAATAAAGCCTTAATTAAAAAATGGACTAAAGAAATCCTAAATTTGGTACTTTTAACCCTTAAAACAATTCGTTAAAATACTGAAAAATTTCTAGACAGAATGGTAAGATTTTGTAAATTTAAGAATGCAATTCAGTGCATAAAACGAAATTGTAACAAAAATATGGTCTTTAGCGCATTCGCCAATATAATCGTTCTGTGATCGTAAACAGGACATCAATTTTTTAAACATCAGTACACAAAGGAATATATGAAGCCTAAGTTTTGGGTAGGGTGAAGGCTGGGTTTTTAAATGTTTAACCCATTTATTCTTTTAGTTCTGCCAACGCTGTCCAAGCACCAAAACATGCAGATATTCCAATTCACAGCATCTTTTGGACAACGCGATAGTGCCAACACGGACTTTACATTATTAACTACGACTTTTAAACTACCCTCATTTATGTCTGGGACTACAATTTAACACAGCCACACCCAATAACACACGGTATTCACTGGCTGTTACCCATTCACTTACTAAGCGTGTATTTTCCTGAATCGACGTCGTTTGACTTAGTCGACATAATATTAAAAAAAAAAAACAAAAGCCTATAAATAGTCCAAAACGTTAGAAAACCTTAGTTTAAAATTTTATTAATTAATTAAAAACATATAACAAAAATGTAAATGTAACACTAAAAAATATTATTTTAAAGTTATTTCATGGTTTACTTATAATATAAGTGTAAACAAATTATTAAAATAAAAAGATAATTTAATGTTTGTTATAAAAAATTCATTGTACCATTATTGCTTACGCCATACTTCAATATTAAAACAAATTACCTATTCCCCAAAGGCATCATTTCTAAACAGGTAATTTTTCCCGAGGGAAATTATTTTAAATGCAGGTTGCTCCTACCATAATAATAAAATACTGTATAATTTTGTTAATACCTAAAAAATGTTTAGTCAACGTCACAATTTATGATAAAATAAAACAATAATAAGATGTATTACTGCTGTTAAGTGATCACGAAAAAAAATACATAAATTTTATTTATGGCATTTTAGGTTAATTAATGTTTTTCTTTTTAATTTTATTGTGTATTTACCTTATCTGTTTAATGTTTGAATACATGATTAGCCAGCAAGATCCAAACGTGGCCATATGCACAAAATTAAATATCTTATGCATTTTTCTCGTGTAGTCTAAAAATTATCCAGGAAAATGATCTGGAATAAAATACAAGGAATACGACATTAAATTATTATTTTTTCAACACCCCACTTACTGTTTTTTTTTGTAATCGTTTTATTTTTTTATGATCAGACGTAAGTGGTGTTCTTTAAAGCATGGAGATTCGGCAACCCCCGATCTTAACAGTTTACCTCGTTCCGTCTATTTTTTGTGCTTTTAAATCTAATTTCAATGGACCTTTTTGTTTCCCCAATGTATACTTTAAGAAAGTTTGAAGGTTTATGGAAGCCCAATACCATGCTCTATTCGATCAAAAAATGTCTGGCCCGCTATAAAAATAACTGTCATTAAGGGGCCGTTATAATTCTGCGCAGTTACAAAATTCCACAAAATTTTGTAATGTGTTGCCTTAATACACACTGATAAATCAATGCTTGACATATTAAACTTTTGACAGAGCCGAAGTCCCGTTTTCGTGTGCGATGGCGCGGCGTGTATGAAACAATACGCGCCGCGCCGTCTTAATGTCGATTGTTTTGCTTTGTTTGATTTTATTTTGTGGTTGCGAAATTTTTTTGGATTAATAAAAACCTTCTTATATTAGTGATTAGTGCTTATTAAATTGTGACTATAATTTTGTGTTTATTGTTTGTTACTTATAAATTCGTAACGTTATCCTTCCAGAGTCTACCTTAATTAATGCTGGGGTGCCTCAGGGCACCAACTATGTTTCTAAACAAAGTTGGTAACATTAACAGTTTTTTTTTTCATAATTAATCCTATTATTAGTTTTGCTGACGATAGTATCCTCCACTCTAATATTTAATTTCTTAAGCCAGCCTATAGTCATGATTTGGAAGACACGCGCAGGTCAATGCAAATATCTCTTTCACAAGACCTTAAACCAATCTTGATTTGGGCATCAAAAATGTTGTACAGTTTAATGCTACAAGACACAGGCATATTCAGTGTCGCGAAAAAAAGTCACTTTTGGGAATAACCTTAACTGACACAAACACATTACATCCGTAGCCTCAGCTGCTTCAAAAGAACTTAAATTTCTCTTTAGAGCCAGAAAGTATTTTCATCCGTCTTATCTGTATATCTTGTATGTTGCCAAATCAGACTATCTTTAGAATATCGTTCTTATGTCTGGGGAATGGCGTTTCTAACAACTCTTATCATCCTTGAATCCATTCATAAAAGAGCTATTCGTCTTATTAATGATTCCAAGCTTACGGAAAAGCTTCCTTCTCTTACCCACCAACGGGCTGTAGGGGATATGTCGTATTTTTATATTGGTATTTTTACAGCTTCGGCTCCCAGAAGTTGGCAAGTATAATTTCTCTTACCGCTCCCAACTGGGCAACGCGTAGTGCCACTTTTATCCATCCTTTTTTAGCCCAACTTAAGAGGCTCCGAACTTCCCACTTTCTTTGTTCCGTCATCCACAAAGTGTTCATACTGAAACCTGCTACCCGCAGGAGTTTTCCCTTCTATAAATTTCCAAATATTTAAGTCTTATGTACATAAACTCCCTCTTACCACAGTTATGACACCCACGGTACGTTAGTATTGAAGCCTCAGCCTCGGTGGACCCAAGATTTAAAAATAAAAATAAAAGATGCTTATGTAAAAAATTCTATACGTCTCGTAAAATTTGTTTATGTTACCTGCATGAGGTGACACTATTTTATTGTACTTTTATACAAATTATAAATTTATAAAATATTGTATAAGCATTTTCTTGGCTCTCGCCGATTTCGATGATTTTTTGCATACGGAGGCGCTAATTACAAATCTAAAGTTAGTTTTTTCGGCAACGTTTTATTTTCCAATATCGATCCTTAAATATGATAATTACATTTTACTCATTTGCCCTATCTTTCCCTTTTTTTATCTGGTAATCAGTACACCAAACTATCATACAATGTTTAAAATTTATTTAAATATTAGGTTTTTATTTATTTTATTAGGATATCTGGTAAAAATACAGAACTTCCAAAACTATCGATCATTATGTGGCTGTGAAGTGGCGCCATCAATTTTTTCCATATTAAATTAAATGGATATAAAATCCAATATTACACAAACAATTCAATATTTTATAATAGTTTTGTTTAATAACCAACAATGTTGTGCAAAAAATTAAAAAAAAAACAGTAAAAGTATATTAAGTTTAAATTTGACATTTGATGATGTCAACTTTATACATATTAATAAAGAATTATGGAAGTCCGGGCCTGACCTACAGTTCATTGCGCAAAGTCCGCGGGGCCTGTTTCCCTATTCTTGAATCTGGTAGATAAGGCTTCATTTGAAATATTGTTGTCCGGTTTTCTTTTTAGATTAATTTGCTGCAAAAGCTGTTTTAGTATTATAATTTATTTAATAAGTTAGGCTATTCTCATGGTTTTTTAAATTTTTTCTTTTGACTTTGTAATAACATTTTTCCCTGTGGATTTGGATATAGATCATATCGCACGAAAACAACGCCTTGTTACGGCCTTCAAAACGGTGCCTGTCTAAAGCATGTAGAATTATTAGTAACCAAGATATGACATCTTAAAGTTGAGAAAGTAGACCATATTTTGTGGTATTCACCAAATAATTTGTTTTATTGACGAGTCATAGACCTATCTCATTATTAGCCTACGCACAACAATTTATAACAAAGATGTACAAAAGGCCAACTACTACAAAAAGTGTTAACAAATTACAGAAAAGTAATTTTTTAAATTTATTTAACTTTCTTTGATTTTCAATTTGTCAACTTTTCTTGTGTAGTTATATATATATATATATATATATAATATATATCATAATATATATATATATATATATATATATATATATATATATATATATATATATATATATATATATTAATTTTTAGGTTCTGCTATGATGACACATGCCATCCAAATCGCCCGAGTCTAAGAGTCTAATGTTAATATCGGTATTTAACTTCCATGCCATAAAAAATATCCTTAAAATTATCGTGGCTTATAAAACCAAATAAATTTAATTTAATGTACGTAGAGATACTATTATAAGCGAAATAAACCTTTGTTCATATTTTATAATGGCCATAAAATCTCAATCGCTTTTTCAAACCCCCCATTTTTCTGAACATAAATTTGCAAATGCTTGTAATAAAAGAATGGGAAAAATTAAAAACAAAAAAACAAGTATAATAAAATATATACCATGCAAACATAATTTAAGACTTTTCTGCTAGTTTTAAAACAGTTTTAAACAGTTAAGTTTAAAATATAGCATTAGAACGTAAATATAGAAATTATAAACGTTAAGAATACTCAATAACATATTTAAAAAGTATAAGTGGATACAATATTGATAAAGCTTGGGAAGTAAGGATTAATGGCAGATATTTGCCTGTTAATACTTTTTCTTGAATATACTTAAATTTTAATTGACGTCTATCCCTTCCGTTACTAGTTTACTACAGAAAGCTTTTATAAACTAAAAACTATTTGACAGTAATCTTGAGCTGTTGTCTAGAAAACTTAAGATACTCTGGGCAAAGGCTCTTAAGCTGTTCTTTGTTTAATTATTAAATTGTGTCAATGACCCATTCTTGGCTTTAAGAGATCAGAATCGAATTTAATAATTCAAAATACTGGCAGCCGTTTTTTGGTCTCCATAGCTTTGATCATGTTTCAGCTAAAATAGTTGGGCTGTCGTGGTTGGACGTGGCCGGTGGAAGATGGTACACATTAGTTTTCCAGTTTTGACAAGACAATCATGGCCACAGGGAACTCTTCCTATTTGACGGCAAAGCTGTCATTTAGAAGTCGGACTTGACAAAAAATATTAATTAAAGAATAAAAAGAAACACCATTTCAATTTTTCTTGAAAAGTCGGCCCTTTTAACTAAGTAGTTATACACTAGTTTGCACTTACTGATATTCAACCTACGGGAGCAAATCTTATTGATATTTTTGCCTGTGGACACGCAAAGTATTTTGCGGCTACTTTTGAAAGGTGAGTTTCATACTAAGCATTTATAGTTTATAATAACTTACTGACAAACTAAAATTAAAAAAAAACTTTAAAAAAAGGTACAAAAATGTTCTTCTTAGCAACTTCTTTTTATTTGTTTGTAATTTGCCGTATCTGCATTTGTGTTGATATGAATTGAAACTTTTAATATTGCTCTTTTTTTATTATTACGTGTGAGTGTTTGGCTGAGATTTAGACCTTCTTGACATTTGGTTATTTTTATGTTACACTCTATTTAGTTGTTTCAGTTTTCTTTGTTTTATTTTAATATATGTTTTATTTAAAATATGGTGTTGGTACTGGGTTTGATGTAGAAATATCTGGTACCTTGTACCTTGAGCTAAATTTTGCCCAGCTCATGACCCTATGGTTTTATTGTATTGAACATTAATTAATAATAGACGTTTCTTTAAATTTACATTATAAAGGTGATAGCTAACAAAATGTATAATTTTAAACTAAAAGCAATGAACTTTGCGCAACAGTTTATTCTTGAGTTTTTTTATCACTAAAACTCATTTACTTACTTTATGAATTTCAAGTGGACTTTTGGGGATTGTGGGTTTTTCTAGTTTAATACACATTTTATACAATAATTATATAGGAAGAAAACCTAAATGTAAGACTACGAAACAAACCGCTTGTATAATTTACTTGTAATTGTTCCCATAAAAATTCTGGACTTAGCAGGACAGGACAACCTATACCATTTGTGTCTGCACTTAGTTTTTTATATTTTCTTTTAAGTTTCTCCTTGGTTAAACCTCTTTTCCAAATAGCACGTCCAATTTTTATGAAAGAAGCCCTGCTTTGTATCCTTCATCACCCTTGATAGCTGGTGTTTTCTGGTGTCAATGCTTTTTAGGGGTTAGCAGTAGTCATTGACGAATCCCATCGAGGGCTGCACTTTTGGTTTTTTCTCAGATTTGCCCATTGAAGTCTGAGATAGATGCGTTATCTTAATAAATCTTTTTTTACGCATTAAATTTTCTTCTTTTAAATAATATATACAAATTTCGTCTATATCTAGGATTTTATCAAAAAGAAATCCTATCCGATAATTATTATCTGCTTAAAATGACCAGTACAAAAAATCCAAACTTATTTTTATCCGATGTTGTCTTCTAAGTCAATCCACTTGTTTTGTTGGATTGGACTTGTCGGGACGATTGTAAGAGGTAAACAATATATAAATATAAATATATAATATATTTTTTTGGGTATAAGTTAAAATTACTTTATACGGCAACGTTTTGCTCTACATGTTGTGCTTTATCAAGCATTTATTAGCCTTAAATTAAATAAAATACCAAAACAATCTAAACAATTGAAAAATAACATAACACTTATAAAATACGTTGTTATACGATTAAAATCAATTGGCACCGTGCGCGATGATAACGACATCTGACGGCTACATTAAATCATGCTTCGAAGCCATGGGAGAGGTGTAAGATTACTTATAATATTTATTTATTTTTCGAAAATTAATATATATATATATATATATATATATATATATATATATATATATATATATATATATATATATATATATATATATATATATATATATATATATATATATATATATATATATATATATAAACCTGTTTTGCACTGTAAAAGTGAAGTCCAATATCAATGGTGAATAAACAAATTTTAAAGCTTAGAAAGTAAGTATAAAAAGTTCTTGGAGTTTGTAGAATCGAACTCGACCTTATTATTGTGGTGGGTTATCCTCGTGTAACAATAAATGGCAGTTAAATAACATTACAAATGTCAGTATAAAAATAAAAAAATATATTTAAAAATGTAGCATATTAAAACAGTTTTTTTTTTCAATTGATAAATAGTTTTTTTTTATTATCCTTAGACAAAAATCGGCAATTGGTCCGATAAGGGAAAAATCACCCGACAAACTTACGAGTTTACTGCTTTTTCAATATACTTAACACTAATATATACTTTACTTACTTGAAGGCTTTATGGCCATTTCCTCTATTCGCAATCACAGGAGACTACACAGACAATACTTAGTCTATTAAAAAGAATCTTTTTCTTTTTAAAATTCGCAAATCATTAAAAAAACCTTAGGAAAAGGCAGGAACAAACGGTACACGGCAAGAAACGATAAGTTTTTCTTCTTGTTACGTCAAATTTGAAAGTTCGCTTAACCTGAAAACCTGAACGTCATTCGGCTATTTACTTTTTTCTTTTAACTGCATTTATCCATTTTGACCTTTTTTCTAATTTCCAACTGGCAGTTGGAAATGTATAAAATTTGGAGTAACTTTTTTTGCCAGTATTCTGACATTTAAGCACACAAAAACTATTATGCACCATTTTTATTATTTTTATCTAATACATACATTTGAATCAAGCATGATTAATCGAAAAATTTGACCACAGCAAGCGCTGCAATCGATTAAGCTGTCCCCACTATATACTTCGCACCTTACCAATATTCCATATATAAAACACTATAAACAATTTTAGTACATAAACCTAACTAGATATTATTTTAAGATGCGTACTTTAGAGCTGCTAAATGTTGTTTATGGTATAAATGATGTAAAAAAATTGGTTAAAATGAGATTTTGTTTTTTTAGATCTTTTGTTTTAAAGAATAAACAAATTTAATAAAATGTTTTTTTTAATAATGTTTTTCTGTGTTAATATTTGGCAGGCAAGCCTGATTTTAAAGTATAATAAAAATTAAATAAAAACCGAAAACTAATGATAAATCTATGAGTAGTTATGACTTGATATTTGCCTGATATTGTAGGTATAAAGTTGTTAAGAAAATAATTATCTTTTTTTTCTCAAATTTTTTGAAGCTATTAACTAATATAAAACTATCTTATTTCAGGTTCTTTGGTTTAAAGAGACAACTCAACTAGGTACTACTGAACAACACGCAACACAAGCAAGAGGAAACAGATACACTCTGACCATTAGAAATGTTTCACAGGTGGATATGGGAAACTACAGGTAAGATATCGTGAATTTCAAAAACTATTAACAATAAAAAAAAAACTCTACAAGGCAAAAGTTATCGGTAGTAGATAATAAAATTTTATGCAAACACTCTACTTAAAAACCTAATCCTGACGAAACTTAGGCCTCTGCCTTTGTGGACTGTCCCAAGATAAAAAAAAATAGTGTGAACTATCAATAAAAAGCAACCTTATTGGTAGCATTAATATGAATATCTATGTCAACTCTTAACAATACCAAGAAAGCAATTGAAACAAGATTTTAAAATAGTCAGCAGCTTTCTCACGGTATCTTCTTTAATTAAATTAAAAATAACTTTTAAAAGTGCTTTGCTTATTTTAAGAGTCCAAAACTTTACAAAAATAGATGTGTCTCACATTTACTGATGTTGCAAATGTAACATCGTTATATTACTTGACCAATCAGTTATTTTTTCCTCTTGTTTTCATATAGCAAATCTAGAAAAATTAAATTAATACAATAACATGTACAGTTAGAAATTATAAAAAACAAAATAATATCTTTTTGCTGTTTTGTTATCAGTTTGGCAACAATGAATTTCTTTTATTTACAAGAGCTTTTATTAAAGCTTTCCTGGAATACAGTCCAGGGCTTTCATAAAGCCAAACGAATCTTGTATACAATCCGGTTTTGGCTTTTTGGGCAAAATAGTTTTATCTGATCTTTCTTTTATTTTGGATGCTGTTGCTGTTAACAAAGTCTTGTCCAGGAGAAGTTTATATTATTGTAGTTGTACAGGAAATTTACTAAAATTAAATTATACTGCTTCTTTATAAGTTAAGTACTAATAAATATTTTTTACTTCCCAAATATGTGCATGATGAATTAGCAAAAGTATTATTGCCCTTAGTGCTGAAATATATATTTATATATATATTATATATATATATATATATATATATATATATATATATATATATATATATATATATATATATATATATATATATATATATATATATATATATATATATATATTATATATATATATATATATATATATATATATATATATATATATATATATATAAATATATATATATATATATATATATATATATATATATATATATATATATATATATATATATATATATATATATATATAAGTATGTCCACGGATAAGGTGTTTGAAGAGAGAAAACTTTTTATTTTTGATTTTATCGAAACCCACTCTTTGAAAAAAAATTTTGCTACTTCTAAAATAAGATTGGAATAAAAATTTAACATATTTTATAGGGGTGTTAGAAATTAAAAAAAATTTAAAAATGATACAAGAGTAAAGTGCATTTATTGGGAGAAGATATGGAAAAAGCCACTAGGGTTGTTCAAAATTAAGAGGAATCTCTAATACCAATTTTCAAAAAATCGGCCTACTTTTATTTATTTGTGATTAAATTTATTTTAATATCGTGGCATTTATTAGGGGTTTAATAAACAATTTGTTTCAATGGGCCCCCAAAGAAACCATTTAGTAAATCTGACTTAGAGGCCACTGGATGGCCCCCATCTCAATTTAATTAGTAAATTGATATTAAAATAATGTTAAAAGAAAGGCAGGCCGATTTTGCGCTTTTCCCTTTACTTTAAAAATTTTCCTAGTAACTTATTTCCATATCTTCCCCTTAATTTTTTTTAAACCCATTTAAAGCTTTTCTTTTTTGAATACCGCCAAAAAAAATTTGTTTTTTTCCAATCTTACTCTAAGAAGTGGCAATTTTTTATTCAAGAGTAGTTTAAAAAAAAATTAAAAATAAGAGTTTTTCTATTCAACATTTTTTCGTGGAAATATGGTATGAATAGGAAAAACTTCTATTTTTAATTTTACCCAAAAAAGCTACTTGTGGAAAAAAATTTGCTACCTCTTAGAGTAAGATTGGGATAGAAACATTTAACAATTTTATACGCGGTGTTCAGAAAATTAAAAAATTTAAATTTAAAGAGTAAAGTTTATTTTTTTGCAAAGATATGAAAATTAGTTACTAGAAAATTGTTAAAGTAAAAGGTTGTCTCTAATACCAATATTGAAAAAATGGGCCCACTTTATTTATTTGTGAATAAATTTGATTTATTATCAATTAACTAACAAATTAACCATACACAAGTTGTAAGTTTATTTATTTTTAAAATCAATTAACTAATTAAAAATTTAAAAATGCAAGTTGTTTATTTATTTTAATATTAATTAACTAATTCCAATATAACAATGCACAAGTTGTAAGTTTATTTACTCAAACACACACCCCCCCTGTGGCCATGCCTCTAAACGAACAAATAATTGATCAAAACTGTTTCTAACCCATTTAAAAATATTGAAGCAACGGCATCTCTAATGATCCTTTAATTGATTTGTAGTGGCATTTATTAGAGGTGACATAAAATTTGTTTCAATCGGGCCCATAAGAAAAATCCATTAAGTTAAATCTGGATTTTAGGGGGCCACTGGACTGGTCCTTTTTTCCCAATCCGGGGCTGAAAGGTCTAACCATTGTTAACCGTTGCCGCAAAAGTGCTGGGCATCCATCTTTTAAAAAAAGAACAACGGTAGTTAATGGAAGATTGTCAATTCACCGTCAAGAAAATTTCTTAACATAGCTATGTAACTATTCGCATTACAAGTGTTGTCAAAGAAGAATGGCCCTATTATTCCGTAATAAGAAATGGCGCCCCACATTTACTTTGACACAGTACTGACGCCTTTCCGGGTTTTAAAATGCGGATTAGAGCACCCAATATCGTAAGAAGCCCAACACATTGGTCGGGAAAAAATTGATTCATCAGAAAAATTATTTAGAAATCTCTTCCATACTGCCAACCCACAAACAGAAATCCAAACGTTTTCTCATCCCCATTTCAAAACATGATTAAAAAGGTTGTATGGATGTATCTTGTTGTATTTAAATTCCTGAAAGGATTTTTTAAAAAATGGAGATTTTTAGCCTTTTTTTTAAAGATAATGTCGGGTGTTCCTCTACTGAATGTAAACCAACAAAGTGCTTGCATCATTTTCATCGTACCCTTTTTTTTTTTTGGATTCGCAACAATGAGCCAGTGCTTAAAAAAATTCAAAATTATTTTACGCAACTATTCTCAGAAACGGACAAATTGGGGAATTTTTCATTAAATTCCGAATAACTCGACGATAACATTTTTCACCTTCCCATAGCATTGCACCCAAATAAATTTTTTGCTGTAAAATAAGATTTTAAGGACAAAACTTGGCTATGAATTATAAAAGCGAAGTGTCAATAAAGTTGTCACATCAACGCCTACTAGTACAAAAATTTGAAATAGTTAATTTTTAATGAAATCTTAATCACAAATAAAGAGGCCAATTTTTTTTGAAAATTGGTATTAGAGACGCTCTAATTTTGAACAACTTTTTTCCCAGTGACTTATTTCCATATCTTCTCAAAAAATGCACTTTACTCTTGTATCATTTTAAGTTTTTTAATTTTCTGAACACCCCGTATAAAATATGTTAAATGTTTCTATCCCAATTTTAAATTTTTAAGAAGTAGCAAAATTTTTTATCAAGAGTATTTTTTTTGGATAAATCAAAAATAAAAAGTTTTCCTTTTCAACACCTTTTCCGTTAATAATATTATATATATATATATATATATATATATATATAAAATATATATATATATATATATATATATATATATATATATATATATATATATATTTTATTATATATATATATATATATATATATATATATATATATATATATATATATATATATATATATATATATATATATATATATATATATATATATATATATATATATATATATATATATATATATATATATAATATAATTTAAGATACTTTTACAAAAAATAAGTTTTATAACAAACTTATTATCGTATAACTAGTAGTTTTCAAGAAAAGGTATAAACCCTTTATACACTGGTTACCCTCTACCAATTAACAAATAAAGACAATAAACGTCCTAAGATTTTTGTATTATTGAAACCATAACATTGTCTAATACCTTCAAGGAAACGTATACAAAGTATCTTTAAAAATATAGCCAGACTTTTGCACGCAGGAAATGCGAAATTGTCTCTTGGTAACGTGCAGATCACCTACAAAAAAACTTAAAAACTCTAACAATAAAAAAACTATTTTGTTTTGGTGACAAGGTTGCGATTTAAGGATATTAAAAAAAATTAAAATGTTGGATAAATTTAACGGTTATTAAATTTAAAACTGAATAAATCTTGCTTTAAAATTTTTTGTAAACTAATGAAAAATAAATATATTGTGACAGGTATATGTTTTAATTTTAAAAGCAAGAACGGTGGTAAGTAAACTGATTTTAAGGTTCCCTAAAATTACCTTAGCATGGGCAAGGGCATCTACGCGGGATCGCCAGGTACTATCAGGGTTTTTGGGGTCGCTGATTACGACAAAAGGGTCGGTTAATCTTCATCAAGGTCATTTGAAGGTCAAGTGGAGAAAATAGCATAGGAAAAATCGGGAAAAATTCAGGCATATAGATAAATCCGAAGTGTAAATAAACGCCGGATTCGTATTCAGCGACTTCGAAAACATATGCATACATTTTTCCAGATCTTTAAATGACCTTTAACCTGACGTGATGAAGGTTAACCAATCCTCTTATCGTAATCAGCGACCCTAAAAATCCTAGTAGCACCTAACCGCTTCCGGCGTTCCCGCGTAGATCAAAATGTTGACCAGTGTTATTTATATTAACTAAAATAAAGGCTGAGCAGTTATGCTTATTTAAAAACACTAAAGTACTTTATTTTACGTGTTTAACAAAAAATCTTTGCTAAAATCGCTCTACTTTATTTTGCCAATATTATTAAATGCATGTTAAGCTTTTAAAAGTTTAATTTGTTTTTTTGTAAAAATTCAAAACGGTCTGTTTTAAATACATACGCCCTCAAATTTTATGCTTGGATATTTTTCCAAAAACGCCGCCCAACAAATCCTATCCTTTGAGTGAAACTAACTGCACTCAGAGCAAAAAGTGCCGCTCCGACTTTTAAAAAAAAATTGCCCTGCCCTACATTTCCCAGTGGTTCTCGCTATTAGTGAATCCAACATCACTCGTTTTATTACCTGGATATAAAGTGTTTTATAGGATTTGCCTCATATTTGTTTTTGTAATGTTTTTTATTTGGCATCAAATATAAAATTTTATATTCGATAATAATATTTTCTATATATGTCGCTTTAAAATGTCATGTGCAAAAGTTTTAAAAATAGGTCGGAGCCTAACAACAATTGAAGATATCAACTTTTTAAAACTGAACACCGTGAATATCAAATTTTTGAGAATTTTAAATTTTATTTTGGAAAAGCATAAACAACTTAGTTTAATTCAATCAAAGTTGCTGCACTCACTGTTTCATCACAGTAATTAGCTGCTCCTTAAAGTTTTTTGTTATGTAGTACGTAAACAAATAACTTGCCCGTAGTTTTTTTTTGATGTGTTATAACATTAGGAGACCGCACACCACTTATTGTTTCTAGAATTAATTGTTTAAATAAAGATTCAAATAATACAATTTTTAAAACGCACCTAAGGTTTACTGTTTTCATAGACCCAACGTCACCAGCGACGCCATAACACAGGTGAGCGTTTTGAAATTTACAAGTTAAAATTAAAATCGTATTGGTTTTCTACCAAACCTATATTTTTAGCAAATATAATATATTTTTTTACAAACGTCAGTAAAAGTTTGTTTTTAATGCATGCTGCTTAGTATCTAAAATGTAATTTTATGACACTGGTGTTAAAATAATTACTTTTAGCACTTGTGCTAAAAGTGATTTATATTGACACAGATAAGAATTACAGAAACGAAACACTTAGATCAAAATAAATTATTTATTTAATTAAAAGTACAATTACTGAAAATACAATTAAAATAAGAAACTCCATGGCCAATCTCATTAATAGGTTGGACGACGCACTAAATCTCTCGCCTACAAGAGAAAGCACAAAGGACCTACTGAGATCGGATTCAGATCAGGCCAATCTTAATGGTGGTTGTTACACAATTTACTTTGGTAAAATATGTACCCGGCAGGGAGCAATCTCATTCACCAAAGTTTTGGACAAAATTTCATCAGCAATTTTCTTTTTCTCTTGTAGCGAGTCTTCTATATAACCCTCTGCTATTGTACTGGACTTTCATCCACTGTGTCTCTTAATTGTAGTAAGTTTAGCATCAGAGCTCACCAACAAACTAGCTGAGGAACGTTGGAAGCAATTTCCAGTGTAAAGATGGGAATCATGCAAATTTAGAAATTTAGGCATTTGGGCAGGCATTTTACCAAATGTGTTAATTTCAACTGAAGTTATATCACATTTATTTTTTAGGCATCTTATAAAAACTCTTAAATGTTTTTTATGCCCTGAACGAAGGGCTATGTATTTTTTATAATTGTTCATATACAAGGTACCACTAATTACATAGGTTCGTTGCACATTAGTTTTTGTGTCTGGTATATGCACAATTAGTTAAGTTCCCAAATCTTTGATGTTATTTATTGTCAAATTACACAATTCTTCTCGACGACAATTGCGGCTACTTTTTGCATAAGATATATTCCAAAGGGGGCTTCAGCGAGAAATTGTCGATTTGTTTTCTTGTCAATATTTTAGACTTTTACGGTTGGTATCCTTCACCCTTTCGCTAGGCAACTAGCTTGTAATATCTGCTTATGACCTAATTATTTATGTTCAGCATCGCCTTTAACATGGAGTAACTTGACCAGAGCGTAGACGATTTTCATATTTTGGACTTTTCTTCAAAGTACGCAAGGAGCACTTTTTCACTGGCATTCTTGCCACTTGCTTCGACTTACTAGGCAATATTTCAAAAGTAGTTCTATTGGCAACTTCTTTGATTATCACCGGGAGAAATTTATTTACTTGATCACTTTCCATCGAACAAGAATTCGCGATTATTTGACGTTACTTGTCAACAAAACAAATCAACAAATTTGATTTTTTTTTACCTTAGCAACTTATTTCATAGATAAATTATATGAAATTAAATTTTAAAAAATAATAATATTGTCGACGATAAAAAAATCATTAATTTGGAATTTTAATGGTGTTTGTACAAAAAATAGTCTATGATATACGCGATAAAAGTGAGTTTTATTTTGTTCGATGGCATGTAACACTTAGCCTTCGGCATCGTGTTCCAAACTTCCTTCTTACAAAATGAAATGTCACTTTCAGCACTTTTATTATAAATAACCATTTTTAAATGGCAGATAATTTTTGACTTCATAAAACAGTTTTTCAAATAAGTTATCATGCCTATTGTCTAGCCTACTAAAGAGTAAAGGTGATGAAGTTTCTAAAGTAAAATAAAACCAAAATTACAGTTATGGTATTCCTAAATGAAGCATAAACGCTTTTACGTAGTTACCTGTATTTGAATTAAGAGTCCATTCGCGCCGCAAAAATTGGATCCAATTTGGGGTTCGGGGCATAATGTTTTTCTCAAAAACGGTATAAGTTATCCAAAATTTTCAAAAACTATATAAAAACCAACACTTAAATCTAGGCTTCTGCTGTAATAGTTTTTTAAATTTGGATTTAGTTTCAAATATTTCCTTAAGTGAAAGTCCCCCTAAAATCGGTTAAGTTTAGATACTATTTTTTTTCTTAACTCGACTCATATTTCAAAAATCCGTTACAGCAGAGGCATAGATTATTTCCTTACCATTAAATGGTGTATAATTTATGTCATTTAAGTAAAAAATAGTTACCGAAAAACGTTATCTCCTGTAGGTTTGCAATCGGGAACAACATCGCATCGATACACCGAATTTGGAAGAACCTAAATAAACTATAATATTTTTAATGCAGCTATACGAAAATTGTGGTAGTGGGAGTTTGTTAGTCTCCGCCCACCTTCTCCGCGTCCTTTCGCTCGACCCCTAAGGTGTAGCGTAAATGCACTCTTAAAGTAAACTAAATTTAAAGTATAATAATTAAATTAGGGCTCCTCTGCGTAAACTCACCTTAAACTGTGCGAAAACTATCCCACCAATAAACTGGCTAGTTTGTTCTGCTAAAACTCTTAATAGATTTCATGCCTATAATTTGCCTTGTACGGAGTTCTAATGAACAAAGCACTGTTGCATGTATGCCTTCCTGCATATTATGTGTGTTTGCTTTGAACCAGTAGAAGCGTGCATTATGTTCATTTTCCGATAGAAGTAAACAACTGGGGAACTGAACTAATCGAGTAAGTCCATACCTATTTTAAACCAATCAGTTGGAATATAGAACAAAATTATGGGCTATAATTTTACAAATAACAAGGAATTAATTGAAAACATTAGTTATGTTTATGTCTGTATTTTCTATTTTCAATTATTTTTACTAAAGTGTTCCCAATTAGAAATAATTTTGAAGGGGGTAATGGATAATAAATTATATAGAAGTTAAGTCTTTATGCATTAATTTAGCAAAAGATAATAATGCAAGATACATTTGTTTAATAACTTTACTTGTTTTATTTTCTAAATAATCAAATTTTTAATAATAGCGTGTATATAAAATTCCAAGCATTTTTGATCCTCTATTAAACGTTACAAAAATACGCGTACAAAATTTTATGACGAACTATATATCCCAAATTGCTTTGTTTAACAGGAAAAGTGTGTAAAAAATTTTAAGGAACATTGATTTTTCCAAATCTTTTAAAAACATAATAATTGATTAAAACATTGGTGGTATATCACCACAAACTGACATTTTACAATAATATAGTGGTGTTAATCCATGATGTTTACGGTTACACTGACCAATTGTAGTCTGGCGTTGTCTTTTTAAAACTGTAATTTTCGATTGGCCTTGCATATGAAAGATCATGTGGTTTAACCGCTTTACGAATGTATTGATGGGACGTCATATAACCTCGATAAAGACCACAGGTATCCTGCTACTATATTCGATGGTACCCCATATTATTACAACCAAGGTGTGATGAACATGTCTATCCATATCAAACTATTGATTACGTCTTTCACGTCACAAAACAAACGCGCAATTCATAACTTAAAGTTTCCTTTCCATAGTTAATATGTCTCTTACGTTGATATTTAGGACTAAATGGCAATACCTTAAATCGCTGATTCTCAATCGCCTATGTAAAGCCAAGGCGATCTCTAAGAATTAAAATTTTTAATTGACCATCTTGACGCTCTGCTGTTTTCTTACGACGTTTGGTGCCCCCAGCTCTATGGTCTAGGCCTTTTTAAATCTATGCTTGGTTACATTTAAAAATAATACGCAAAGATCAGTTTGTTTTTCTATCAATTCAGCTAATTTACATACCTGCGTACTGCACGTAAGATCACAATTTTCTTCCTCTCAAAATCACTTAGTTTCGAATATGATAATTTATTTGCTCTCATGGCACATTTTCTAAATAAAAGTACTTAGAGTGAATTAAATCAAATTTTATTGTCAGATACCAAGTTTAGCAAAAATATCTGCATTTTTCTTGAAATTAGGAATATCTGAAATATTTGCATAAGAAAATTATTAACTAAAAACATTTTAACTGGCTTTGGTTTTTAGAAAACACATTGATAATTTTGCAAAATTTGGGATTTGGCAATAAAATTTGATCAAACTCGCGAAAACATACAAATAGAAAATTTGCTTCTGAAAGTTTCCCTGTGGGGGCATTTAAAAAAACTTTTTTTTGCAATTTTTAAAATGCATTTTTTACCAAAGTGTTTTCATTGAAGCCAATAGTATCTGGTAAATATTTGGTGTGGATCTTATGTCCTACTTTTTGGATAAAAATTTTTGAAAATCTCAGAGACGCCAATGACTTACTTGTTAAATGTTGTACCCGGTGTCCTAATAGAAAAGAACGCCTTCTGTGTATTGAAAACTATTTCTCGCAGCGTGTTAAAAAAAATTCTGTAAAAGTTATCAAGAGAAATAGCTAAAAATTATTTTCTAAAACTACCGCGAGGTGGCGCAATCGGAACGGTAAATTAAAAAATCTCTAATTCTCCAATATTAGTTGGTATTAGATGCAATTTTATTGTTATCCGCAAACACTCTAACCAACTCTGCATCAGTTTGGTTAAGGACTTTTTGTCGTATTTTCAATAATGAGGGTGGGGAAAGATGATATATAATGCGACCTTTAAATAGCTTTATCTTCCACATATTTTATCGAAAGTGATATTAGTGGGTACTCATTTAAAAGTAAATTTAAAGCTCCCTTAAATGTCGTTCCTTTTGGTCTCGGCTAGTTTGTAGTTTACCAACTAGAGGGCGTTGTTTAAGAAGTACTATATTTTTCATGATTTTCTCCAGAAATTTAAATACGACTAATTTTTTTTTATTATAGAATAAAAAAGGAAAGAAATACCTACACTTTGGCAAAAAAAGCGTTTTGATACTGATTTTTAAGTAATAATTAATCAAAACAGTCTTTAGGACAGAGTAAAAGAATAATTACTGTAAAGTTTAAGAAAAAATACTGAAAACTATTTTAAAATTCCTATTATATTCACTAGAGAACAGAATAAACGATAGAGAAAACATGACAATGCCGCTAACTATTTTAAATATTAGTCAAGTAGGCTTGGAAATAAAAACAAGAAAAAAAAATTGGTAAACTACATAATATCTTATTTAAGTTAACAGTTGTCAGTTTAAATTGAATTTTTAAATAAGTGTTGCCTTATTAGAATAAAATTTGCAAAAATAATGATTATTTTAAATAAAAAAGCATATAACATGCTAGCAGTTTAGTTATATTAATAAAATTGAATTGAAATTGACAACTGTTAACCTAAAGAAGTCATGTCGTTTTCCAATTTTTTATTCTTGTTTTTATTTTCTAGCCTACTTGACAAATATTTAAATTAGAATTATTAAATGCTTTCATCACGGCATTTTATGTTTTCAATTGTTTATTTTATTTGCTAGTAGATACAATACAAACTTTAAAATAGTTATCAGTATTTATTTACAGTCATTATTTTTTCACTCAGTAACAAAGACTGTATCGATTAATTGGTAATATTATTTATTATTTAAAATTCCATACTCTCGCATTTAACTTCCTCGAGAAAATCTCGAAATACCTAGCTTTCCTTAAACAACGCTCTCTAGTAGATGAACTACAAACTAGCCGACACCGAAAAGGACAACTTTTAAAAGAACTTTAAATTGTCTTTCAAACAGTACCCACTTAAACCACTTTCGATAAAAGGTGCGGGAGATAGAGCTATTTGAAGGTTGTGTTATTTATCATCTTCCCATACCCTTTTTATTGGAAATACCTCAAAAAGTCCCTAACCAAACTGAGTTTTTGCTAATGTTATCAAAATTGTACCTAATACTAGCTAATTTTAAAGAAAAATTAGTTTTTTTTACCGTTGCGGTTACGCCATTTCGCGGTAGTGTTAAAAACTTAAAAATATATTTCGGCGTGTGCGATACATTGTTTTCGAGATACAGACGGCGTCCTTTTTATTTGGACAACTTGTACAATTCCAAATAAAAAAATTTGGAAATTTTAATTTTTAAGGTCCAAAATCGGTTTAAAAAAATTAGCAAGAGAAGTTGTAGATAAGACTCAAAACTAAATCATTTATTTTTTAGGGGACTGAAAATTAATGCGCTTGTAAAATATTTTTGAGAAGTCATTAAATTATTGCGTTTTGATACTTTTAGGTTTTTGCTAAAATACACTTAAATCTCAGAATTCTAATTTCTGGAATTATAGCCAGTGTTTACCATTCTATACAAACAGTTAATTTGAAATGCAAAAGCCAATTCATTATAAGAGCTGTGAGGTAAATATCTTCTCGAGCAGTGTTCGACCTGCCTTGACCCGTGAAAATCTTGGGAAATGTAATATTATTGACTAAAAGCCTGCGCTCCAATAAGCGGAAAATACTCCGCCACCTGTGACAAACCAATTACACACTAACATTGTAATTACTGTGATAGTATTCTTTAAACAGTGGCGGCTCGTTAAATACAACAAGTTAATTAGTGGTTAATCTTAAATTTTTTCAACTTAGGACACTATTTTTTTATTTGGTAAAACATAGGTAATTAACTTAAATTATAAATTAAGTAACATGAAAATATTGAGTTTTTCGTCGCTGTAAACAGAAAATAAAATTAGAATAAAAACTGTTCATCGCTCAAAACGCCGCAACATTGTCAAAACGCGAAGTGTAATTTCCATGTCGCCTTAAGTCAACACGCCGCGCTCTCTATAATTGTTGCAGAACACATCTTGCAACCTGAAAGCTATTTTTCAATAGCCACAAGTACGCCTACATTCCTTCTTAATATTTATAAAATAATAAAAATCTAAATTTAAACAGTAAATTTCCCATATAATTGTGACAACACGGCTTTAATAAATTTAAATAATTCGCCCGTCGCTATGCAACGATAACATATCGACATGTTTTCGTGAACCCTGTGATTACGTAGCTAGACGACGCACCCAATGAGAGCTGGGGCCCTTCGCTCGACCTAAAAGGTTTAGGCGGTCTCAGAAAGGGGTAGGAGCGTGGTGAGAGTACGTCACGCGCGCGTCAATTAAGTAGGCCAATAAAAAAGTGGTACGTTCTAACTTTTATAGTGATAAAAAACAATCTCAGATCGTGTCGTAACGTCGATAGATTTACGCCTCATAAACTCCGAAATGCGTTTTGGTTTTCTAGTGAAATGTAAATAAATTTCTCTGCCCAACTTTAAGTGATTTTTTTCCGATTTTTTTGAGTAAATTTTGTAACTTTACAAAGTGTGTTTTAATTTGTTCAGACAACAATTTGACGTAACACATCGTACATTCGTGTTATAAAGACCGTCAGTCTTCCCATAACAGAGATAATATAATCTTCAAAACTTAAATGATCTCAGCCATTAGCAGAATATAGTTTTTGAGGTATAGTGGCCTGATACCTTACGTGCTAAGGGTAGTTCGAGGCAGTTAGTGTGATTTTGTTTAGCAGCCAATCAAGTTTCTGTGTAAGGTGACTAAAAGACTTTTAGGTATATTATTACAGTAAAAAATAGTTTTTAAAATAATTTAAAGTAAATGTGATTCGCATGTTTTGGGCATTTACCCAGTATAGTTATTCAAATTACGATTAAGGTGTGTTAAAGCTACAGTTTAATATATTAGTTCGTACCAAATATAAAATTTAGTTTCATTCCAGGTCTACTTAAGTAAGTCAATCCAGAAGGTAGTACAATACCTCGGGTATGATCTATATTCTAACATTTTACATCACTTGTACTCTCGCCATTTTAGCAACAAATATTAACAGATTATAGATGATAGCATTTAACCATATAAGTCAGAGAGACTTTTTATAAATACCCCCTGTATCTTGTGACTTGGGTTGAGTTAGTCGAAGCATAAACTTGAACAACCAATCAGTTTATTGGAGGTAACAAAAAGTTTTACCACTCTGAATATTTTATGTTACAAACAAATCAATCAAGAGTGACATTTTGTTGCATGATAACGGCTTTCATACTGCTTAATTAACTACAAGTGACCTCGAAAAATTTTATTGGGATATTCTTTCACATTTACCCAGAAGTCCGGAATTCTTACCAAGTCATTCATCTCTTGATATGGCTAAGGCAATGGATAACCCAAAATTTTAAAATAATGATGATGTTTCATAGTTTGTGCATGGGTGGCGTGATTTCATGTTCCAACAAAAGTGTTCTATAAAAGTGGCAATATTCAACTTTCCATACCGATGATAATAGTTAAAAGACTAAGAGGCTAAATGTACAGGCTTCCCCATAATAGACTACCTATTTTAATATTATATAAATTCTATATGAGATAAGACATTACGTTTTTTTAGTATTGTTATCTTCTATGGCCTTTGAGATTTAAATCAACACATTTTTAATTAAGTAGGCACCTGACACAAAACTAGAAAAAAATGATTTTCGTAAAATGTATTTTTTTTAATAAAGCATTATTATGTTTAAACACATAATTTAATGTTTAGTTTTAATTTTCATGGATTATTCAGTTCAATAACGGGTTTTTTTGCGTGAAAACATAAAAAAGAAAATGAAGAGATAGTTCACACCGCTTAAAACTCTAAAAGAGTTCTGCGAGAAGTGTTTAATAGCCGACTTATTTCACTATTTGGGGATTTAAATTGGCTTGTAGGTCCCCGGACTTAACTGCACCAGACTTTTTTCTATGGGGCTATTTAAAGTCAAAGGTTTTTGCAACTCGTCCAGAAAACATCCAAGATCTTAAAGTCTGAATTTCTGAAGAGGTCCGGTAAATAGATCAGGTTTTCTTGAATTATTTCTTGTCAAATCTTGAAAACTGCATTAAAGTTAATGGCACTTACTTAAAAGAAGTAATTTTTAAAAGTTTGGATAAGTCGTATGTTATAGTAAATGCCAAAAAGTAAATTGTAATTAAGTGTAATAAAATGTTAGTTTTATTAAGTTTTAACAATTTTACTGAGCAACTAAAATAAGTAGTTTTAATGGGGAACCCTGTATAAATAAATAATGTAAATATCTTATAGATATTTTAGGTAAAAAAGAAGTTACAGACAAATTACTATTTTTATTTATTCCATTAAAGTTCATCTCAAAAAACATCCACGCTTCGGTTTCTCTTTGTTATTAATTGTCAAAATTTAAAAATAAGAGGTTTTTTTTTTTAAGGTCTCCAAATTTCTACATAATACAGTGTAACTAGTTACACAGTGTTACTACTTACAAATTATTATCAAACATCGCCTGTAACAAAATTATTCCAAGTCTCTTGATAAACCGGTAAATCGTAACTTTTTGTTATTTATAACTTCCAGCTTAACTGCACCTAAATTTCCGATTTATAGTTTCGCAAATTATTACACACGTTTGCTATTCTATGTAAACACTTAATCTTAAAAGCACAAGCCAATTCATTAAGAACGCTGCGAGCTATATAACTTCTCGTGCTGCATGTATTTCCTCGGCTTTGACCCGTGAAAATCTTGAGAAATGCAATAATATTGACTAAAGGTGTTCGCACCAGTGAACCGGAAATATTCTTCAAGCTGTGCCACAATTATTCCAAATGTAGATTAACGTTGTGGAAATTTCAGCGGTATTGTTTTGCGCCGTATAATATTTTTCTGATGGATAACGGTATAAGTAATAAAGAAAACGTGCAGTCATTAAAACATTACAACAATAGAGTAGTTTCTTGTTAAAACATAAACATTATTATTTATTTAAAAAAATTAATATCAGTTTTTGCCAGATGGGATCACCACAGATATAGACTCGAGTGACCATTTCGATTTTAAAAATACTTTTCACAATTTAAAAAACCTATTTTTTTATCGGTAACAAATCAGTCACGGTTTTCAAAACAAAAAAAATGCAAAATTAAAACTTTGCCATTGGCTCCCTAATTTCCTTTCTAATCGACGTACCTTTGTTTTTATAGTTGGCTAGTTAGTCCAGTCTTTCAGCTGTTATTAGATTAACGTCGGATTTCTTCAGGGCTCAGTATTGGCACTGGCTTTATTTATTTTTTACATTAACATTTTTCTTCTTTTCACGATAAATCTCATTGATAATTTTGTTGATACCCTTTACTATAATATTTAATTTCTTAGGCCAGTCTTTAAGACTGATTGCAAATAAAGTTTTGTATAATTTACTAATTTAGAATAACAATCATCCTTGCTGTCGCAAAAAATGTTTTTTAACACTGTTTCCTTACTTACGAGTTAAGTTTTAGAGAACAAAGATTAACTTAATTGTTTGGGCGTTGGTTTTGAGACTGGCCTTACTCTGGTATCAAAATATTATGCTTATGGCCACAGCAGCATCGGAAATGATTGGGTTTTCTTTAAATTATATTTTTCATCTTTTAATCTTTATATTCTTGTATGCATTATAAATCTTGAAATGTTAAATTTCATCTTAAGAAGATTTATTCCTTTATCAATATTTTTGCGGTTTTCGCTCTAAGGGGAGGGGGGTAACGTTAGTTTGTGCAAAAGAGAGAACCTTTTTGCGATTTTTTTTGGACAACACAGTTAAAATGTATTTATTAAAACTAAGGCTACATTAAAGTATGGCATTCAAAATATATTAAGTATAATTTTTGTTAAGAAATATTAAAATATACGGAAATGGCAGTTATTATTTGAAAGCATCTCGGAAAAGAGTAAAATTCCGGCGCGCCTCATAACCAGGTGCTGAATCTTTTAAAGTTAAAAAACCAAAGCTTTTTCGTTAGATCATCTTTTTCCCTAGGTAACGCTGGGAGGGTTTTTTGATATTTTGATTTTTTACTCTTTGGAAACACTTTTAAGTAAAAAACGTAATTTTGGCAAAATAAATATAAACAAATAAAAAAAAACTTTATGCCGTTACCTCGTAAATTATGTACAGAAATAGTGTTCAAAATTATAAAAGGATCGGTGCAGTACTTTTAAAGTTATGAGGGGCACTGATTAAAAAAAATGTGAGTTGTAGAAAAAACGCTTCAAAGTTTTGAACACTAAACACTTTGGGGTAAAACGTTCATAAGCAGGCTTTATCGGCTTACCTTACTTACCGCTGTATCTTTGTTATTTTTACTCCAATCCTTTTCAAATTTTTACACAATATTCCTAAAAGGACCTTTATTTAGAAAATCAAATAAAATCAATGCAAAAAAAGTTTAAAAACGTCCCCCTCCCTTTAAAAATTAGCCAAAATAATTTCTCTCCTTGCTGCTCCCAGTAGAGCAATATTCCATCTGGGGAAGTTCCAGACCTTCTACCCGGTTTTTCATCCTTAGAGTATCTATGCTGTAAAACCTGATGCCTGCAACAATCTTCCCTGCCACTTCATAGGCAGTTCTGTATAAATAAACTTTCTTCTACTTTGCCTAGCACACCCACGGTACGTCAATACTTAAATACAAATAAACCTATCTATCTTTTGCTTTTTAAATGATAGATATTCTGATTCTTTTTTAATTCATGACAAATGTCTTAGATAATAGATTTTATTTCTTATTAAAAACACATTTATTATTTTTTTATGTGTTTTCGCCCATATTTATAGCTTTTATTACAGTTTGTAAGTTAATAACTACAAATGTATTAATTTTAAATGTAACAGTGCTATTGGTTTTAATTTACAATAGCAACCTTATATTTGTTTGGTCAAGTAAATTAATAAGAACTTATTACATCATACCGAAGACAAATGTATTTGGAGTATATATGTACAGGGTCTCCCAAATTCGAGCCTTATCATTGGGATCTCGGAAACCTAAAGAGATATGAGGTATATGGTAAATGAAGGCAAAGATTTTAATTAAGTTGCCACCTTAGAAGTTTTATAATTTGAAATATTCCCAAAGACTTAAAAAAACAAATATTTGCGATTTAATTTTTAATTTTTAATGAATCTATTCAAATAGGATGTAACAAAATAAATGTCACATTTCCATTGCTTCTTTTTTTGTTCTATAAAATAGTGTTATTATATTACCCACCGACGTTTCGTCTTTAAGCTGCCATTATCAACGTTGTATATTTAAATACGGTCCTGAAATTTTTATTTTGGATTTAAAGAGCTTTTAAGATTTCAAAACCAATAATGTACCGCACCTATTCCAAAAACTTTTATTATTAGCAATTAGCTTAAGAAATTATGTGTTAGAGAAAGACTGAAAATACATTTTTAGTAGGAAAACATTAAAATGATTTTTTCAAATAAGTGTGATACATCATTGGTTTTGGGATCCTAAAAGCTCAAAAAATCCAAGACCGTATTTAAAAAAACAAAGTTGAGCTTTATGACGAAGCGTCGGTGTGTAAATCTAATATATAACTGTCTTGTAGAACAGAAAAGTAGCAATAGGAATGTAAAATTTATTTTGTTAAATCTTCTAATGAAATATCTCTTTTCTATTCTAAATAATGTCATAAGTATTTGAGATTTTTAAACATTAAAGGTGGAATTTTGATCGGCATCAAATTGCGCAACTTTGCCTCAATTTAACCGACCTCGTATCTCTTCATGTGTTCGAGATCCCAATGATGAGGCCCGAATTTGGAACGCCCTGTACATAGAAAAATATTAAACGAAAATCATATTTCAGTTCATTCAGCAAAAGTTTTTACATGTCCCATGTTATGAAATAAAAAAGCCCCTTTACCCTTTCATATGATATTTTTCTTCATTGCTGAATACATTAACTTAACTCTGGAATACATCCAACCGCTTGGTAAACCCGAAAACTTCCAGTATGAATACATTGCCTGCTCTTGTCAGATTTTTCATTATTTGTTTTTCCCATGCATGCATTTTAATATGGAACAAGTAGCGAAATCCAGTGTCGGTACCAAATCCCAATTATGCTTAGATAAGAAACTATAATATTATACAATCATAATTGTGTATCATAAAGCTAAACATATTTGAAAAAGTTTTTTAGTAGAATAAAGTTTTAAAAAAAAATGACTTACTTAAACGCCTAAGTGACAAAAAATAAACAATACATTTGATTCTAATATATTTTTTTTACTTTAAATTAACTAACCCAAAAATTTAAGACAGGCAAATTTTTTTTAAAATACTCTTAATTAAAATAATTAGAAGAGGGTTTGCACGTATCATAGGCCCCACGCAGAGGCTTTGGGAGCTGATAGACAACGTTATTCCCCACTTTGGCTACCCGGTATGGCATCCCTAAAGTGTAGCTTTTAGGGGGGGTGAATTTTCAAACGTGTAAGTAATATCCATGCCCTTGGATCATAGGCCCCACTTTGATTATTAATTTATGTCGTCAGAGGTCGCCAGTCCGAGAACCAATATGCCATACCAATATTCGTCAGTTAAGTCCGCCATACTGACCGAAAGGTGTAATTTTTCCACTGTAGACATGGACATGGGCCCCACGCTGTTTCGTGATCTTGTTACAATGAACTGTAGAACAAAGAATTCAAAACGCCATACCTCTGGGGCGTCGCCAAGTGACCGCCATAATGGGGCAAACATGTCATTTTAGCAATGAACGCCCCATTATGGCGGTCACTTGGCGACGCCCCAGAGGTATGGCGTTTTAAATTCTTTGTTCTACAGTTCATTGTTAACAAAGATCACGAAACAACAGCGTGGGGCCCATGGTCCATGTCTACAGTGGAAAAATTACACCTTTCGGTCAGTATGGCGGACCTTAAGTGACGCCATATTGGTATGGCATATTGGGTTCGCGGACTTTGGCGACCTTCTTGACGACATAAATCAATAATCAAAGTGGGGCCCATGATTCAATGGCATAAATATTACTTACACGTTTGAAAATTCACCCCTTCTAATAACTACACTTTAGGGATGCAATACCAAAAATTCAAAGTGGAAAATAACGATGTCTATCAGTCCCCAAAGCCTCGGCGTAGAGCCATACATGCAAAAACACTCTCGGCTCCAGGGCTATATACAACACTTAGATTTAATTTACCTTAGTTATTTTAGTTATTATTTATGTATGCATTACGTCTCTTAATTTAAAAATACCACCACAAAGGTGATAATAAAAATATAAATTCTTGTTTGGTTAGTCGTCTCGAAAACTTCTAAGGAATGGAACCACTTCGGTCCTGGTCCTATTGATCCCTATGGCCTGGCAGATCCCTGAAAGAGAAAAACGAAAAAACCCTCAAAAAACCCAAAAAATTAAAAATACTTATCCACGTTTCGGTGGCAAGTCTGTCACCGCTATAAGGATAAACCCAAATTTTAAAAAAATAATATTTAAACTAAATTTGTAAGAATTTTGGTCCAAAATAGGGAAAATTCTAAAAAATTCTTATTATTTATGCCTTTTTGTCATTAATGACAAAATAGTTCGTTTTGAATGGTTTATTTATAATTTTTAAAAAGACAAAAAAGAGTGGTGTCTTAATTGATTTTAAGTTCATCTAAAACTACTTTAGCGTCAGACATAGGTAACCATATATTGTTTAAATTATCAGATACTGATGCTTTTCATTTATTTTTATTTAATTATATTATTGCATTTTTTAACGTTTTTTTTAACAAATTGTTTTGCTTAAATACCAGATGCATTCCAGTATATTATTATATTTTGCTTTTAGTAGGAAACTTTTAAAAAAACCTAAAATAAAATACCGTGCAATTGTATTATTAAATAGAGATATAAGATAGTTATAAAGATATAGTGTAGCATAAATATCTGTTAATTTAAATAATACATGGTTTTCTATGCAGGATGCTAAAGTAATTTTAGGTAAACTTAAAATAAATTAACAGACCACCCTTTTCTGTCTTTTTAAAAATTATTAATATACCAGTCAAGACAAACTAATATGTCATTTATCTTCTTAGAATTTCCTAAATTTTAGACCAAAATTCTTTTAAATATATTTTTAAATTTTATTTGGCAGACTTGCCACTGAAACGTAAAAAAAAAAGTTTTTTTTTGGGGTTTTTCCTTGTTTATCTTTTAGACGATCTACCAATTCATAGGAGTCCATAGGACTGAGCACACTGAGTTCGCTATACCCCGGGACCAGGGCCGAAGTAGTCCCATTCTTTAGAAACTTTTCAGGCGAGTTACCCAACAAGAACTTATTAAAACACGAATCTGGAAATATATATAATATTAAAATATAAATAATAATTTTTTAAAATAAATATAAAATTAATTTAAAAAATTAAAATTAAGTTTTTTAAAAGGTAAATAAAAATGGTAACTGGGTAAGTGGTTCAAATTTCTCGGCAAATTGCAGCTCTTGTGTGAATGACGTTACCCTGATATTAGTAAGGGTTAATTCAGAGGTAGTAGTTATTTGCATATAGTATTTTTTAAGGTATAAGAAAATGATTAGACATATCGATTATCTCCGACTGCAATAAAAATCCTCGAAAGTGATCCCTTGTGGTCATGCCAAC
Organism: Listronotus oregonensis; assembly: GCA_019359885.1. Classification (NCBI taxonomy): domain Eukaryota; kingdom Metazoa; phylum Arthropoda; class Insecta; order Coleoptera; family Curculionidae; genus Listronotus; species Listronotus oregonensis. The sequence goes on along the minus strand of JAHBCN010000487.1, from coordinate 52,142 downwards.
AGAAGTGAATAGTTCAGGTCCGCACTTTACCCTATACGTTTGTTATATAACCTGGGGCAAATAGGACATCATGAATACTTATATATTATTCCAGTCAGGTAGAAATACGACCCTGTACGATCGGGTGCGATAATTAGGTTAACCTACCCTAATAGTACCGTAAAATGCTGATTTTAAGGGTTTTTACTGCACTCAGAGGCAGTCGAGACATTTAGTCATTTTCTTGTATCTTGAAGAATACTATACCATTCATACTGGTCCTACTACATTAAGGCACTCCTACTTAAAGGCACTGTAAAATGTAATATCTGCGAGTTGCGGTACTTAAACATTGTTGAAGAAGCTAAGGAAAATGGGTAAAATATCTAAAATCAGGCAGATATTATTAAGTATCTACTTTACTTAATTACCTACCATATAATAAAACAATGTACTACCTATACTACCTACCTGGAGACAAAACAATAGCTGAAAAGACCTTATAAATTTATATGCAAAAATATATTATAAAAAACCTGTTTCAGATGTTTTAATAAAAGTTATTAATAACTTAAGAAAATGCAATGCTTTTACTATTTCACCATAAAAACATTTTAAAATATTTTTAATGAAAGACTCGGAAAATTCTTGTCTTAATCTCAATTTCAAACATCTTCTTTAGTTTCACTAAACAAATTTAAAAGAATAAAGAGGTAGAAATTGCCATTAAATAATAAAGACTATAAAAGCAGTGAACTAATGTTGCTGTAAATTAAAAAGGGTTGTTTTTAAAATTCTACAGAAGTTGCAAAAAAATGTATAAAGTAATATGTAACTTTTAAAGAGAAACACGTCAAACAAGAAAAAAATATATTTTTTAAAATCTTTATTTGTAGGATGTAAATAATTTTTAGAAGTAGAAAACCATACTTAAATTTGGCATGTTTAGGGGTCCATCCGCTTTCTAAGAAATAACATTTTCACTTTTTTTGTCCTGTATAATTAAGTAATTATTCAAAAAGAGTAGCTGGGGCTAGCAATAGAAAATATATATTTTTTAAAATATTTTTCTTTTGCATGGTAGGAACGCGAACGCCGCTACTGACTTTCGGTCTCACATGAACGGATTATTTGATTTAGGAAAACAAAACTTAAAGTAAAGTGTAAAATTTCCGGTGTTAAATCCAATATTTGGACTTGTTCCCTTGAATCATTTTTGTATGAATATAAAATTTAAAAAGTTTGGGGATGTGAAAATGTTATTTTTAGGGTAAATTTTAAAAGCAGATACTTTTGATTTACACACATAATTATATTTTTAGCATACAACGTTTTAAAATCTGTTTTTTTTTTGTTATTAATGTATATAAAAACCTAAAAAAAATCTATTAAAATTAGTTTAAAAAAATTGGGAACAAAATATTAGGTCATATTATATAGTGAAACAAAATTCCTATAACTACATTTGTTATTTTAACCCAAAATTTTAGACAAATTTTGCTAAAACTAAAAACGACTCACTTAGATAATTAAGGGGGCCATAAAGAAGTTTGAACTCCTTAAAATCAGCTTCAAGCAGATTAATGACTCTTCGGTCAAGATATTTTCTATGATAACTATATAGAAAATAAGGCCTAGATATTCTACTATTTTAGGACACATTGGCTTAATGCCTACGTAATTATGTACGACAAATGCCTAAAAAACAATGTTGAAAGTAGTACGAAACTTTAGGGCTTCTTTAGATAAACTATGGATGCATAATAATGACACTGTAAGAGACGGAATTATACATTAAAAAAAGGGGCTTAATATTTTTGTTAATAGGCGAAATGGTATAGTCTATCTTAAAGTATATCGCTATGGCTTTTGACGGACCATACCCCAATAAACCTTTAACGATTTTATTACCTATTGTTATTGGGTAAACCCATTATTTCTTAATGGCAGGGGTGGGCCAGGTATTTCTTGAGTATTGAGTATATAAATATTTTGGCTAATAATTTAGTGGCAGTGTTGAATAACCGTTTTTACTGTGCGTTTCGAAAAAGTTGTTTTACGAGAATATAACTATGTCGCATCGAAATCATTTGTCATTAGATGCAAAACAGGTTGTGAAAAATATGTATGAAACTTTAATCAGTAGAGGACTAATTAAACAAGAAGCTTAAAAAGAAACCTGTCTACTTACAAAAACTCCAATATCATCGATAAGGGATATTATTATTAGTGAAGAATTGAACAAAAGAAAAAACGTAGTGATTTTCAATCTCACCGTATAGACAATAGTGATCAGGACCTAATAAGAAGGAAAATATATTTTCTTGAAAGCGGAGTTATTCCTACTTTGGATAAACTGAAAAAGAAGCTAGACGAAGACGAAACCAATATAAATATTAGCCGTGCCACCCTCCATAGAGTGGTTTGTAAAATGGGATTTAAATACCGCAAAATAGACAAAAGACAAGTAGTAATGGAATCGCACGCTACCACAGCCGTCTGCTACACAAAGCACTAGATCAAGTTCAAAAACTGAAATCCAGGAATATTTGTTAGAAAATGATATTTATTTTAAATTCAGTTACAAAAAAAACGCATCTTTTGGAAGTCCTAAATTCATATGCAATTAAAAAACAATATGTATGTGATAATTTGGCTAAACAGGGTGGGCATACTGTCTTACGGCTTCCTCCGTATCACTGTATGTTTAACCCCATAGAGCATTTGTGGAACCAAGTAAAATCAAAGATCAGAGTAGAAAATGTTATACCTACTTTAAGTCCCAGTGTTATAAATTTGATAAAAAAATGTAATTACTAACATACCAGTTGAGAGCTGGAAAAAATCACTACAGCACATTATAAAAATTGAGGACTCTTACATTTCTATACAAAACAACATAAATCCTATTGTAATTAATCTCAATGGTGACTCTGATAGTAAAACATAATTAGGTTTAGATATTTAGATTAAAAATGTAATTATGTATAGATAATATAGTTATAAATTTAATAAAACTTTGCATATATTTAATTTCTTATTATAATTTACAATAAATTATAAATCTTTATATTATTAGTGTCCGTCCCTAATGTTCTGTCCTTTAATACCTACTGATCCGCAGTTTTATTGTTGTCGGCAGGTATAATCCATAAATGAAGGCAAAAGCTAACACGGTATACTTTGAGACAAACTATAAGAGTTGTGTCAAATGTAAGGCGAATGGTACTTTTTGAATATAATGAAAAGTTGTGGTAGAAGCCGATCTTTTACAACTTTCAAATTTCAAGGATTCCGAAAGGTGCGGTTGTAATGGATGTAATATGTCTTCATCTAGAGTTTATTTCAAAAGTAACGCCTGCAAGATTAAATTTTTCTTGATTAAAAGGGGAGGGGTAAAGTTTAAAACTTTTTTATTATTTCAATATTTTGAATATGTACCATCTCAAGAATACTGAACTAAATTTTGAGGTCAATCGGAGCAAAATTGACGGATTTATGCTGGTTTTAATGACTGTTGCTCCAACTCAGTTTTGCGACTCTTGTAGATATCTACGCTGGGGGTACAAAACTTTAAATCGATTTTCCCAAACATTTTTAAAGTCGGTGACCACCATTTCGAAAAAACTACTGAAAGGATCGTTTTAAAAATTTTTACACCTATTGTGTCAAATACAAGAAATATCTGTCAAGTGGCTTCGTAAATTTTTTAATTAGTATCAATCTTACAATAACAAATAGGCCGATTTTATGTCAAAAAATACACATTTTAACTTTATAATGATGCAAAAATTTAAAAATTGATAGATTAAAAAAAACTGGGCGATATTAATTTGAGAACAAAATTAATTACCTTATCAAAATATTTTTTTTTAGTTTTAAATAATCCAATGCTAAGCAATCGCGGTCACCGTAAAAAAAATCGGGGAACCAGCCCCAGAACTGCAATAATCTGTTATTTTCTTATATTTTTGTACCAAAACTTTTTTTTATATTCTTTTAATGTTGTATTATAATTTACCAATTTTTAAACTAAATCTATAATAACAATATGCTATAAAAAATTCTTGAAAATAGGCCCATTTTTGACCGAACAAACTTAACCCCCTCCCTCCCTCCTTAGTGGACGTAAACGTATCCAAATTTGTACAGTAGCTTAATTTGGGTTTTACTAGAAATTTATGCAGTACCTAGATTATAGAATAATGGGTCTTAAAAACAAACTTTTCCTAACTGGTTAATATTTCAAAAGTAGTGTCTTTTTAAAAACTTTGTATAAAACCTTAATATCTGACCTATCTTAACTTTGTGCATGCAGAAAACTTTTCCGTAATCTGCTTAAACTTTTCGATAACAAAAAGGAAACAACGAAAAAACAGCACAAAGCTCGGAAAAACCTTTCTTACGACGGATTTTCATTATATCTCAATTTTTAGGCTAACCACCCACCAGGGAGGCGTCCCAGAACACAAGACAGCGACATACTTTTTAACTTTTAATAAAGATAAAAGATCCCAAGGAAACGTATTTCTAAATTATGTTTTTCCTGCTTTTTTTTGTGTGATAATAGCAAGTCATCTTACAGCACGGGTGAAAAGGTTTTGACGAAAAACCTTTTAACTTAAACAGTTTTTGTTTAGAAAAAGCCGGCGTGCCTTCCTACCGAGAATTTAATTAAACATGTTTTCTAATGTTATTTTGTTTTAATATTACACTTTTATAATGCAATTATTATGGCGCATAAAACTTTAAAACACTATACAGGGTGTCCTATTTTTGTGTGTGTTACGGGGTTTCTCGCTTATGAGTGAAGTTACAAAGATGCGGTTTTCGCGACACCGTGCTACTTTTTTATCAAACGAAAGATGCCGCAAACAGATTTGTCCTAGCCCCCTTAGTTTCTTCGCTATAGGGTGATTTTAAAAAAAGTTGTATTTTCGGTTACCCCTCGTATCTCAGGTATCTGATAACTTATCGAAAAGATAAAAACGGGTCCTTATAGAACTTTTTACGCAGAATACAGTGGTGTACTTGAAATTTTTCTCGGATTTACTTTCTTTGAGATATTAGCCAAAGTTGGACTTTTTAAATGGAACACCCCGTATATTTTTTCGTCATATTATTTGCCACACTGAGAGCTGTCTAAAAATATAATATAGTCGAAACTTATTTTTATAAACAGCATGAAAACATGCAATTATTTGTTTTTTAACATAGGCGGCTTTGGTTTAAATTAATGACAGTCAAATTAATCAACGTCAAATGATTGCTATTGAATTTTTTAATGCTAGTTCCTAGATTATCGTTATCATTTATCTAAAAAATATGGCACAAAACCAAAATTTTAAACATTTTTAAAAGTATGATATGAATAGATGTTTCATATTATCCAACGAAGACGTCGATGAGGCGGCGGAGCTTTATCTAAATAGGTACGTTAGAAGAACGAATAATATTTTTTTCAAATTTGACTTTTTTCTCGATTTCTATATAGATATCCTGATTTCGTAAAATACAAAACAATCTAATTCAATATGGGTCATTTAATAAACCTAGGCCGAAAAATTATAGTAAAGATAATGAAGTAGCTGAAATTAATGTTTTGGCATCAGTTGAAAATACCTCAGGGACATCTTGCAGGCAAATAGAAGAAAATATCGGAGTACCCAAAACAAAAGTGGAAAAAATATTGAAACGACATAAATTCAAACCTTACAAGTATAAACTTGTGCACAATCTTCATCCTGGCGATCCTGAGCGGAGAGTGGAGTTTTGTAACTGATTTCTCAATATGTGTGAAAGGCAGAATAATTTTGAAAGGAAGATCATTTGGTCGGACGAAGCCCATTTTACCAGTGCGGGCATCCTTAATAGGAATAACTCAAGGTTTTGGAGCCAGGAAAATGAACACGTTATTTTTCCCAGGGAACGCCAGGGAAGGTTTGGATTCAATGTTTCTTGTTTCATTTTGGGAAGAAGAATTGAATATTGTATTTACCAAGGAAATATGAATTCTGATAGATACATACAAATCCTTCAAGAAAAAGCAATGACTATTATGGAAGATATTCCCTTGGTTCAAGTAAATGACATCTATTTCCAACAAGATGGAGCTCCGGCTCACAACTCTCACGTGATACAAAACTGGTTGGAACAGCACTTTCCTAATCGATTTATAGCCACGCACGGACCTTTTCAATGGCCACCACGGTTTCCGGACCTCTCAGTTTTAGATTATTTTTTGTGGGGATATTTAGAAGGTAAAATATATGTATTATATAAGTATGAAACAATTGAGGAATTAAGAGAGGACACGGAAAATGCCTTTAGAGAGTTGCGAGCCCGCTCTTTCATATTTGAAAATTCTTTAAGAAGACTACAGACGCTATGCCAACAAGGCATAAGACATCATGGTCACCAATTCGAACAGTATTTATAAAATTAGTAACTAAGTTTGTCTTTTAAGGCTAAGAACAATTCTAGCGTCAAATTGTTACTTTTTATCCATTAGGTTGTCTTGTTAATAAATGTTTATATTACTAGATTATTTTTTGGTGCGAGAAGGCATTTGACGTTGATTAATTTGACTGTCATTAATTTAAACCAAAGCCGCCTATGTTAAAAAGTAAATAATTGCCTGTTGTCATGCTGTTTATAAAAATAAGTTTCGACTATACTATATTTTTAGAAAGCTCTTAGTGTGGCAAATAATATGACGAAAAAATATACGGGGTGTTCCATTTAAAAAAGTGCAACTTTGGCTAATATCTCAAAGAAAGTAAATCCGAGAAAAATTTCAAGTACGCCACTGTATTCTGCGTAAAAAGTTCTATAAGGGCCCGTTTTTATCTTTTCGATAAGTTATCACATACCTGAGATACGAGGGGTAACCGAAAATACAACTTTTTTAAAATCACCCTGTAGCGAAGAAACTAAGAGGGCTAGGACAAATCTGTTTGCGGCATCTTTTGTTTGACAAAAAAGTAGCACGGTGTCGCGAAAACCGTAACTTCACTCATAAGCGAGAAACCCCGTAAAACACACGAAAATAGGACAACCTGTACACATACTAAGACAGTGATCGCCAAAAGGATAGACGAATCTGCACCAAAATTCTTTAAACTATTAAAATAACTGTTTTGGCATTTGCCTGTGCTTATCCAGTAGCCTAAAAATCGATACTGACATTTACCTCATGGGTGTCGGTTAAAGAAATAATTATATAAATTAAATCAGAATCTTAAAAAGTAAGGTAAGTTGGTATGATATCTAAAAAATGTATTTAAAAAAGCTGTTTAATTTAATTCCAAGTCGATCTGCAAAATTTAAAATTTGATAAAATATAAAAAATATATTTTTTAAAATTTTCTTTTAGTGTAATTAAATATCCTAATTTTTTTTTTGGTTTAAAATAAGCTTGCCTATTGTAAGGTGACCAACTGATTTGATAGTATATAATAAAAATTAAACAATTGTGATTTCGCAGGCACTCTTAACTATTAGACGGAGAGCTGGAGCCGAAAAATCATCGTTATCAGTAATATGGAGTTTTTCCCGTAAACATGTTCACTTAGTATTGTTAAATATGTTCCCGCGCGGGCTGACATCTAGGTGGATACAAAAGGGGTGGCGGCTAAGGGTAAAGAGGGTAAAAATTTGACATTTTGACAAATTAAAGTTGTTGGGCAATTTTTGGGTCCATTTTAAGAAAAAACTTCATATGAACCTATGTCCTAAACGCCTTAAGTTTTAGGATACAAGGTGGTAAAATTTTTAAAAATAAATCATTTATTATTAATATCACTAATAACACTATAGATATTTTAATAAAATTTGGCATACATGTACTATGTACCGAGAGGCTTTTTTTAGTGTAATACATTTTTTTTTATTTTCACCAGTGGCGTTCGTACGAAATTTGACCTGCCTAGTTTGGCAGATATTAATGGTTCGTCACTGAGTTCTTAAAAAAAAATATTTTAAAAATACGCAATCATTTATAAGCAAAGTTAATCACTTGATTTTCATGGTTTTCGATTAAAAACATAAGAACCATTTTTCTGCATGATCATAAATCATAACAATATTACCATGCAAAGAAATATCTAAATTTAATTTTTCTAGGTGAAAACCGTGCGTCGGACTATTGTATTGTATTGTAATGAACGGGGTCGATCGGCTCTAGTGTAGCCCTCCTTCACTTCGACCTAAAGAGTTCTTTTGTGAATACCCTCCTTTGTTTAGTACCCAGTAATTCCTATACCTCTAGCAAAGTTCAGGATACTACGCGGTGCAAGTTGAATAATATCACATTCTCTGCATTCACAGAGAATGTGTTCCGCAGGTTCGTTTGCTTCATGACAAAACCGACATTGTTTATCCTCAGTCTTTCCCATTTTTTTGAGATGATACTTCCAAGGGTCATGTCCTGTTAGGAAGTCCGTAACCAGTTTAAGTTCATTTTTTTGAAGTTCCAGTAGCTTCTTTGTGTACTTAGATGAATGCAAAATAAATCTTTTCTCCTGCCTTTGTCCTGGCATGTTGTTCCATTAAATCTCTTTTTGACTTTTTTCCCATGTTCTGAGTTCCTCGTAGAGGTGGCCTCTAGTGGTGCCACAGAAGGGCTCAGGTCCATAGAATGGTCTCTGTGATTATTCCTTGGCGAGTTGATCGGCAATTTCATTGCCCTCCACTCCTTCATGTCCTGGTACCCACTCCAGAGTAACTCTGTTGTGTTTGGCCAGTTGGTTTAGAGATTGTCGGCATTCCCAGGCTAGCTTTGAATTAAAAGTACATGAAGTCAATGCCTTCAAAGCAGCCTGGCTGTCCGATAAAATATATATGGATGCGCCTCGAAGGCCTTTTTTGGCACATTCAGAAGCGCAAAGGTCAATTGCTTGGATTTCAGCTTGGAAGATGAAGGGAGCCTTGCCGAGAGACTTTGATTGTCTGCATCTAGGTCCAAAGACACCAGCTCCAACCCCTTGTTCCATCTTAGATCTATCAGTGTACCAGACAAGTGAGCCTTTTTCATGCTTTGGTACATTCTTACTCATAGTTTGGCGGTCTTGAATAACCACTTCAAAAGAGCGCTGGAAGTCCCGCACTATAGGCATCATGTCCGTGGATTTGGTCAGAGCTTCAATCTTGATTTTTTCCAAAATTTTAAAGTGACCAATTAGGTCTCCTGACTTTATATTTTGTGTCTGGATTACTCTGGAGGCACTTAGTATCGCCTCCCTCTTTATGTGCAGGTGCAGGGGAAGGAGGTTCAACATTGTCTCCAGAGCTGCCGTTGGGCAAGTTTTCATTGCTCCAATAACTCCCAGACAGGCAAGTCTCTGCAGTTTCAGAAACTTTCCTTGTGTAGTTTTTTCCTCTGTTTTTGGCCACCAGACCAGTGAGGCATAAGTAACTATAGGTATTACAACTGTAATGTATGACCAGTAGATCATTTTGGGTTTTAGACCCCATGTTTTACCACATAGTCTGCGGCACGCCGTGCCGTTGATGCTTTTTCGATAGTCCTTTTTATTTGCGGGTTCCAATTGAGTTTCTGGTCAAGGACAATTCCCAGATATTTTACTTCTTTAGAAAGTTTGATCGTACTGCCGTTTAACATAGGAGCTGTAAACCTTGTTTTCCTCCTTTTTGACATTTAGCCCTTCCGTTGAGCACCAGTTCTCAACCAGGTTTAGGGCCGCTTGCATGCAAGCAGATAATATGCCATCATGCCTGCCCCTGATGGTGATTACAAGGTCGTCTGCGTAGCCTTGTACATCGAAGCCTCTTGCTGACAGCTTCGCCAGAAGGGACCAGAGCAGGGGCGATAGTACTCCACCCTGTGGAAATTTTTGTTCAAAGTTATCCGTTTTCTGAAGACGACATTCAATACTTGCAATTGTTTGGTGATTTGGTGTACGATGTTCAGGAAATCTCAAATCTCTGACGTCTATTTCCTTGGCTCACCAAAGCATGTCAACTCTTTGAGTTCGTATAGTTGTCCAGATTTAACGTAATCGTAAAGTTTTTTAGAAGTTAAATAGTAGCCTTAATGTTTAAACTCAAAGCAATTTGTTAACAGAAATATTAATGTCATAGCAACAAAAAACATAATAAAGACACAACAAACAATGTTTAGTAATAACCTCTTATTACTATTAATAAAATATCCTAGCCAAATTTTCCAAGAAATCAAAAATCTTCCAAGTACATTGTTTTACCAGAAAAGAGTATTCGATTTGTTAGTAAGTTAAGGAGGAGATCAAAACTGTTTATAATTTTTTTAGTCCGACGCACGGTTTTTATCTAAAAAAATTAAATCTAGATATTTCTCTGCATGGTGATATTATTTACCTATATTGTTATGATTTATGATTATGCAGAAAAATGGTTTTATTTTTTTTAGCGAAAACCGTACATTGGATTAAAAAAAATCAAGTAATCAACTTTGCTTATAAACGATTGGGGATTTCAAAAATATTTTTTATTTTAGGAGAAATCAGTGACGTACCATTAATATCTGCCAGAATAGGCAAGTCAAATTCCGTACGAACGCCACTGGTGAAAATAAAAAAAATGTAGTACACTAAAAAAAGCCTCTTGATACATAGCACAAAGTGCTCACTTTCCACCCGGTTGAAAATTTTTTTTGTAATTTCATTAAATATTGATATTTTAAAACACACGAACATACGCATTCTAATAATAATAATAATAATAATATTCTCGAATTTCTGGTGGAGTAGCAGCAAACTCAAATTCCTCATCTGATAACATTTTTTTTTTTGATTTGCGAAATTACAACAAGTTACTATTCAAATTTAAAGCGTCTATCTTACACGGTATGTATTGACACTTTGACAACCCGTTACCATGACAACGAAACAAATTGCGAAGCACGGCCGCCTAATAAAATTATTACCGGATCAATTTTCATAATTTTATATTAAAATAATAGGAAATGAATAAAGTGGTTGTAAATAAAATAGTATACAAACCTCGGTGAAAAGTTTCATTTCTGTCGAGAGATGCGTTAGTAGACCGAGGCGCAGCCGAGGTCTACTATACTTCTCGAGAAAAACTTTCCACCTGGGTATGTAATATACTATATTGCATTTATTTTAAATCCTACATGGATTGCAAATACAACTGGTATAAAATCTGCAATATCATTTATGTATGAATATGAGCCTAAATTATTAGTTTGAAGTTCAAGTAAAAATTAAAAAAAAGTACTGTTAGAAAACTATTACCGTTTATTATTATTTTATGAAAATTTTCTTTCCTGTCATAACAAAAAAGAGCATTTTGAATGGAATTTAATGAAACATTGGAACAGTGAAATTCTAATCCACATAGAATACCTGCGGAATCTGAACTTTTCAATTTTTTCATTTTAAATATAAAAAAAATTAAATTGTTGCTCACTTTATAGTTAAAAAATTCATTGTAAAAAGTTTTTACAATGAATTTTTTTAGATAATATGCTAACTAACTATACTTTTTGATGTTGTATTTTAATTTATATAATTATTTTTACAACCGGTCTCCATAAGCCGAACATTAATATTAAATTTTTAGACTTCAAGATAAGCAAAGGCGCCAAAAAGTTTTTAAATAGTTTTATGAATTGAAAAAAAATTCCTATATGTCCAACTTTTTGGCGGTCTCTGTATATAAGCTATCAATTTTGAAAACTTTGAATGCAAATATTTTCAAAAATAAAATAGTTAAAAAATTGTAATTTAACATAATTATTATATAATTAAGTGGCAGAAAGAACAAGAATAGTGGTTTTTGTTCTTTTAGTTAAAAGATGTGTCAACCTCTGGGCGCTTCTCACCCAAACTTTAAAATTTTAAATAAATCAACCCTAACAACAAACAAACAAATCTCATTGATGATATTGATGGCACTTTAGAAATCGAAAAACCAGATTGGTATTCATGAATCCTTCAATTAAAATGGTATTGGCGAGAGATCTATTAATATCTGAAACTGAAATTTTAGCTTCAGATTTATTAATTGATATTTCGTCGAATAGGGTTTCAGATAAAAAATTAAATATAAATAAAATTAGGTTTAATTGATTACACAAGCTCACAAAAAAAAAGGTGTGTGCTGGGTGTGGGTATAGGATTTCCTGGAGTATTTTTTTCCGCTGAACACAAATCTAAAGTAAAAATTGGGGGTCAAACAGCAAACAATCAAGACAAGGCATAATTTCAGATATTAACGATTTTTTTAAATGTAAAGCGTCAATATCTTAAAAACTATAAACGATACACAAAACTTCATAGGACATAAACAATGTATTTTTACAAGACCTTTAATTAAAGTAATATAGTTTTTTCGTTTAAATGCAATATTTTTCGAGTTATAATCAAATAACCGAATTTTTAGGTTTTTTTTTAAGGTATGCCTCTGGAAAAAATCGAAAATTTATTTTTTTATTTTTGAATGTTTATGCAAATTTTAAGAAATTTGGAATTTAAATAAATAAATTAAGCCATTTTTTTTAAATATCTGTTTCAAAGCCAGCTTTCCATATTTCTTGGTTTAAAATTCTTAACTTATGCGCTTCGGCTCCAATTGTTTATTAACAAAAAAGTACCTTTTCTCAAGGCTCAAAACGAAGAATTTAATATTATTTTTTTTATTTCGTTGATATAAATTAGTAAAATATAAGTCTTAAAAAAGCAAAAGACAGTTTGTAATAGCTAAGATATTTATAAACAAAAAAGATATAGCCTACTAGATTAGGGCTCTAAACTCAGTAAAACTCAATTATCTTAGCAAAAAATTAACCGATCATGCTTTAGAACCTTTCATTTAATTAAGAATTAAAAAACCCATGTTTTGCAATAACAGATATAAATAAAAAATAGTTTTGCAATAATTATCAACATTTTAAAAAATGGCTATTTTTAAATGTTTTTTTGCATCTTTTCATAAAGAAATGGACCAAATTAATTTTAGCCGGGCTCAAATTATAGGTTTTTTTAATGCCTAAAAAAACATTTTGAACGTCTAAAATTAACAATGTCGCTTGCAAAAGCGAAATTAGCACTTTTAACCCTCTACCCCCCACCCCTGCACACTTTTTTCGAGTCTAAAACTATATAGTCATATTCAGGTAATTACCCTTTACAACTTCTAACACCTTTCAACCTGTTACAAATTAACGTTATAAACAGCCCTTATTTTTACCTACAGACTGGGCTTTAAACTAAAATACTGCAACTAATTTGTTAATTATATATATATTTTTTAATTAATTATATTTTATAGTTTGTTCCAAATAATTTGTTTTTCGTCATGGTTTGCAATAGGGCCTGCTACAGCTTTTAACGAAATGAATTCTGGAAAAAAGCTACGTCTAAGTTATTCTTAAATTCTGTAAAAATTACAGAAATGTCAAGTAATACTGGTTACTTGTTAAAAAATATTTTTGCGGCGAATGCAGCTGCAGATACTGAAATAAAAAAATCTGCATTTCTTTAGATAAGGACACACGCACCACCTATAAAAAATAAATTTCTGGGCGGAAAAATTAGGTGATTCTGTTGTCGGGTAATTTTGTTTATTAATGCCAACTTCTATAATCATATTTACTTAAAAATCTTAGACCCCACTATTCAAAGCACAACCTGTTTTAATCGAAGATTTGAGGCAACGTACTATTAGAAAATGAAGATCCATTCCAAGAAAAGTATCTGGGAATGTCAAAATTTAGTTTAAAAATTAATTATACTTTGTGTAAAATAAAATATAATGCCTTTTTACCATTCAATAAAATAAAATAGCATTTTTATAAAATACACTATGTTTTACTAGAATTATGTTTTTAGTTTTTGTATTAAATGAAAAAAATCTTGTGCAGATAGATACTTCCCATTGAAACACTTAATTTGGGGTATCACAAAAGGGTCCATTTGTTATACTCCTCGAGTTACTTGACCTAATTGTATAACATTTTTGCCAAATAACAATTTTTCAACTATATTATCTTATGAGATATTTGCATTGAAAATTTGCCAATTGGCAACCTATATGTTTGACAGTTTTACAACGACTCAAAAAGATTATAAGAGGATAAACAAGATTTAAGTTTTTTAGAAATGTAGTATTTATTAGAAAATAACAGCAATATTTTTTTAAAAGAAAATGTATTATTAAAACCTTTTAAGAAAACGTTAACTTTAAGCTGCTTTAAAAAACATATTATTCTTAGAATCATATTTTTATTCTATATTTGTTTCAGTTGTGTCGCCTCCAACGTACACGGAAAATCACGGGGTCACATATTTTTAACTGGTACCGCTACCACTGCCGTTATAAGTTCGCCACCGATGGGTTCAGAAAGGGACAAATATACATTATCCTGGTCAGTTAACAGTCACGCGTCCATTATTGAGTACCGGTTATTCTACAGGCAACAGCCCAGACACCATCATCAGCATCGTCAAGAAGAAGCCAATGATTACAGAAGTACTAAAATTAACGGAACTAGAATGGTGGGAATGCGACCTGAGTGGACTTCATTGGTAAGTTACTTTTTTTATTAAATTAATTTTGATAATGACTGATATTACGTAAAAGCCATAGTGTAAAAGCTTAAAGTTTTTCTGCGCAACGTACCCAACAGGGGTAGAAGGGATTGACTATGAGGAAGTTCGGATCATTATTTCTTTGGTAGATACCAAGTAGCAAATGTCTATAAAATTGCTACCCAAAATATTCGTGGTTCAAAGCTTATTTTTTTATATTTTCTTTGAGCAAATATTAGAAATGACGTCATCAATTGCCAGATTATTAATAAACTTTGTTTACCGTTATACCGTTATATCATACTCCGTATGCGTGAATTCTTTTACCAAATGAAAAACTTTTATAATATTGTTTTTTTGCCAAAAAATATTTTTCATTAAAGTTAGGCTTAATGTAAAACATCAAATTTCGCATTAAAATTACCGTCCTGTATTTGGGTCGAAAAAAGAAATATTTTAATTATATTCAAAAGAAATTGATTTATTAAAAAAATATATATATTTCTGGAAGGAATCAAAAGTCTCCATCCGTTATTACTAATTAAGTTAAACAATTTTTTTTAACAGTCATAATAATTGCTGTCATTCTACAAAAATAAAACTAGTTGAGCATTTAATGGAATATTTTTGTCAAGTAATTCGCAGGAACATAATTGTTATTAATATAAAAATATTTAAAAAATATAGCAAATGCAAAATAATTTTTAAAATTACAACACAAAACGTCCAGCTTTCTAAAATATACTTTAGCATTTTATTTTTCTCCATACCTTTCATATTTTTTTCCCTAAAACTGCGGGTTACGTTCGCTATATAATATCTAGCGATGTTTGCACATTCTTGTCTAATACAACGTTTAAGATCATCCTTACTTTGTGGTCTGGTTTTATATACCCTCCCTTTTAGTAAACCCCCCAAGAAGTAATTAAGTGGGGTAAGATGCAGGAACCTCGGGTGCCAGTGACAAAAGTTTAGGTCTGTATTTGTACTCCTGCCAACTCATCTATTGGAAAAGAGAGCGATGAGCCAGTTTCTTACCTGCAGAGAAAAATGACAGAGAGCCCCATCTAGTTAAAATATGAAGTTATTTTAAAGTTTCTGTGGTAAATCATCAAGAATGTCTTAAAACTTATTATCCAAAAAATCGAGAAAAAAATTCGCCCTTTGTATTGTCACTACAGAATGCTTGTTCCAATATTCTCTCCCTTAATTTTCCACACCAAACATTGACATTCTCAGAATATTGGTTTCTACAGCTGATACTCCAGTGTAGTCGAGAAAACGAAGAAATGTCCGAGGGATTTTTTGTGCAGTAAGATGGATTTGAATGCGGTTTTTTGCATTCAATTTGTATTAACGTCTACAAACTTTGTGAACAAAATTAATTAATGGGAAATGAAAAACTGCCCTTGTACAATAAAAAAATGGTATTTTCAAAATGCATTTAAAAAATTGCAATAACAAAAAAATTATAACTAGGTAAATAATGATGAAATAGGCCCGAAATTGTTACCCGGAGGTTTTCGAGGTCGCTAAACATGAATATGATATTATCAAGAGCCTACGAAGTGCCTGGTGCGCGCTAAGGATGCTAAGGATGGCGTAAAAGTCGTCTTCTGGAGTTTTACGACAATTTCTCCTAATATCAGCCCAATTTTGTTACTCTGGGGGTTTTCAAGGTCGCTGACAACGAATATGATATTGACAAGGACCTGCAAAATACCTAGTGCGCGCTAAGAATGGTGTAAACGTCGTCTTCTGGAGTTTTACGACAAATCCTCCTACTATCAGCCCAATTTCTTTACTCAAGAGGTTTTTGTTGTTGCCGAACACGAATATGATATTGGCAAGGGCCTGCGGAGACCTGGTGCGCGCTAAAGATGGTGTAAACGTCGTCTTCTGGAATTTTACGACAAATCCTTCTAATATCAGCCCAATTTTGTTACTTGGGGGGTTATCGAGGTTGCTGAACACAAAAATGATAGTGACAAGGGCCTGCGGAGTACCTGGTGCGCGCTAAGAATGGTGTAAACGTCGTCTTCTGAAGTTTTATGACAAATCCTACTAATATCAGCCCAATTTTGATTCTCGGGGGGTTTTTGTGGTCGGTGGGAGGCTTGCGGAGTACCCGATGCGCACCAAGATAGGTGTAAACGTCGTATTCCAGTACCCGGTACTAGATCATGGCCTTCGAGGTACCCGGTGTTCGAAAAGGTTGGTATTAATGTCGTCTTCTGGAATTTTGTGGTAATTTGTTAAAAGTTAAAAATTATAATTTCTGCTTATAGTATTTATTTATAAAATTGTTTAAATAATATTTAAGTATAAAAAATAATTTTTTAAAAAGTTTAATACATATTAAAAATTATTTATTCATCAATTTCACTGCCTTCTTGTACTTAATCGATAACCCCCAAGTAACAAAATTGGGCAAATATTAAAAGATTTGTCGTAAAACTCCAAAAAACGACGTTTACACCATTCTTAGCGCACACTAGGTACTCCGCAGGCCCTTGTCAATATCATATTGGGGTTAGCGACCTTAATAACCCCCAAGTAACAAAATTGGGCTGATATTAGAAGGATTTGTCGTTAAACTCCAGAAGACGACGTTTACACTATTCTTAGCGCGCACCAGGTCTCCGCAGGCCCTTGCCAATGCCATATTCGTGTTCAGCAACAACAAAAACCTCTTGAGTAAAGAAATTGGGCTGATATTAGGACAAATTGTCGTAAAACTCCAGAAGACGACTTTTACGCCATTCTTAGCGCGCTCCTGGTACTCCGCAGGCCCTTGATAATTTCATATTCGTATTCAGCGACCTCAAAAACCCCCGAGTAACAAATTCGGGTTTATTTACATCATTATTTACCTAGTTATAATTTTTTGTAATTGCAAACTCTTAAGTGCATTTCAGAAATACCATTTTTCTATTGTACAAAGGCAGTTTTTTATTTCCCATTAATTAAATGTGTTCACAAAGTTTGTAGACGTTCATACGAATCGAATGCAAAAAACCGCATTCAAATCCATCTTACTGCACAAAAAATCCTCGTAAGGCCTATTTTTGTGCTACGTTTCCTCGACTAGTGGGGTTTTATCGTTAACCAGTATCGAGAATTTTGTATGCTTATAGTGCCATTTGTCGTAAGCACAGCTTTTTCAGAGAATATTATTTTAAAAAATGAATTTTAATGATTTTCCATATATTCTAATATTCGTGCGGAAAAATCAAATCGTAAATGATCATTTTCTTGCAACAAAGTGTGTGTAAATTTAATTTGTACGTGATTTTGGGTGAACTATAATTAGACATTAAATCCATCGTCTTTATCGTAGCCACAGGGTGGGTTTTTGTTATTTTCTAGATTATTACCACTTTTTTTAAACAAATGAACTAAACTTTGTTTAAACTTATCCATACCATTACTAACTGTCTAATAAGACATGTTTTTGCTCTGAATGGTTATCGTTAGATCCTTCTGCAGCTTGTCTCGCAGTGCGGTAATTATTACCCAAAATTAAAACAATTTTTACTCTTTTTTATTAGTTGAATGCATGTTTAAAAAAACACTTTGGAATTTTAAATTGCATGTTAAAATTAAGGTGATAGGTATCTCGATAAAACCACAGTAACGTTATTTAACATCGTTGATAGAATACCATTTAATTCTGTTTTTGAAATAATTTAACAAAATTATGTTTGCAAAATATTTTCCGGTATCCTTATTACAGTTATTGTAATAAAGTATTTTTTTAATATTTGCAATTGTTAACAATAATCGAAATAATCGGAAAATTATTCTTTCTCCTACCCAACAGACGAAAAGCTAGTTTAAAGCGTGGCATTTGGGGTTTCAGATACAGCAAAACTTTTTTAAAAAATACTTTTTGTCGAAAAACCAATATTAAAAAAGTTTTCCATTGAGCCAGAGAATTCACTTACACGTTTTATATACAGTGCAAGTTTCTAACTTGAAATAAATTTAATAAATCAAAAAGAAGTTGTTTAACAAAAAATACCCGTTGATAAGTATTTTTAGTTGTGCTCATTTCTCTAAACGAAATATTTATAAAGGGTGTCTTAAATTTAAAGTACATAACTGCCCAATTTTAAATTTTCGTTAAATGTCGTTTGCGAGATCCTACTTTTTTCTAAATGCAATCGAAGCATTTTTCTAAAAAAATTACTCTGTTTTTAATTAACTAAATTTATTTTAAGTTTTAAACTCTCACTGCACTACACTCGCCAATAAATTATTTGAAGTTTGTCCGAGAAAGGTTTCTTACGATACTAGTGTCTGGCAAACGATGACATGATTTTGAATATTTTCCTAAAGAAAACATAAAAAATAAGCTTATACTTTGACCCATTTGGGTAGCAAGTTTATACTCCTTTGCTAGATGTTACCTGCCAAAACCTCGATGATTTGAACTTCTTCGTGGCGAATCATTCCTAACCCTGTTGAGTACATTACGCATAAAAACTTTCAGCTTCTATACTATGACCTTAGTATGGTGGTCATGGGCTCTTAGACTATATTTTAATAAGATTGGATAATGCCCCATAGTTTAGTTAGTAATTTTTTTATGTACGATTGACCAATTAAGTGCTATTTATAGAATAATTTTGCATTTATAAAGTAGCACCTTGTGTAATAGTATAATTAAATGACTTTATTTTGCTATTTAAATAAAGTAACTGTCATTGTCAATAACAAATGATCAAAAAACAATTTTTAAAATTTCATTTAAATATTTAACAACAAATAAAGGCGAACTTTTATACTTCGATTGGTGCTAAAGTAAGCTAAGATTTCGTCTTTATCGGTCCTCTGAATTTTTTTTATTACATCACTGTCTGTACGCTGTTTGTCCCTTCATACAACTTTCTTGACTTCGCAGGTAGTAAGGAGTCTTTAACTACTGCTGCAGCCGACTTTATTTTCTAAGGTTTCAATTTTAGCTTTCGATACTATTTTCGTTCTGAATTCTTTTTTTTGATTTTAGCTATTTTCAGAAATTTTCGATGTCAACTAAACTTCTACATCTGATAGCAGCTGCTGTGGCAACTGCTTGATTATCTTTCGAGGTTAAACCCTCTATAGGTATACTCAAACTTTTATTTCTTTATTTTTTTTTTTAATTTTAACTACATATAATCCAATTGCAATCATACATAAAATCATGTATATTGACTCATCATTTATAAAATATTTGTTAAGTAAAGACCTAAATTATATACCAGTTATACAAATAGCTATAATCATACTCTATTTTTAGTAAAACATTCTTTACATATCATTCTAAGATTGGTGTTTTGTTACAGACAATTGCAGGACCAGGAGTAATAAACCCAAACTATCCCAGTGCAGTTCCTCCTCCATATCCAGGTGTCACAAATCAAAAAATGTCGCATACCATTTTACATCTTCTTCCTGCTACAACATATGAGGCAAGGGTACAAGCTAAAAATGAACACGGGTGGAATAAGCTTTCTCCTATCTTTCATTTTACGACAAGAGCCAATGGTAAGTAAATAGATTAAGTACACTATTTAGTTTTTATGAATTTAATATAATAAGTATTTTTTACAACCATCTTACGCCAAACATGTGTTTCATGTTGTATAGGGTATCCGGATTTCGTTGTTATTGCAGGATATCTCGCTTATTATTAGAGGTAGACTTGCGTTTTGCTGGGAGTGTCGCTACTTTTCAATGAAACGAAAGATGACACTAAAAGGTTTTGCATGGCTTTCTTCGTTTTTAACGTACAGGGTGTCCTGTTTTCGTGTGTTTTACGGGGTTTCTCGCTTATGAGTGGAGTTACAAAGATGCGGTTTTCGCGACACTGTGCTTATACAGATACCTGAGGGACGAGGGGTAACCGAAAATACAACTTTTTATTTAAAATCACCATGTAGCGAAGAAACTAAGGGGGCTGGACAAATCTGTTGCGGCATCTTTCGTTTGACAAAAAAGTACACGGTGTCGAAAACGCATCTTTGTAACTTCACTCAAAGCGAGACCCCGTAAAACACACGAAAATAGGACACCCTGTACAGGGAGCATTTTATTATTTTTATTTCTTACCGTTCTTGTATTTCAGTTATCTTGTATCTTATAACAAAATAAAAACTAATATAGGTAGGCATTTATACGTAGCATCCTGTGGTGTAGTTACATTTTTGTCAAATTTAATAGTTTTTGAGATATGAACCAAATATATGATTTTTCTAATGAAAGATTTTGTATGTTTTTAAATTATTTAATGGCGTCAGATAAAAGCTTTTAAAAATGTACAATACTTTAATATACTAATAATTATTTTATATTTTTAAACCATAAATACATGTTTCTAATTTTAGAATGGAATTTTGCTTAGTTGACCGTAAAATAAAGACGTATAAACACAAAAATTAAGCTTGCCGTCAATCATCCATACCTTTTTTTACAACATCTGAGTTTTAACATAATTAACGCCTAAATGGGGAAAGCGGGATAAGTCAAAAAATGTTTAAAATGAGTTAATAAAAATTAAGCAATATTTAAAATAATAAATTAAATTTTCCTTGAAGAATTTTTGGAAATTATGGAAGCTTATTAATTTAAAAAGTGCTTTAAATTGCCAAAATATTAAAATTTTAATTTTAAATTAATAATATCATTGTTCCATTTATAATAACTCATTTTTAACATTCTTTGACTTATCCGTCTTTCCCCACTCAGGCGCCAATTATTTGAAGTTGTAACCTTCTTTCATCATTAAGTTTTAATATTTTATTCGTAATTTACCAATTTTTTATAAAGATATAGCACTAAATGCCAATTTCACAAATAGCAAAATGTATGATATGCTGAAATGCTTTATACGATGCCACGAAAATAGTGATCAGACGTCTGCCTTGTATCTGGGGAGGAATTTTTTTTATTGTCTTTTATTTGCTATATTACGGTATATGAATTTATTAGGTACCCTAAACAGAGACAACCACAAGCTATATTTTTTAAAATTAAAACAAATCTTATACCATTTGGATTCTTTAATTAACAAGCCTTAACAAGAAGTTAAGGAAATTTATGTTTTGCCAGCGTAAAAAATATCATTATAACCTTCTGCAGGATATTGAACAACAAGTAGGAGTGCCAAGAGATTCTACGAGAAGATAAATTAAAGCTATATTTATTTAAATGGGTTCATAATTTGCATCCTGGGGATGCGGAGCAACGATTAAATTTTTGTCACTAGTACCTTCAAAATTTAAATATTGATTTTTACCACAAAATAATATAGTCGGACGACGCTTTTATAGCAGTGCTGGAATATTAAACAGACAAAATAGCAGATAATGGTTTGTAGAAAATCAACACATAAAAGAAAACAACAAAACAACAAACAAGAAAGTAAATTTGGTTTTAACGTGGCGTGTTTTATTCTAGCATCTAAATTTAAATTTCATATTTATAAAGAAAGTTTAATAGCAAGTAGGTACCTAAAAATTCTAAAAGATACCTTAGCTAAATTATGCGATAGTGGACCGTTAGCCCAGTTAAAGTAGTTATATATTTTGAACAAGACGGTGCCTCACAAATTATTTACAGCATATTTGAATAATTTTTTCAGATTGGCACCTATAGCTCCATAGGGTGTCTTCCAAGGTCACCAGATTTATTATTTCTGATTTTTTTTCCTTTTTGGGTTATTTGGAAAAAATATATATCGTTCTTAACATCATACAATTTAAAAAGTTTAAAATGACACAAAACAAAAATGTAAAAATTTGGAAGGCCGTTTATTTATATTAATAAATGCACTACGTAGAATAAGAAAAGCGTAAAATTAATGCATATAATTATATTCTCCATGGTCTTGGATTTCTTCCGATCACATTATTTTTGGAACCAATTATATTATTTATATACGAGTAGATGCTTCGAATTCGTAGACAAAATAATGCCTTTTGCAAACAAGGCAATATTTCTTATTTTTTTCCATATTTAATGTTGGTACTTGCATTTTAGAAATTTATTTAAAACAACGACCAGTCATTAGCATACCTACAGACCTGACTCTGACAACAGCAGGTCTGGTATAGAGGGGTTTTCAAACGTAACTTAAAAAAAAACCTTAAAAGTTATTAGGAACCCGTGTATAATCAATTGTACATAAAATCTGGTATGTTATACGTACATCAATATGGCTTTATATACTTATAACATAAATAGCTAATATATAAAGGTAGGAATTCCTCATAAAAGGAAAAATTTTTGGATTATTTTTTAGTTATAAGAATTGACAATTCGGGTCACGGATTTATAATTCGGGTCATTTGCGAATCAGAAAATTTTAAGCTTTCAATTTTTTAAAGTTTTTTAAATGTTTGTTTTATATTGCTTCTTTTATACCTGTCTACCTACACTTAATTTTATATCTCTGACACTTTGGCTTAAAGTAAATATTAAATTTACACATACACAAACTGCTGCACTGAACTTCATTTAAAACTAGCCGCAATTAATTTTCAACCACAGCATGGCATATTCAGCACTCACCGGCAACCGAAAAGCGCCTTAATCTGTTTTGGCACGGAAGAAACTTAATAATTAAATGAATGAGAGAGACTTTTTTGCAAAGCAACATATTAAAACTGTATAAGTAAAAAAAAAACATATATACTTAAAACGTAAACTATAAAAAAGGTCTTAAATAAAATACAGAATTTAACGGAAGTCTTATGAAGTCTTGTGTTACTTTTTATTTAACATAATAAATGGTGTATCATACAATGCAAGATTATGTAGTTTTACAAAATGAAAAAAATTGTTTTTGAAAATTAATAAAACCAAATTTACGGTAATAAAATATTACTTTTGCTTTACTATCTTTTTAATTTTCCAATAGGTGTTATATTTTTACAATACGAAAAAAACTAATGTTAAAAATGTTTCTTGCATTAAAAAATATTTTTTTTTATAAAAATACATTTGTTTTTTTAATACTTACCAAATGTTTTTTACACAAACCAAAAGGTTTTTATAGTTTTTTAAGTTTAAACCCATTATTTGCTTTGTTTCAGATATGGAAAATTTAATTGAACCATCAGCTCAACCAGCAGTGTACGGATCTAACCAAGGTCAAGACCCAAGTAGCAACCAAATTCGTCCGCTTTTTACAAATGGTTTGTTTTGCATTTCAGTTTGCGTGTTTATTTTTCTTAATTAAACAAAAAATATTTATTTAGAACTAAAAAACAAAAACCAAAGATCGTGTTAAATTTATGTAATTAAATCACCCGAATTTTTTTCTGTTAACCCTTGTGATAAACTAGGTGTATTGCTTAGGAATGTGGAATTAGTAAAAAATCGGAATTAAAAGACAATGACGTTTTCGGCAAAGACGGAACTTTTTACAGTGATTGTTATAATAAAACATATATGTTCATTGTACTTCGTGAGTGTTACACACAAAGAAATTTTGTGTTAAAACAGAAATTACGTAAAAAGGTGTTGTTTCTGCTTTAATAATTTCTTTGGTTACATACATTTGAATGTGTAGATTTTTCCTATTTATAAAATTTCTCACTAAAATTCACTTAAATTATAAACACATTTTACTTATTTAATATGGCTGTATCTTTGATAATTTGTAATAAACAATAGATGTATTATTGTGTTAAAATTTGATGTTAGTTACAATTGAAAATTAAAGCGATATTATGCTATTAAAGTAAATATTTTAATGAAATATTTTCATACTACATTAAACAATTATGCTTGCACACAATATTTACAAATATAATGGAGAAATGCTATTATTATTTGTTATATTATGAAAGATAGGGTATACTACTTACACAGGAATTTTTGGAATATGTTGCCATGTACACAAATGACTTGATTTCTTTTTATATTTCTTTACTGCAGTTATTATAACTCATTAACAAACAAAATATTTAATTTTTTACTTTCTTGCACAAACTTAGTTACCAAATTATTAACTGAATAAAATCTAGCTTCTAATTTTTTTCTGTTAATTAATAAATATGTGTGGGTTTCTATAAAAAAATGTTTTCAAACAAAAAGTTTAACTTTTATTTAAAAAATTGGGTTACAACAAGGGGATTATAACTATTTTAAAGCTTATTTATTAATTGATAACAATCGAAATAAATACCAATTTAGAGACAACATTTTAAGTGGTACATATTCGAAATAAAAAATTTTATTTGCAGCTTTTAAAACCTTAAAGTATTTTTTAAATAAATTTTGTTTAATTATTGCATAAATTATTATTAAATTTTAAAAAATACGTAGAGGTCTTATGTTTTAAAATGGACAAACCCAATTAGCGTTAATAAGCACTTTAACCACTTAAAAAAGATGCACTTTTTTTAATGCACTGCGAGAATTTTTGTATACAAAAATAGAAAAAAATAATTTATAAAAAAATAAAAAATATTGTGCAGTCTTTAAAACTTTTGGAATGTTACAGTATTTCTCACAGTGTAAGCTTTTTTAATGAATAAAATTAACAATGTATGCGAATGGCAAATTATTTATTTAATTGTTTTAATCTTTTTAAAGTTGTAACTTTTTTTTAAACTTGTGGAAAGGTAAGTTTTGTATTAAATAGTGCACGTGCAAATAGTTTTAAAATATTATTTAAATCTAAACTTGCTTTTAACCTGATTTAATTTATAGGTAAAGATCAAAGTTTTAAAACACATTTTTTATTGTGAATCGGTTATTCAAGTCTAATAATGAAAAATGTTAAAAAGTTATTAATATTTTTTACCTAAATAGTACACAAAATTTCATCTTTCGGTGTCAATTATAACATAAACTAAAAATTTTTTATTTTTAGTAAATATAGCAAGTACAGTAACACATATTTACAACACTCGATAGTGAAACAATTACGGCCGAGTGATGATCGCTTTGTTAAAGTTAGCAATGGATTTAACAATTGTTAAATTTAACAAATGGTAAAAAATGAAAAAACTTGACAACGCAGCACATTTTTAAACATTTCATAGTAACTGGATAACAAGAAATAGTTTAGTTCAGAATTTTGCGTTTAAAATCCATTAGGCCTAAAAAATATTTTAAAAATAATTACCTTGCACTCTTGCACAGAATGTGAATAAAATTGGTTCAGCACAACAAAGTATTTTTATATATTTAATTCAAAAACAAGCAAAACAATAGATAGCTCGAATGACCAATACTGCAGAACTTCTTCTAATTTGGGTTTTTACCAGGTTTTTTAATATAATTTAGAGCTACTAAATTTTATTAATACATTTCGGTAGGTAGATTCATCTAGAGTGGAATTTGCTTTATTTTCATAAAAAATTAATGTTTTAATTTAATAAATATTATTAAAACAATTTATTTACAAGAATTTTATTACTAACTGCTCTTTAATTAATAGAATAGACACTGCTATAGGTTTTACTTCTAAAGAAAATCAACATTTTTACAATTTAAAAGAACAATCAAAACTTTTTATTATTAAACTTTTTACCATTCTTTTTACTACTGTTTTCTTACAACTAACGATATCTATACTTTTGTATTAGAAACATAGTTAAACTTCTAAAATCCATAAATCCTAAAATCTAAAAGTATTGACATTTTTAATAACCAGAACCCAACTTATAAAACTTTTCTTTAACATTAATATTTATTTATTCTTTTTTAAAAAAAAAAAAATAATTTCATGTCATAAGTAGGTATTACCAACTACTAAAAATTAACTTCTTTCATAAGCTAATGCTGTTTAAAGCTATAACTTGCGGTACTTTAAACAAACCGTTAAAGACCCGATATGGTAAAGGTCCGATTCGTCGCAAGGCCTTTGTCGAAATCCAAGTTAAACGCACTCTAGGGTGTAAAGCTTGATCTAAGAAATTTTGCATCGCAATGAGAAATGTTCTTGGTTTTAGAAACAGCGCATATACATATAATAATTTTAACACGCACGCTAGATGAGATAGGGTTTGGAGTCGCTCAAGAGCGTTTTTTACGATTTCACATAATAATTTCCCTCTTAATGTTAAACTTTTCAGAGCACACCTAGCTCGGAGGCGTGGAAAATTTTTTGTGGCTAGAAATAAGCTACTTAGATTATCTATCGCAACCTTTCACATATACTACTAGGGGCAGCCCTACAACTTGGTCGTGCGAACACTACACGTAAGAAAAAAAAATAAGAGTACAACATTTTCCCCTCGCTTTACGTGCTGAGTAGTGGGCGGACGGGGCATATACTATTCTCCTCCGACTAATCAGCACGAAAACCAAGAAAGAAAAGTTGTACTTTTATTCGTCTTTTTCTCTTACGCACACTGTAAGACTTGATCGGACATGTATTTTGGCAAAATTATAATATTTAGTAATGCAAGCTAAAAACAATGGGACAGTTGGCGCCTAAATCATTAGATTAATACATTTTGCATGCTCTTGCGATGCAAAAGAGATTGCATTTACTTGAAGCTTACGTTTTCAGCTTGCATTACTAAATATTATAATTTTGCCAAGATACGAGACCAATTAAGTCTCACAGTGCGCATAAGAAAAAAAGACGAATAAAAGTACAACTTTTCTCTCTTAGTATTCGTGCTGATTAGTCGGCGAAGAATAGTTTATGACCCGCCCGCTCACTATTCAGCACGTAGAGCGAGCAAATGTTGCATTGCACTCTTATTCTTATTCTTTTTTTTTACGTGAAGTGTTCGCACGACCAAGTTGCAGGGCTGCCTCTAGTAGTATATATCGAAAGTTGCGATAGATAATCTGAGTAGCTTATTTCTAGGGACGAAATTTTTTCCGTGCCTCAGACCTGGGTGTGCTCCGAAAAGTTTAACAATAAAAGGGCAATTACTATGTAAAATCGTACAAAACGCTCTTGAGCTACTCCAAACCCTATCTCATATAGCGTGCGTGTAAAAATTATTATATGTATATGCGCTGTTTTTAAAACCAAGAACATCTTTTCATTGCGATGCAAAAATTCTTAGATCAAGTTTTACACCCTAGGGTTCGTTTAACTTGGATTTCGACACGGGCCTTGCAGCGCATCGGACCAATACCACATCGGGTCTCTAACGGTATTTTTTAAGTACCGTATGTCATAGCTTTAAACAGCATTAACTTATGCTTATGAAAGAGGTTAGTTACCGGCTTGTATCAATAAAATGTAGTAGTCATGAAACTAGTCATGAAAGTAGTTAGTTGGTTGGTAGTTTTATTAGAGAACCTGTAAAAAACCCAAGTTTTAAGAAATTTTGCAGTATTGGTGATTTAAGCTATATATTGTGCAGCTTGTTTTTGAAGAAAATATATAAAATTACTTTGTTGAAATGTCGAACCAACTTTTTTCATATTTAGTGCAAGGTAATTATTTTTAATTTTTTTTTAAATATGTCTATTTTATTTTGAATGCAAAATCCCGAACTAAATTATTTTTTGACAAATGATTAATATTTAAGTTATACCCTGTTGCCAAGAGTGTTCATTTTAACCTCTTTGTTAAATTTAACCCATTGTTAAGTCCATTGCTGAGTTTAACAACGCGTTCATCACTCGGCCGTTAAAGTTTAAAGTATAATAATAGGTATATTACACTTACCAGAACTTAGAAAAGTCAACAATACGTTTTGCATATACTGTGTTGGATTTTAAAGATATATATATATATATATATATATTATATATATATATATATTTATATATATATATATATATATATATATATATATATATATATATATATATATATATATATATATATATATATATATATATATATATATATATATATATATATATATATATATATATATATATATATATATATATATATATATATATATATATTATATATATATATATATATATATATATATATATATATATATATATTATAATTTTATTTTTTAATTATCATTTGTAATTTTAATCATTAATATATATATACAATAAATTCATTTTTAACTTTGCCCATTAAAAGTTATATTTAAATTAAAAACATGTTGTGAAACATTTTGAACTTCTATAAACGTTTGAAATAAGCTAAAAATATACATATTTAGTGTCTATAATTGTATAGAAAATTTTTATTAAATGCTTTTTATAAATTTATCTTATCGTAATTATCTTAAAAATTGTGGTTTTGTTTATATGCTGCAAAATAATTTTCAATTAAAGCCATTATATAGCAAACTTTTTATTTTCAGAAAGTAAAACGTAAACTGTAAAAAAATGTAGATAAATTATATTAAATAACTCCTTAAATTTATTAAAATATTTAGGATTTAAGCTAGATTTGGTTGCCAAAATATTACTAAATTTATTTAGTTTTAAATAAAGACAAGATTATTGAAAACCTACCAGCTAAAATATCTTAATTAAATGGTTTTGTCGCGAAATTTATTATTTTTTAGTTTTATGGATTTGTTTTAAAAAAGTAACCAAGAAAGTGATTTTTTATAGTCCTAAATAATTTTAATTTATATTATAAATTATTTAGATTTAAAAGTTTTTTTCTCCTTTATTACTTTGTAATTTAATTATAAATTTTTAATTTTTAATAACTTTGCTTTGGAGTGGGAACTTTAAAGCCTGAAATTGGGCAAGCAAAAATTACCTAAAAAACTGGTTTTGTTTTAAAATTTACAGTTTTGTAAAGCAAGATTTGTTTGAAAAAAAGTTGGTATTTTATCGATTTAGTGTCTTTCGCAAGTTTCAAACTCGGATGACGTATGATAAACCGAATGTCTCTAAAAGTAAGCATATCGTATGAAAAGTTATATGATATAAAACTTTTAATCAAAAGTTTTAAACTTAACTGTTCTTGTACTTTTTTACGCTTGTTTTATATTTCATATTGTGTACAAAATTGCACTATACTTTTTTAAGCTATATTTTAAAATTAAAATATTCAGAAAGGTTTACCTTCCTATTTTTTTAATTATAAAAATGGTTTATTTAAAATTATTAAAAACCTCGGTAAGTGTTGTACGTAGAGAGTTTAACATCAAAAATACTAAATTTTGTAGTTTTTGCAGGCAAAATATTTCTATTTTTAACCAAAAGAAATGGTAAACCTAAATGCGGAAGCACTTTATATTTTATTTTTTTAATTTTAAGTACATCTTTAAAGATTGAACAAAATATTTTTAAATTATTTTTGTTGATATAAACAAATCCACAATACCATACACTTTTAAGTCATTTTGTAAATAAAGACTGAACTATTTTTGTAAGAGTGCAATAAGATTATGTATGAATCGGTTACATATTTGGAATTATTATTATTAGTGTCATTTAAGTGTAAATACAGCTTAATAAACTATGTATAGAAATATTAGTGTTTCATTTTTTACCTTCTATGATAAAAAGTTTAATATTGTTTTATGCATTAAGAAAAGGTTGGTTAAAACTACTGACACTAAAATTTTTATTTTACTTCAAGGCCTGATTCAAGAAACAATAAGCATACTTACACTAGCGTTATTGCTCTTATCAACAGTGTATACACGTCTCGGTATGGAATGAGCATTTTTTTTTACTTAAAATGATATAATTGTATTAATTTAAGAGGCTTGTAGAGCTATATGAATAATTAAACGTAAGCGAATTTATAAAATATTTATGAAATTTTTAGCTTAAGATTAAGTTAAATCATGCACCACAAAGATCGATATTGATTTTTTTAATCTTGATTTACATATTGTACAATTTTTTTTCGTTATAAAATGGCAATAAAGCGTGTAATATTCGCCTTCTAGTTTTTTTTGCAATGTTATATGCATCCACATTATTCTTGTCGTTTTTTGCTATTGGACTAATTTTGCTCTTGTTTTGCATCATGTAAAGTTAAAAAATAAGTTAAATTTAAGGCAATTTATATCGGATAAAAAAACGAACCAAAGCAGATCAAGAGCGGATCTAGAGTGTTAATCAAGCCCAATCATTGCTTTAAAAAATATCATATTACACCCGTGACTTACAAAAAGTGTTAGAATTACGATTATTAAAAGGTGAGTAAAGGCAAAAATCTATAAACTACATTGCAATAAGCAAATATTTTAAAATTACTATTTTACTAGAGTGTTTTCTACTGGAAAAACTCTTACCTGCACTTATCTGGACAAAACCAACATGATGGTTTCTTAACGACAAAATTTTGTTAGGTTAAAGAAAAGAACTATTGTCAGTCTAAGAAGTCTGACAATAAAAACTGTGTTTCTAGCTAAAATTTGACTCGTTTTATCGTGAAATAGTCTAGTCGAATTTTTTTCGAAAAAAAATTAAGTAAAATATTTCTCTTGTTTTATTCAAGTTTGTTGCTTTTATGGCACTTTTGTTCATGAATTTTTTTACAATGTTTTTGTAAATGTCATTTACAAAATTGCCAAGCAATCAACTTTCTTAAAATCGAAATATATGCCGACGAAATTTTTTGTTTAATAATATTATATACTAGAAAGTAATTAAAAACCATTGCTTGACATCACAGAAAATTGTGAAATTACTTTAACACTCGAGTGATCTAGAATATTATGTTTCTCTAAACACCTGCAAATTTATTTATAAATTTTAATTTTTTGCCCAATATAGTATAAAATAATTTTATAAAAGATTATTTAAATTTATAAAAAAATTGGCAAAACCAGAAATGTTTTACTGACTTTTATAGCCAATTTATAAATATATATACACATAATATAAACTGTTTTTGGACACGAATACCAATAGGTAAAAACAGTCACCTAAGAGCTTTTTTATTACTTATCTTTAAAAATAAAAAATAGTATTCTTATATCTGATTAAATTTTTATTACTCTAAAAACAGCACATTAAATATATAAGTATATTTTTACTGATTGCACTTTCAGAAATATTAAAATTTAAATAATATAATATGTTTACAAACAACATAATCTACCTAAAGACATGGAAAAATATGGGGTTATTACAGAAAGAGAGATGCATATTTTTTAAATTACTAAAACATATTGAGACTAATTTTTATGAAACCAACATAATAATTTGATTTAATATGACTGTTTTATACAAAAGAAAAGTTTTTTACAAAATGTTTCTTATCTTTTGGTCAACATTAGAAAATGGCGCGTTTTAACGGTAATTGGATCGACAGTAAAAGTTTTAAAATCCCTTCAATGAAATATTTGCCACTTATTTCAAATATTTAATTAAAAATTTAAATAATAATAATATTAATATTTTTAGGTGGAAATACAGTTGGCATTAACAATGTATTTTGATAAGTGTTAAGATTGGTAAGACATGGGAAAAAATTTAAAGAAATTTAATGACAAATAAAAATGTATGGAGAAAAATAAATTTTAAATGCATTTCTAAAAAAATAAAAAATTAATTAAATGTAAAAGTTGGCTACGTGTTGTAATGGTTAAATATTCTTACGTGAAAACGAAAAGGCAAGAAACGTTTATGTTTAAAATTACTTTTTTAAACATAGATGGTTTTATTTTTTTTGGGTTACATAACAATGGTTTCTGTTTTATTTGCTTTTAAGTTTGCTTCTTTAATTTTATATTAATGCGAAAGATTTTCCCAACTTGACAATCACTAACTTTTTTTACTACTAAAACCTAACAATGTAATTCTACTTTACAACAGGTATTTACCTGGCAACTATAACTTCATTCACCAAATGACTTCAAGTAAACTTTGGTCAAGTATTTAATTGCTAAAGCTTTTAGTTTTAACACTTTTATCTGCTACATTTGTAGAAATATGTAGTTACTAGAGAAAGTTAAGGATCTTTGTTGTTTAAAATAAACTACGTTTTAAAATAAATATTTTAAAGTAGTCATAAAATAATCTACTTTTTTAATATTTAAATACGCGGATAAAGCACAATCTTTTTTCAAAAACTTTTTGGCGAGAAATTCATTTTTTTCAAACCTTTTTTTAAAAAAAATATTGGAAAATAGTGAAAAACAAATATATTTTAAATTTTTCCAAAATTGAAAAAATTTATAAAGCTGGATCTACTAAATACATGTCATAAATATATATATATATATATATATATATATATATATATATATATATATATATATATATATATATATATATATATATATATATATATTTTCATCATAACGTAGGTCAATAGGCTTTGTAAACAAAAAAATGTCAAATTTTTTAAGCCTAAAAAAAATTATTTTCCCACCAAAAATTTCTTAAAAAAATTGTGCTTTATCCGCGCTGCGAACTTTAATTTAGCGCAAGCAAAACTATTTTTTTAATAAGACTGAGATATTAAAAAAAAACGAAAAATTTCGTGATTTAATAAAATAGTTTCTGAAGCAACTACGTAAATAAAAAAGGGCAAAAAACGTATTTTTATTCTCAACAAGACTAGCTGGGTAAGATTTTAAAAAGTGAAAAGGCCTTAAACTACCATATTAGCTGCTTTTTCTTATAGCTCACACTATAACAATATTTTTAATTTATACATCCATAACAAAATAAAAAATATATTTAAAAAAACTAAGGTATGGACTGTATTCATACGATTTGCAATAAACAATATTACAAAAAAAAACCCAAACTCATTGTAACTGTTTTTTTTCTTCTTCACCTGCCAGTTCCCAAACCTTTCATTCCCATTTCTTTTACGCCTAAACTATTAGGAGGCATTATCGGTCCTTAAACAGTTCTTTTGAAGCACCTGGAGTCCAAATTCGGCTACAATTCTTGTTCACATGGATGTATTATTGCTTAAAAAAGAAAATCAAATTGATTGATGAAAACCTAAAAGTATTAGGAGTTTTATTAAATGTTTTATTTGTTGCAGGTGTATTTAATATAACTACAAAAATTATGTTTACTTTTCTGTACTGTAAATTTACTCTCTCAACTAACATTGAAACAGCAACAACTAAAAAAAAATCATTTTAAAAATCCCATTAACCCCAGCATTTTTGTTTCAACAGAAATACATACAATCAATTTGATTTTCTTTTTTAAGCAATAATACATCCATGTGAACAAGAATTGTAGCCGAATTTGGACCCCAGTTGCTTCAAAAGAACTGTTTATGGACCGATAATTCCTCCTAATAGTTTAGGCGTAAAAGAAATGGGAATTAAAGGTTTGGGAACTGGCAGGTGAAAAAAACAGTTACAATGAGTTTGGGTTTTTTTTTGTAATATTGTTTATTGCAAATCGTATGAATACTGTCCATACCTTAGTTTAAAAATATATTTTTTATTTTGTTATGAATTAATAAATAAAAAATATTATTATAGCGTAAACTATAAGAAAAAGCAGCTAATATGGTAATTTAAGGCCTTTTTACTTTTTAAAATCTTACCCAGTTGGGCTTATACGGGTTTTTTTTTATTTGCGTAAGTGCTTTAGAAATTGTTTTATTAAATCATAAAGGTTTCTTGTTTTTTTTGAATATATCAGTCGCGTTAAAAGAATTTTAAGTTTTGCTTGCGCCAAATTAAAGGACGAAGCGCGGATAGATCACAAAAATTTTTGACGGGAAATTTAATTTCTTAGGCCTTAAATTTTTTAAATATTTTGTTAACCCCATTGAAACCCGGATTTTTAAAAGGGTTTAGAGGGTCAAAAAATTAAAATTTATTTTTTTTCGCAATTTTTAAAAATTTTTTGGAAAAAACTTTTAATTTCATTATTTTTTTTATGTTTTAAAAAAATAAAATTTTTAAATAACTTTTGGATTAAAAAGATTTAAGATAAACTTAAAAAAAGTCAATTGAAATATTGCTGAAAAGTAGAGGCAAATTAAAAAAATATATATATATATATATATATATATATATATATATATATATATATATATATATATATATATATATATATATATATATATATATATATATATATATATATATATATATAAAAATATATATATATATATATATATATATATATGTATATTTACCAGATTATCTTAATCCAACCCAAGAGTTATTTAAAGCTACTTTTTTTTTGAAAAATAAATGAATGTTTTTTCTAAAAAATATCGAAAAATAGCAAAAAAAAACATTTTTTGAACATCTATCACCCTTTTAAAAATTATAAAAAAATTCATAAAGCTGGATCCACTAAAGACAGATCACATATATTGTTTTTATTATGACTTGGGTTAATAGAGTTTGTTAAAAATATATTAAAAATTTTCAAGCTTAAAAAAAATTGAATTTTTCGCCAAAAATTTTTGATAAAAAAGTGCTTTATCCGCGTTTTAAAGACCTTTAAATTGATACAAGCAACACTATAAAAATGTTTTAAGGTTTCTGAAATATCAAAAAAAATGAAAAATCTTTATGATTCAATAAAACAGTTTCTGAAGCACCTACGTACAAAAAATAGGAAAAAGCACGTCTTTTTATTTTTAACAAGCCTATTTGAGGTAAGGTGAGGTGAGATTTCAAAAAGTTAAAACGCCAATTACCGGGGCGTCAAGGCTCCTAATCAACTTTTAACAATATGTAAAGAGTTAAAAATAAGTCATGTAAGGGTCATCATCAAATAACATTTAAAATAAAACTTTAAAGCACTCAGTTTAAATAGACAACCGTACCAAGCTAGGAGCGAGTTGGTAACTAACAATTTAGGTGTTGTGATTACTAAAGTCCACGGTGCTTCAATTTCCTATCTATAACAGCAAATATGAACATGCACACTTACTGGGTGGTAAGGTTAATACACGTTGCTTAGGCTTTTATGGTTAAATATATACACTTTTCGTGCTGAATATAACTGATCTCTATTTTTTATCTAGTTACCTTTTGTCGTTTTTTCAACTTATCCCATTTGACCTACATACTATACGTAAAGAAGCCGGTATATTTAACTAAAATACCTTGGGACCTGAATCGAGGCGGTCCCGTGTGGAAAGTAACACAATAGAAATTTTTTAATTTGTTTGTCCAACATTGCTTAAAATTTTTCTTTTGGGTTAATTTAAAATTTATTAAACTTAAAATTAATTACAATTTATTGAAAATAACAAAGATCATTTACTTTTGACATAACAAAATGTAGCAGATAATTAGGGATGCGTTATCGCAAGATTGGGCGTGTAAAAACTAAAAGCATGCGGTATTATAAAAAATTTTATTTTACATTCGCAAAAATTCTGTTTTGTAATTAAATACTTGACCAAAGTTAACTTAAAGTCTTTGGTAAATAGAGTTATACTTGTCAGGTAAATACTATCGTAAAGTAGAGGTAAATTGTTAGGTTTTAGTAGTAAAAAAATGTAATAGAATGTCAAGTTGGAAAAATGTTTCACATTTATATAAATTAAAGAGGCAAACTTGGAAGCAAATAAAACAAAAACCATTGTTATGTAACCCAAAAAAAATAAAACCATCTATGTTTAAAAAAGCAAGTTTAATTGCAAATCGTATGAATACAGTCCATACCTTAGTTTTGTAAAATATATTTTTTATTTTGTTATTTATGTATAAATTAAAAAAATATTGTTATAGTGTGAGCTATAGGAAAAAGCAGCATATGGTAGTTTAAGGCCTTTTCACTTTTTAAAATCTTACCCAGCTACTTTGTTGAGAATAAAAAAACGAGTTTTTTCCTTTTTTATTTAAGTAGTTGCTTCAGAAACTATTTTATTAGATCACAAAGATTTTTCGTTTTCTTTTTCGAATAAATCAGTTTTATTAAAAAAAAAAATTTTTTGCTTGCGCCAAATTAAAGGTCGAAGCGCGGATAAGGCACAATTTTTTTTTCAGAAATTTTTGGGGGGAGAATAAATATTTTTCGGCTTAAAAAATTTGACATTTTTTTGTTTACAAAGCCCATTGACCTACGTTATGATAAAAAAAATATATATGACATGTCTATAGTAGATCCAGCTTTATGAATTTTTTCAAAATTTTTTAAAGGGTGATAGGGGGTCAAAAAATTTTAATTTTTTTTTTCGCTATTTTCCAATATTTTTTAACTTTTAATTTTATTATTTTTTCCTATATTTCTAAGAAATAGATTTTTTTTAATAACTTTTGGATTGGAAAGGTTTAAAATGAACTTAAAGAAAAAAATAATTGAAAAATACTAAAAAGTAGAGACAAATTTAAAAAAAATCATCTTTACCAGTTTATCTTAATCCAGTTTAAAAGTTATTTAAAACTACTTAAAAAAATAAAGTTTTTTTTAAATATCGAAAAATAGCAAAAAAAACTTTTAATTTTTACACACTTACCACCCTTTTAAAAATTAAGAAAAAAGTCATAAAGCTGCATTCACTAAAAACACATTACATATATTGTTTTCATCATGACGTGAATAAATAGGCTTAGTTAAAAAAATATAATTTTTTTAGGTTTAAAAAAAATAATTTCTCGCCAAAAATTTTTTAAAAAAGGTTTGTGTTTTATCCGCTTATTTAAATATTAAAAGTAGATTATTTTATGACTACCTCAAAATATTTATTTTAAAAGGTAGTTTATTTTAAACAAAAAAGATCCTTAACTTTCTCTAGTACTAAAATTTTACAAATGTAGCAGATAAAAGTGTTAAAACTAAAAGCATGCGGTATTATAAAAAATTGTATGTAACACATTATTTTTTAAGTTTACTTAAAGTCATTTGGTGAATGAAGTTATACTTGCCAGGTAAATACCTGTTGTAAAGTAGAATTACAGGTAGTACAGGTAGGTTTTAGTAGTAAAAAAATGTTAGTGATTGTCAAGTTGGGAAAATCTTTCGCATTAATATAAAATTAAAGAAGCAAACTTGAAAGCAAATAAAACAGAAACCATTGTTATGTAACCAAAAAAAAAAATAAAACCATCCATGTTTAAAAAAGTAATTTTAAACATAAACATTGCTTGCCTTTTCGTTTTCATGTAAGAATATTTAACCATTACAACACGTAGCCAACTTTTACATTTAATTAAAATTTTATTTTTTTAGAAATACATTTAAAATTTAATTTTCTCCATACATTTTTTTTTGTTTGAAAATGCCTAAAAAATAAACAAGAGTTTTGGGAAATTGAAAACCCAATATAACTTATAGGAAAATAAAAAACTAAATACTATTAAATAGGAAATTTCGTTAAAGGTTTAAATTAAAATTTTATCATATTTGTGTAATTTAAGAAATTTAATTTTGTTTAATAAGATGGTAAGTGTGGTAGTAAGTTCAAAATTAAACTTACCTTGAAAAATACAATAAAAAATTCAGGTTCATATTAAGAACCATAAATTTAATATTACATAAAAGAATATATTTTTACATTTTTTTTCTAAATTATCTGAAATTTTTAATAACGTATTTTTAAATTCGTTATTGGAATAATTTTAAAAAACTTGTCCTAAATGGTAATGATCTGTTTGCGTGATCAATTTTTTGTGAAATTCTTTTTAAAACTACTTTTAAAAAGTATAATTCTATTAAGAAAGTTTTAAAATTAATTTCTAAAATCTAGAAAATTTTGACCGAGTACGCAATAACCAGACACAATAATAAGCTACAAAATGTAAAAGAATATTATATTGCTGCTAACCGAAATTGGCTAAATAAAAAATTATATTTTCATATACTTTTAGATTTATGTAATATAATGTTTATAAAACACATTTAATCTTTATATAATTGTCCCTTAGCCTAAAAAATATTTTTTAAAAATAATTAAAAACATTTTTGTATTTTTGTAGCAATTACATACGTTGTCATACATGGTCAATAATTGTTTTGGTCCCAGGGCTTGAACTTTATATAAGTTAACATTTAAAAATACCTTTATTACCTATCGCTACATACATACGAATAAAATAATAAGAAATTAGGTTAACAAACGGTGTGTTTTGACACTAACAAAAATAACTAGACTAGAAATCTTTTTCACGATTCCGCAGTTTTTAAAAAATGTAATATTACTTTTACTTAGTAAATTTAAAGAATGTTGTAAATAGTACAATGCTTTGAAACCGGTAAGTTGGACTTCCGGTAATAATAAGAGGTTTTTATGTACAATGAGATCTGTAGCTAAAATAAATTATGGGAAATAAATCACGAATCTGCTCTTATGCAACCATCACACAGAGGGTCGCTGTGGAAAACTAAGTGGTGTGCTCTGCTCTAGCCACATATTACCTGGTAAATATTATTTCTAAATAATTGCAAAAAATCTAAAAGTAAAATTTACACTACATCCTTACAAATTGTGAAAAATAAAATAATGTATATCGTATTACGACAAATTGTTGCATTTATTTTAGTTAAACCATAAAACCGAGTGGAAAGTCTTATTAAGTTATAAAGTTATTGTTTTGACACAATAAACAAGATTTAGCAAAAATAGTTTTAAATATTGCTGGTCATATAACTAAAATAAGGTATACATTGAATGCAATATTTTTAATTTTCTAAAAAGCTTGGTGCACATATTTTGACAGTGATGTATAAAAATGTAAATTTTACATTAAAATTCAGTATTATTAACAATATTTTTACACAACCTTTAATATAAAACTTTTCATATTTAGTCATGTTTTACATAACTTTACTAGGTTTAAAATTTTTATATCTGCAGGAAAGCTATTGAAGCTTTTTAATAAAAACGCGCATCTCTACAAAGATGGCAAGCCGCATACTTAATAAAATAAAGTGTAAAATTACGACG
Source organism: Listronotus oregonensis (assembly GCA_019359885.1). Taxonomy (NCBI): domain Eukaryota; kingdom Metazoa; phylum Arthropoda; class Insecta; order Coleoptera; family Curculionidae; genus Listronotus; species Listronotus oregonensis. Next base: position 12,923 of record JAHBCN010000487.1, on the reverse strand, counting down.
TCTTTGTTATATAAATTATTTATATTTATATATATATATATATATATATATATATATATATAATATAAATATATATCTAAAATAATATATTAATATATATAATATTATATATATAGATCTTTATTATATATATATATATATATTTTATATATATATATATATATATATATATATATATATATATATATATATATATATATATATATATATATATATATATATATATATATATATATATATATATATATATATATATATATATATATATATATATATATATATATATATATATATATATATATATATTTATACCTGACATTTGTAATGTATAATTAAAATTAATTGTTTTATCGTACAAAGATGGTGTGTATAATTTTATATTTCTAGTAATAAACAGTTTTAGGCGACTAAGTTGGTTCTGTTAAAAAGTTTACTTTATTAACTATATTGGTATAACTTATTTTTATGGCGTCATTTCAAAGCCAAAAGCCGAACTTGATAAATTAAAAGTTTTGTAATTTCCGACTTTTGAGCTACTTTATATACTTTATAAATTAATTTTTTATAAATAACTTCTTTGGTTTTATCTGGATTATTTTACCAAAATAAAATTGTCTTTTGCATTTACGTGATATGTTAATAATTAGTTTTTACACAAACATTTTAAACTGCGCCCTTTATTAAAAAATGTGTATCGCTGATGGTTTAAAATAGTAGTATATATTTATGTCAAATAAAAAATATAACAAACTAGACACTAATGGTATTTATAATAAATTATATTTTCAATTTTATGAGATAACACTTAAAATACATACAATTATTCCAAACGTTTTTGATGTTAAAATATAAAAAGGAAATAAACAATAAATATACAGATCAAAATACTCTAGGCGACACCTTTATTATTAGCTTTAAGTTAATATTAGCTGCAAATACAAAAACAATTATGTTTTTTATATTTTTGTTATTTTGGTAATTATTTGGTGGAATTAAAAGAGGCGCTGATAAGAATGGCTATAAGAAATGTAACAAAACAGAAATATGCTTTTTTTCTCTACAAAATAAAATTTAATATTTTTTTATTGTTACTTGATTTTTGATGTCTATGTCGATTTTTATTTAGTGTTCCCGCCAATGATGGAGATACATCATTTAGATCGCGAAACGCAGTAGAGTGCCGTTGAGATGCTTCAAGCTGGCTTAAAAAATGCAAAGAACTTAGTAGACACCTAACTACACGATATCATAAAGTTTTAGTTTGGCTAAAAGTTTCGATGATCTGCGTGATAGTTGTACTTGGAATGCTCATTGTACCACAGATGAAGTACCTCATTCCCTTTTTTATATTATAAGCCTGTACCAGGAACTTTGCCGAGACTTAATATTAAACATGCATCACAATTACAAATCCGGCTGCAGGAGACCCACCAAAGGTTTGTAAGGGCCAAACCATTCAAGATCGACTGCATGAAGTGGGGTTAAATGCTCGGAGACTTGTTAAAGTGCCTGTGTTATCCAGAGGAAATCGCGCCCATCGACTTCAGTGGGCACAAGAACACGCAAATCGGACTAGACGTCACTGAGCCCCTATTTTGTTTAAAGATGAATCCCGATTTGGATTTGCACCAGATACTAGAAGAACAAGAGTTTGGAGACGATATGGTAATGCCGAACGATTGGCCACAGTGCAGGAGGTTCATAGACAGCAAGGAGGCAGTATAATGATATGGGGAGGCATTACTCTTGGTGGAAGAACCAATCTCGTTTTTTAAAACTGTTTCTAAATGCAACAAACTACCGCGATATTATTCTTGAACCTAATGTTGTACCTGTTGCACAGCAAGTTGGTCTTCAATTTTAATTGATGCACGGCAATGCGCGTCCGCATACTGCCAGGGTCGTGCGAACATTTCTCGAAAATTCATGAAATTAATGTTTTACCATGGCCTGCACAATCGCCAGATTTAAACCCAATTGAAACATGTATGTGGCACATTGGGCAAGCGCATTTTACGTCAAAATATTGCGCTTAATACAAGAGAGCAACTATTCGATGGCCTTTCCATGAAGTGGAACAGAATACCTCAGCAAGAAATCGACGATCTGACCTGAGTATGCCTAACCGCATTATTACTATTAGCATAACCTTAAAGACTGCTTGGTGGGGAATTAAGGGACAACAAATCAAATTTTTATTATTTTTTTGTGTACATTCTTTGACTGGAGTTCTTTTTATTTTGTGAAGCACTATTGCAATAATTTAAGCTACAAATGTTTATTACAATTTCATTAAATCGTTGTTTATAACTTTTTTAAATAAAATTTGAAATAAATTCTTTGAAATCTTTCTGTAACATCGAATATAATTTTTGTCCCCTACATTATTTTGATGTGTGTATATCTGAAATTTTAAAAATTATATTTTTATTTAAAATTTAATAAATTGGTAGATTTTTACTAAATATGTTTACGTTTAGTACCAAAGCCGATGAATTAGTATATTTTATTTATTTTACCGGTTTCTGTATCAACAATTATAGTTTAAGGTGTAAAAATAATGGAAAATTTGGTAAAACGATAAAAGGGGAATGTATAAGAACTAACTTTCCAAAGTTAAGCCATAAAGTGAAATCTAAAATGTGTTTTTTTTTCTCGATTAGTGGAAAAACAGTTGCACTAAATGATCGTTTAGTTCGATTATGGCAAATAGGTCTACAAATAGTGAACATACAAAAAGTAATAAAAATGGGTCATATACTTTTTGATTTTGGATCGTAAAATTTTAAACATTAAATTTAAAACACCTGGTACACTATCAGGCTCCTTAAAAAGCAAACCAGTAGATAAAAGAAAATAAAAACTACCCAATCTGATATTATAAAATCTAACAAGCCCTCGTGTATTCCAAAGAAAATAAAAACCATTTGGGTGCAATAAGAAAAAATGCGGCGTTGTTTGGAAAAGTAATTTGTAACATAAACATTGCATGCTCCGCTGTTTAAGCATCAGTTCGGTGTTTTTACGGTAAAGTTCGGATATTCGACCATTAGAACACCTGCCTGAACTTTTACTTTTATATTAAATTTTTATTACCTTGAATCATACAACGTACTAGGGGCCAAAATATACTTTTAACTAGTGCACAAATAAAAATATTTTTACAAAAAAATAAGAAACAGCGGCTTTTAAAAACTCTGTGTCAACCTACAATAAATTAAAAAAGTTTTTTTATAGAATACCGCAAAGCGAAAGTAAACAGGACTCACGAAATTTTCAAGAAAAAAATGCATTACCTTTTACGTTTAAGATGATTTAAAAGTACTGAATTACACTGAAAATATTTTACCAATTGTTTTAAGCCAATCAGATGCCTCGTTTTTGACAGGTGGCTATGGCAACAACCCGAATTTTTCAAAAATTTTCGGCCACGTAACCTAGTTGAAAAATTAATAAGTGATTATTTCTCTGGCTTGACAGCTGTCACGTGCAGATATTTCTGAAATTCATTTTTCACTTCTTTTTTCATCAATGGCAATAAAGCGTGGGTTTTCTTCACTAAAAGTCTATGCTTCATGAAATGAACGTAATACTTCGATATGATTTTGTTCTTCTCAACACTGGATTTATGAGTAAAATATCAAATAATTTTACGAAAAATATTGCTCATACCTCCTAATAGATCTTCTTGTTCGGGATTTAAGCCAGAATTGTTTACCAAATATGTTACATATTTTATATTCTTGTGATAAATTTCAATATGCCCAGATTCCGTACAAAATGAACAAAGATTGTACAATTTTTTATTCATTTTATGATATTGTCTTTGCGCCAACAAAATTTGATATGACGAATAATAATTAATAAACAAAACCAAAAAAATATTGGTAAAACGTCATTCCACCAATGCGCAATGCGCTGCAGCAGTCACAGCCAACCTCGCAGATTTTATGTTACCTACCTAAATACTTACCGCGTTAAATTGTCATCGACTTTGCAAGAGAATAATTAATTTTCCCTTCTCTCTAGTAGTACAAGATTATTAGAGTATGAAGAAATTTGTTCATTTCGGGATTTTGAGAATCGTTTTTTTACTAGGCAAAGGGAAAGTGAAAAAAACAAATTCAAACTATTTTTAATACAAAACACCTAGCATCCAATATAACACATGTGCCTATATAACTATTTTTCCCTATCCTCTAGTACTATAATATTGTGTGATTTAAATAGAATATAATCAACTTGATACAAAGATGCAAACCTTATTTTACTAGAGTACAAGGAAATTAGAAAAATGATGAATGAAAAAGCGTATAACCACAATATACGGTAACACAGACATACATTTTTCCCTTAAACTCTAGTTCTATGACATTGTGTAAAGCAACTTGATCCAAAGATTCAAACTTATTTTACAGCAAAATGCTCAATTTTGGCCATGATCCCATCTCCACCTCTCCAAGCAAGTTCTCGTGAAATAACGTGAAAGAATTTTCGCTGTACACCTACTGGCTCGTTATCATCCCACATTTCTATGATAGTTTTGTACTCTTCGTTCGTAAGTGCAACAGCATTGGCTTTACTTTTTGTTGGATTTTTTTGTAGGTTTTACCGCTTTGCATCCCGCGCAGCATTTGCTGCTGTAAATTCCACATCTGAAAATGGATTGAATTTAAGCTGGAATTTGGCAAAACACATTTCTTATTACTTTTTAGCAGTTGAATTCCACATAATCTGAAACAAAAAACTTTGTCAAAATTCATATTTCGGTAACATCTTGCCGATGCTACGAGTATACAAAAAAATTGAAATAATGAGTTATTCCTTTTCATGTTAAATTCCCAATCTTCTAAAATTCTAGCGAGCTTTTCTATAAATGTTTGTTCTTCAACTTTGTATTTCCGTTCATCACAAAAGACCAAAAATTGTTTCCATATTGTTGACTTTGATCTCTTCGTATTGAAGGGAGTTAAATTATCTACCTCAGTTTTTATCACTTCTTGACTGTCTTTTCCAAAACGCGACATTTTATTTTTGTACTCAACTCAATCACAAACAAAATTTTACTAGGCACGCCTTTGAAACGTCAAATTGTCAAAAAAGTAATTAATTAGCCACCTTATATTAAAACACCAAACCTCAAAGCAAAATAAACGCTTGCCAAATTGTCAGAATTTGTATTTTTTTTAAATAACTTTTGGTATAAAATTTTTCTCCCGCAAGCTTAAATAAATCTCCGTAAATTTTTTCTCTGTTGCAAATTTTTATAAGAAAATTCGCACCTCGAAAAAATTTCCGGAAATAATTCAAGCTCTAGGGAGATTATAGGTGAAAATTACCCAAAAAATGTTTTATATTTTTTAATAAATCAAATATAAATAATTTTAGGGGGTGACGTATATTCTTTGTGACTTTTTCAGAATCTTTATATAGTCTACAAAGGCTTTAGTACTATCGAATTTTGAGTGTCTTAGGTAAAGCAAGGCGCAGTTTATTATTATGATATTCTTATATGTAAAAGTTTGGCAAGAAAGAAAAGAATTTGGGGGGCAGCAGATTCCATACTTTAAATACCGTAAGAATAAAGCGCCTCTTCAGATGGGCTGTAAAGAAATACATAAGAGTGGCCGTTTATATTGCTCTGTTAAAAGATGCTACAAGAGAAATTGTAGTGACTAATTTTTTTCGGTAAAAATATTAATATACATGCCAGGTCTCCTTAAGCTTGTCAGTTAGCAAAAAAAGAAAGCTCTCTTGTGAAAGAAGTGTTATTATATGAAATTTAGAATCTTAACAATTGTAAGGCAACTTTTTGTTTAGGCATGGAAACAGTATTCTTACTGAGAATAGGGTCTTTCGTATGTGAAAGACAGGGTTTAGTAGACTTTTTTTCGACAGCAAGCATAATTGTTTTCTTAAAGCTACGGTAAGGTAAGAAAAATCTATGATTATTTTTGAGGCCATGCAGTGTTGTTTCCCAAAAATACCAGTTTATATTTCTCTTCGGTTTATTTAATACATATTTAAGAAGATTATACCCAAATAAAAAAAATGTCTTAAGATATAATTTTACTACTAAATTTAAATTTATTATTACAAACAAAATATAAAAAAAATCGTTTTATAAATCCTAACGCCAAAGGCAAAATAGAGCTCTTTAATTTTATTCGCTTAAGAAATACAATACAAAGAAATTAAAGAAAATTATTTTAATTAGGTTTGCCATTTTTTGCAATATTTTTTTGCATCAGGAGATCCAAACCTTTCTTATGTATACCACATTATTGAGGTTCACGAACTCCTGGTTACAGCCACTGTATTATTTCAATAAAATTATTATTGTTAGTGGAAAGGTGCAGGTTTGGTCATACTACATTTAGTATTTATTAAAAATCATTAATAATTTTCCTTATTTCCTCAGGAGGATTGCATTTATAAACATATTTCGCTTTGAAATGGAAATGGCTGCCGACGACGAAATGATAAACCGATGAGGAGTGCTTTTCAGAAACGTGCAAAATGGAAAATTTATTTCATACATTTTAAACGGGAAGTCTGAATTGCGATAAGGCGTTTTGAAGGGTTGTTTTCTTTCAAGGATCGCAAAACGAAAACTCGAGAGAGATCTTGATAATAATTCTCAAGATTGTGGATTCTGTCAGCGTGTCTTCTAATTTTTATGTTGATGCTATTTTTCGTTCCTCAAGGGGTTAAAAAATGTCTCTTTTTAAATGAACTAAATATTTTTAGATAAATATTTATTATGTATGAAATGGAAGAAGTTTAGGTTATAAAATTTTAAAACATGAAAGTATGAATACATTTAAACAAAGATAGTTTTGAGTAGTTGTAGAATTTAAATATAAACTGGAATTTGGAGTTGTCGGGTTGGGTGCGAGTTTCCTCAGGCATAAACTCGGCAACATCATTATCGTCTGGAAATTTTAAGCCTCATGATGCCTTTTTATGCCAGTCATACATATTTCGCGCCGACGGCCTTAACAAAACAGTTTTTCTTAAAGAATTTCCGGAGTGTGTAGCTGGCTTTCGAGGTTCAGGTCAATTTAGACCACAGGGTAGATATGGAAGAACCTTGAATTTTTTGAGAACATTTGTAGTCACTTGTACACTGTACAGTATGGGGTCGGACGTTACCGTGCAGAAAAATAATACTCTTTACTGTAGGATTCCTTCTTTTTTTAGAATTATAAAAAGCAAAAATGTTATGTCATTTTCCAAAAACGTAGTCAGAAGACGGTAGCCATGTTGGTTTGTGTTGTCGAAGAAAAAACCTTTAAGGAAAGGAGCAACTCTAAAGGCACGTTCCCAAGATTGATTTTTGAAACAAACGCAAAGGTAGAAGAAGATCGCCGCTAACTTGATTTGTCTTGGAGATTTTTAAATTTTGACGATTTCATTGTACCCCTCTTTCTCGGTTATTAGTGGAAATAGAAAAAAAAATGTGGATGGCGCGTGTGAAATTTTAATAATTCTTTATCAGTTACGGTTTTAAAGATATCACTCAAAGTTGCTTTTTTTACATGGGACACTCTGTTTATTTGACTGTTTATTTCTAAATAAAATTATCTTTCTTTTTATTGATGCCACACACTTTATATTTATTTAAATAAAAATTGGTTATTTATACAAAAATTAGGGAAAACCTCATAAGATGTAAATTTTGCACGCCCTGTATAACATTTACATTACAATAAATTCATAAACTTCTAAATTGATTACCTTTGTAAAAATAATAAATATTATTTTCAAATTATTAGCTATATGCCCCTTTTTTATTCTTTCTTAATTTTAATTAACTAAGTAGGCATTTTGTATGGTAGAACGCATGTTGGCTTAAAAATAAATTATTGCTGTAATATTTTGTATATTATTTAGGCAAAAAATAAAAATGACATACTACCCTTTTCGTGTTCCTAAATTTTGTTTTAAATAAGTAATAATATTAAATTGTATGTTTGGAGAAAAAAACTTCAAATGTTTTTTCCCATATATCTAGAAAGAAGACAGCCAAGCAATTAATATTTCTACAAGACTAGAGAAAAACTTAGTTGACTATTAATAGGTTAAACAATAATAAAAAAAATATTAGAAATAAAGTAATAAAATATATAATATTTTTTTACAAGGGAGCAAAATTGAAATTATGTTCAAACTCTTAATGTCTTTTTCCAGAAATTTAATTTTTTCACAAACAACTAATTTTTGTAAAAATAAATATAAAGTTTGTAGTATTTTTAATAAAGTAATTGTGTTTAAAAAACCAATCAACTTTTTTTCGAAAAATTCGAATAGCCCACTTCGATGCATAATATTCTATAATACCTGTATACTTTATACTTTTACCGGTATAATTTTTGTATGCAATTCTACTTTCTTTTCCTATTTATATCTATTACATTGGTTTATAAAAATTGCAATGTTGTAAGGGGTGGTTTTTAAGGATTTAAAATTTGCAAAATAAATGAAATTGGTAATATTTCAGGCAGTAATATTTAATTATTAGTAATTATTAAATCTGTCAAGATATTTTTTGGGGATAAATCATTCTTTTAATTAAGCTATAATAAGGGTTAATTTATAAGGGTCGAAAAGTTGCGAATTGAAATTAGTACATATTTTAAGCAACAGCATTGTTTTTTTAAAATGCGTGTCAGTTTGGTCTTGCATACTTTGTGTTTTGGTCACGAGACAAATTTCCCGCAATTAATTGAAGCACGTGGGGGATTCGGTAAGAAAATTTTATACCAATATTATATTTATAGCACAGGAGATGAGGCATTTTGGCTAGGAATTTTTTTGTCCTGCATGGGTTTACCTGAAATTTTCACAGAGGGTAGGGAATAGGCCAAGGATCAAAGTTTATATTATGTCAAGGTGTGCTTTTATCCTGGGTGTGGTTGCCACCCCATCTTGGGGGTGGACATTTTTTATTATATTTTAACTACAGAAATCGATAAAGAAAGTAATTTTAAGTAAAAAATGTCCTATACCTTTTTTTCGTAAAACTAATATTTTTCGAGTTATTCGCGATTGAAAGTAAAAGTTTTTCGACGAAAAAATCGACGTTTTTAATGGGGTTTTCACGAATAACACTAAAAATATGCATTTTATCAAAAAAACTGTGGAAAGCAAAATTGTAGCTTATAAACAAAACTAGAAAAAAATATTGTTTTATAATTTCTCTATAACCAATACAGACCGAGCTACGGCTTGTTAATGGTTAGCTTTTGTTCGTCAAATGTAAAATTTGAAAGATTCAAAATCAGTTAGCGGGAAAAGTTTGCATTTTTCAAAGAAAACATATGAAGTATTTTTTAAAGTATATAATGAGAACTTTCTTTTAAAAACAGAAACAAAAATTAGCATAAAAATTGAGCGAGTTATGATAAAAATAAGGTCGGTCCCTACTTTTTTCTACGAAAAGATCATTAAAAACAACTCCCTAATTCCCCTCTTAATTAAAATAGATCTGTACCCTTTTACGATTCTTTTTATATATGTATTAGTAATACATTCTAAAAGTTTAAACAAATTTAAATGCTTAATTTTAGAAAAATGGGAGCTTAAAGTGAAAAACGATTTTCCGCAATTTCGTAACAATAGCCATTTTCTTTAAAATAACTCCAACAATACTGGAGATACGAAAAAAATGCTTAAGTACCAAATTATAGCTTTTTTGATAACAAGGACTTTTTTTATATATTTTTTTGTACAATAAATATTTGGCCACATATGGCCGTTTAAAGCCTCTATTTACGAGCAAGCGCCACCTTATTCTAGCCCTTTAAACTCATCCCATTTTAAAACCAAGGGTTTAAAATGGATTTAATTTACATAGCCTTGTAGCTCTTAAAAAACCTACAAAATTATTTTTCAACAAACTTTCTATCATTAAAACTAAAGGATCTATGTTTAAAAAACCAATCAACTTTTTTTCGAAAAATTCGAAAAGCCCACTTGGGAATAATATTCCAAAAAACCTATCTCGCGGTATACTTTATATTTTTACCGGTATAATTTTTGTATGCAATTCTACTTTCTTTTCCTGCTTATATCTATTATATTGGTTTATAAGAATTGCAATGTTGTATGGGGGGGGTTTTTTAAAGATTTAAAATTTGCAAAAGAAATGAAATTGGTAATATTTCAGGCTATTAATTCTTTGGGGTTAAATCTTTTTTTTTTATTGAGCTATAATAAGGGTTAATTTATAAGGGTCAAAAAGTTGCGAAATGAAATTAGTACATATTTTAAGCAACAGCATTCTAAAATTAAATCACTGTGGTAAATTAATCATTTTTTTGGGGTAAATATGTTTTTTTACTTTAAGCTCTAACAAGGGTTGATTTTTAAGGGTTGAAATATTTTAAAAATGTATTCTAAAGCATAAAACAATCATTAAACAACAAATCCAAACCAACTTTTACCCATCTTAAGGTTTAAAATGTTATTCCATAAGTTTTGAAAATTAGGGGTAGTTTTAACCCTTAAAAAACAAACAGCGCACATCACCATGAAATAGAATTTAAAGTAGAGGGTAAGAAGCGCCTAATTCAAATTTTGATACAAATCAATGCAGGACAAAAAAATTTCGAGGTTTTGCAATTTTTTAGCTTCATTTCCGGGACTATAATTATTTATCATCAAATCGTTTTAATTTGTCAAAGAAAAACATTTTTTTTGTAAATCTTATAAGGGGTGGTTTATTCAAAGGTTGAGTTATGGTAGTTAAATATTTATTATACCGTAAACTGTTAAAATATTTTTTTTCTACAATAATAGCGTTATTAAATAATTTTAAAATAAAAAAAAAACATTTTTCTTAGGAATTTCGTTATTAAGGGTGATTTTTAAGGGTTGAAACGTTAAAATATAATGTTAGATTCATAAAAATAGATTCATTCTACATATTTAGCTATGATTTTAATTTACAAAAGGTCGATTTGGTTTTAATTTTTTTAGCATATGGGGTGGTTTAGGATTTAAGTATTATTTCTAGCGTTAAAATATTTTCTTATGTAAATTATGGCTCGATGAACACGCAAAAGGTTATTTTTAACGTTTTATTGTGGAGCTTGTACAAACAATCGGTAAAAACATAAGCATATTTTAATGTAATAGTCACTTAGGCTAACGCAAACGTTAAAAAATGTTGATAAAAAGATAACAAACCAATAACTAAATACAAAATAGTTTTTTCTAGTACCAAATAAAAAGAACAATATTTATAACTATAAATTAACCACTAAATTTAAATTTATTATTACAAACAAAACGTTAAAAAAAGTTTCTTTTATAAATCATGACACCAAAGGCAAAATAGAGCTCTTTAATTTTATTCGCTCAAGATATATGTACAGTAAAAAGAAATTTAAATAAAATATTTTAATTAGGTTTGCCATTCTTTACAATATTTTTTCATCAGGAGATCCAAACCTTTCTTATGTATACCACATTATTGAGGTACACGAATCTCTGGTTACAGCCACTGTATTATTTTAATAATATTATTATTATTAGTAAAAAGGCGTCAGGTTTGGTCATGCTACATTTACTATTTATTAAAAATCATTAATAATTTTCCTTATTTCCTCAGGAGGATTGCATTTATAAACATCATATTTCGCTTTGAAATGGAAATGGCTGCCGACGACGAAATGATAAACCGATGAGGAGTGCTTTTCAGAAACGTGCAAAATGGAAAATTTATTTCATCATTTTAAAAAGGAAGTCTGAATTGCGATAAGGCGTTTTGAAGGGTTGTTTTCTTTCAAGGATCGCAAAACGAAAACTCGAGAGAGATCTTGATAATAATTCTCAAGATTGTGGATTCTGTCAGCGTTGCTTCTAATTTTTATGTTGATGCTATTTTCGTTCCTCAAGGGGTTAAAAAATGTCTCTTTTTAAATGAACTAAATATTTTTAGACAAATATTTATTATGTATGAAATGGAAGAAATTTAAGTTATAAAATTAGAAAACATGAAAATATGAATACATTTAAACAAAGATAGCTTTGAGTAGTTGTAGAATTTAAATATAAACTGAAATTTGGAGTTGTCGGGTTCGGTGCGAGTTTCCTCAGCCATAAACTCGGCAACATCATTATCGTCTGGAAATTTTAAGCCTTATGATTCCTTTTTTATGCCAGTCACATATATTTTGCGCCGGCGGCCTTAACAAAACAGTTTTTCTTAAAGGATTTCCGGAGTGTGTAGCTGGCTTTCGAGGTTTGGGTCAATTTGGACCACAGGGTGGGTATGGAAGAACCTTAAATTTTTTGCGAACATTTGTAGTCACTTGTACACTGTACAGTATGGAGTAGGACGTTACCGTGCAGAAAAATAATACTCTTTACTGTAGGATTCCTTCTTTTTTTAACGTAATGCAGCTTTAACATTCGAAGTAACTAGTATTATAAAAAGCAATAATGTTATGTCGTTTTCCAAAAACGTAGTCAGAAGACGGTAGCCATGTTGGTTTGTGTTGTCGAAGAGAAAACCTTTAAGAAAAGGAGCAACTCTAAAGGCACGTTCCCAAGATTGATTTTTGAAACAACTGCAAAGGTAGAAGAAGATCGCCGCTAACTCGATTTGTCTTGGAGATTTTTAAATTTTGACGATTTCATTGTACCTCTTTATCTCGGTTGTAAGTGAAAAAAGAAAAAAAATTGTGGATGGCGCGTGTGACATTTTAATAATTCTTTATCAGTTACGGTTTTCAAGATATCACTCAAAGTTGCTTTTTTACATGGGACACTTTGTTTATTTGACTGAATTCGACTGTTTATTTCCAAATAAAATTACCTTTCTTTTTAATGATGCCACACACTTTATATTTATGTAAAAAAAATGGTTATTTATACAAAAAAATTTGGGGAAAAACCCCATTAGATGTAAATTT
>JAHBCN010000486.1:12500-180274 GCA_019359885.1 Listronotus oregonensis | reverse complement strand
TGCCTGTGACGTTGCCGGGTTTGGGTTTTAAGGTTGTTTGCTACCCATTTTTCCCCACGGTAGCTAGGGGTATTCGGTCCATCCAGCCAGAGCCCCCATGGCTGGATAAGGCATGAGATACGGGGGGGTGCTGCCTGGTGCCCCGGGGGGGGCATTCGCGATCACATATATCCTTGTGACCATTCAGCCTTCGGCACGTTGCCTTCCACCTTGGTTTGGATTGTGTTTAAATGTGTGTGTGTGTGTGTGTGTGTGTGTGTGTGTGTGTGTGTGTGTTTTTGGGGGGCGTGATGATGTGTGTATTGTGTACCTGTGTGCCCCCTCCTTTTTTTCCGGGGCTTGGGACCGGTCAGTTGATCGGCGAAAAGGCACTCTGCGCTTTGTGTTAGCCGAGGAGCGCCACAATGCCGACCAACTGAGCAGATTTAAAAAAAAAATCATGCCTTATTCCCAAAGAAAGTTTAAAATAAGAGGTAACTTTAATTTTTAATTTTAATTCAAATTTATTTTTAAAATTTTTAATTTAAAAATTAATTTATGAAACAGGAATTTTTTTAATCATAATAGGAAAACACTTCATTCGTTTTAAACATTTCTAACCTTACTGTACCTTGTACCTATGTTACTGTTCTTTCTATTAGAAGATCATTCTTAAATATTATCAACCCGATAAATACCAATTTGATCAAAGAGGTTTATAAATTTAAGCACTTCTTGCATTATTTGTTTCCCCCTTCCTTTCTTTTATGCTCGCCACATAACACTCTTACATGCAATAAAATTAATTCAGGTTATACAGAGTGGCCCAAAAAAAAACCCACCATTTGGGGGTAGACTCTACGACCCAAAATAGGAGAAAACTCACTTATGTTAAAATTTCGAAAATTATCTCCTTTTGAAATTATGGTCATCTTGAATGACGAAAATCAAATCAAATGTTTAGATTTAATTCATTTATTAACTAAACACATAATAAAACATTTTTTTTTTTTTAATTTACAAAGGCTAGTGTTCGAAATGCTTACCATTTTGTTCAATGCATGCGTGCAAACGGCGAAAAGAATTGTTTTCTACACGGCTTATTGTTTCGTTTTTAATTTGTGCTAAAGCTCCATAAATGCGAACAATAACATCATCTTTACCATTGGGTAGGACATGGTTAACCGTATTTTTAAGATAACTCCAAAGCCAAAGGTCTATTTAAATTAATAATTTCAAGTAAAATATTTGATTGGCGAAAATTGCCGATTTTAATATTAAAAATGGCTATAATTTTATAAAAAGACATTTTTCGATTTTTTTTTGTCGTAGATTCTACCCCCAAATGGTGGGGATTTTTTTGGGGAACCCTGTATAGTTTATGTATAAAACTGTAGGATATTTTTGGCCCTTAAAATTTTATTTTTTTAAGTGAAAATTAATCTTTTTATTATCTTTTTAACATCTATAACATCTTTAAAGAAAATAATATCTAAGTTACCAGTCAAAAAATTATTCACGTGAACAAAATTTTTAAAAAGGTTAAATGGATCGCTTGACAACACTTGAGGTGTGTTTTCAGACGACCACACAAAGGTTTACCTAAATATGTATCTTCTCTAATAAATGATCTCTGACGATGACGTACCAAATAAGAATAAACTAGCTTTAAGCAAACCCAAGTCTATGATTAATTGAATAGACGGTTCCGCTGACAGACTTAAACGTCTACCTAAATTTGTTTAGGGCGACGAAACCTCTATTGCCCATTTCGTTTCGCGGACGATAAAATCCCCTCTTGGCCGCCCTGCCCCTTTGCCTTTTGCTAGGGACTAAACATAAATTTTGGCCTCTGGCTGCCAACCGCACCGTGGGCCTCCCCCTTTTCTCTCCTCTTTATCATTTGCCTGTTTGATAGGTGCTCCATAAATAACGAAGCGTTGAGCCGGAGAAAAAAGGTATTTTCGGGTAAAAGAGACAGTGCTTTTAGGGGATTTTGAAGGGTTTAGCATTTTAATTGCTTCTGGTTCGACGTTTAATTGTAGCACGTTTGATTTTCCGGAACTGATTTTTCGCTTGTTTTTGTAACGAGAAAATAATCAAAGCAGATAAAGTAAACCGACAAAAATGATAAATAATAAATAAACATGGGTATTTATTTTTCATATGTTATTTTCTCGTGCAATAGAAGTGCTTTATGAATACTCAAATTGTATTAGTATAAGGGATGAGCAAATAAGGAAATATACGAGGCAAACATGGATAGTAAAGTAATGTTAAGTATAAGTTTATATTATTAAATAATGATTACATTTTTACCCTATTTGGTTTACTTGATATTATATTTGTATTAGCATTTATTCTTGATATACAGTGTGTGAATAAGGTCTGAACTACCCCTACTAATTAGGTTATTTTTAACTTTTTGGAAAAATGCTTGAACATGTCACTTATATGATTTTTCCGCCAATCCGGGACGTTATTTTTTTAATTATTTATTGACAGCTGACAAAGTTATGACGTTCTTTGCATTTTTTTAATAGGCTTATAATGACACAGGTCAACATTTGGTCTACGAGGGACCGCCGAAAGCGGTTAGGTGCTACTAGGGTTTTTGGGGTCGCTGATTACGATAAGAGGGTCGGTTAACCTCCATCACGTCAGGTCTAAGCTCATATGAAGGTCAAGTGAAGAAAAAAAAAACATCGAAATAACCTGGAAAAATGTATGCATATGTTTTTGAGGGCGCTAAATCCGAATCCGGCGTCTATTTACATCTATCCTAGAGTTATTCAAGGTTATTTCGAAGTGTTTTTGGGATGAAAATGTTAAGTACTATTCGAAAGATCTGAAAAAATTTGTACATACGTTTTCGAGATCGGCGAATCGGATTTTGAGGTCACTTAATCTCCATAAAGTTGAGTTCAAGGTCATTTGAAGGTTAAGGGAAGAAAAAAGCATTGGAAAAATCTGAAAAATAAATGCATATAGATAGATTCAAAGTGTAAATAAACGGCCGACTCGGATTCAGCGATCTCAAACACATATGCATCACTTTTTCCAGATTTTTCCAATGGTTTTTTTACTTGACTTCTTAATGACCTTGAACCTGACGTGGTAAAGGTTAACGGAACCTCTCATTGTAATCACCGACCCCAAAAACGCTAGTAGCACCTAACCACTTGCGGCGTTCCATTGTAGATCAAATGTTGATCAGTGTGATCGTTTGTAAGCTCTTGTATCACGCACAATGTTTCTAAATTTTGACGCGATTTTGTCAAGCCATTTTAAAATAGCATCCATTTAAAAGTAAAGAATAGTCGTATTTAAGTAAGAATAAATTACTAATTATTCTAAGTTTTAACTTTTTTTTAACAAAAGCAATAAATGCAAAAGGCGATACCTTTTTGCAACATTATTAATAATTTAGGCTCTAGTAAATCAATTATTAAAAAATAATTTATCCTGTTAAGGGCAAGTTTATTAAAACTCTTATGTTAAAAAGACAATTTAATAAATAGAAAAACAAGAAATCCCTATTTATTTTTGCATAGATAAATCAAAAATCGCTGCACCAAATAAACTAATGTAGATATGTCTATGAAAAAAGATCTTTAGATTAAGGTGCTACTTCTTGGCCCCTTTATTCTTCTTAGATTTTAGGGATGAAACAGACCTTTGACAAGGTGTTGCTGTTAGGGATCATGCCTAAGCGTAAAAGTGTTTATTTAAAATAAGAGTACACGGATTCGATCGTTGCCATTTAAAAATTCTTTTAAACACCAAAAAATTAAATATTTTGCTTTTCTTTGGACACTCTGTATTTTGAAAACCACTCAATCGAAACCCCCTAATGTAGGTATGTACATGAAGAAAATCAAAAGAGCTTTCAAACAAGGTTCAACTCGACCCCCTTTTTATTTAGGATTTCAGGGGTCAAAGGGTTGCCAGAAGTTGCTGCCTATGACTAAAAAGTTTCCCTCACGAGAAAAGGGTATACGGGTACGTGCGTTTTTCTCAAAAAATATGTAAAGTACTTAAAGACATATATATTATTATTATTTTCCTTAAAATTACATATCAATTATATTATACATCTAAAAGTAGTTTTTTCCATTTTTGATTTTTTTTTCATTTTCTAATTAAACATACAATTTTATACGCATATAATATGGACTTTTTTTAAACAGACCCAATTGGTGGATTGAGTAATTTATGCCTCTTGTTCCGGTATTATAATTATGGCTACTCTCTATGCGAATAAAGTCTTTACTTCGGTATAAAAACAAAATTACTATGAAGCATAAATAGTTAGTATGCCTTCTGATTTTAAAACCTATACAAGACTGTAAGTATGACATTTTATATAAAATATTCATCACACGGTTCTGTGTAACAAAAACCTTTTATACCCGCAAGTTTGCTGCCCAAAACATGATACCAGACCTAGCTGATGATTCGAAATGCTTAAAATACAGAGTCCTTATTGCAGCTTCATCCAGATATTTCGATACAATGCGTAAAAAATAACAAATTTTATTTGGGTTAGTACTGAGATGTTCTATTAGGAATAACCAATACATTATATTAAAATAACCAATTAATATTGGTTATTTTAATATAATATGGCTTTTCTTTTCTAATTTACTTTGTTTTAAGTAACACCGACTTGGTTTTTTATTTTATAGTTTGTTACTGCGTCAGAGTACCCAGGAGATATTTTATATTTTTATTTTCCTTATGACAATAAGAAACCATGGTGCTTTCCATATAATTAAACGAGATAAGAACAAATTAAAGTATATAATTAGCACTCTGTCCTTTTTTAGACAATATACCTATCACGTACTACATGCACTATGTTCATATACTTCGTCACGTCGGGTAAACCGTTAAAAGGGGAATTTTAAGCTTAAAAAAACAAATCAAATATTTTAGTAAATTTTTTAAAATTCAATCAATCAGAATTTAGTAACTCTAAAGTGAATGTATAACCTAGTTTTCTTAACCTTAGTTACTTCTACGAAAAATGAGATTCTTGACAATATATCATATAACGACTTTTGCTTAGAAAAAACGACAAATTTAAATACGCTAAAATAAAATTAATAACAAAAAGATTTTTTTAAATAAAAAATTAAGTTTTTTAAAGTTTACACTTCGCTTTGGTTCATTTATATGAAATTAATGATTTTATCTTTTAAAATGCATTCTTTTAATGTTTTTACTATAATATTTTTCTATCTCTATTTTGCAAAAAAAATAGCTTTTAAATATTCTGTAAAACTTGAGAAGTAGCATGTTTACGACTTATTTCACTTAGTTAATTAAAAGACACAAATAACTAAAACATAATAGACGTCTTCCATTTAAGAAATTGTTGTAAAGATATAAAGGTCTAGGAGTTGAGATTTGTAGAGTAGGAACGAACATCATATAAACTAAAAACAGCTTACAATTTCAGTACAAAAATATGAATAAGTACATTAAAATATGTATTATGTTATTTTTAAGCCTTATATTGTTTTTTTTGTATTTTATGTCTAAGTAATTTAAAATATTTAACATTGCAACATTTTAAAACAATGTTGACACGTTGAAAAAAAATGTTTGGTCTTTGAAGGCGTAACAAATATATAGAGTTGTATGTAATATTTAAAAGTTAAAAAATTTATTGTTAAGCAATCCATTGAAAATACTAATTGCCTAACTCGCGGTCACCTAGCATTAAAATTTGGTAAAAATAATTATTTTTCGAAATACAAGAAAAATTTAACCTGCAAAGCTATAAATTAGCATAATTGAACTCCAAAAGATATATGCAACAGTACCTATTAAATTTAAAATATAATTTATTTATTTTTCACAACACATAAATTATACAGAAGGTAAGGTAGATATACTTAGAATTTAAATAAACATAAAACGAAATTATAAATTAGGACAAATTGTTTTTGTCTTAATAAATTTAAAATATGGAGACTACCAAATATAATGCAATAAATTATACATGCTTTAATTACTATCCTCGTACTTTGTAATAATGTATCTTTATGTTTTATATATATATATATATATATATATATATATATATATATATATATATATATATATATATATATATATATATAAAATATATATATATATATATATATATATATATATATATATATATATATATTATATATATATATATAATTTTATATATTTTTATATATATATATATATATATATATATATATATATATATATATATATATATATATATATATATATATATATATATATATATATATATATATATATATATATATATATATATATATATATATATATATATATATATATATATATATATATATATAATATTATAATTTTATTTTATTTTTATTTTTTATGTTTTGCTGAACATAATTTGAGAACAATAATTTTATTAAAAATTAAAATGCATATCGTTTAATTATACATTTTGTTTATTTTTTTTTTAAATTTTGCTATTATAAAATCCGATGCATGTCATGCGTGTTATTTTTTTTTAAATCCAAATATCTCGAAAACGGTTGCTCATATCGACTTTTAATATGTATACCTTTTTGACGTTAAAATAACAAAACAGTTATTTAATTTACTTAAAAATGTAATAAAGGGTCGCACCAAAAAGTTGTGGTTGTTCAATATAGTGAAAAGACGTGTAGGTTGCTCTCCCTACAAGTAAGAGCCGTAATAAGATTAGATTCGAATCCGTCATACCAAAAAACCTCCGGATACTAAAGTTTACTTCAATATTTACATAATTATAGATTTTATTAAAAAAATAGAAAACTTAAATAAAAACTTTAACACCCTGTATTTCGGTAACGAAGGCCTTGCGGACCCATATATATATATATATATATATATATATATATATATATATATATATATATATATATATATATATATATATATATATATATATATATATATATATATATATATATATATATATATATATATATATATATATATATATATATATATATATATATATATATATATATATAATAATATAATAATAATATATTATATATATATATAATATATATATATATATATATATATATATATATATATATATATTTTTAATAAACAGAAAATATCATTTCCAGTACAGTCACGTCTTTCATCATTTCTTATTGTAATGTACTCATACTACTAAGCATTTTTTATTATTTTTTTTAATATTATACGCCATAGGTCATATAAATCGCTTATAAGATTGCATGGTATTAAATTATTTGTAAAAAAATGATTTTATAAAACTTGACAAGCCAACCCATATCCAATAAACAAAATATATTTAATTGGAAGGAAATACTTTCACAACTTTTAAATTGTAATAAGTTAAACTTTAATTTTATTTACAATAATGCATATATTAAAAAATAAAGTAACTAACATTTACAGAAAATAAATGCTTTGATTTACAAAAAAATTCAAAAAATGTATTGTTATACTTAGGATTTTAGTTTCTCTTAAAAAAAAGGTTTTAAAAAAATATAGACTACCTTTAGTCAATTATGATCACTAACTGGATTTTACAATAACCGGTGTGTTGCGTCTGGATGACATTACCTAGAGGTTAATTTGAAGTAGTGGTATCACTATCACGTTTATCTATGAATTGACGTCAAATGCAGTAATCGCATATTGACAACATGGACAACGTTAAAAAATCTGTGAAAGAAAATCAATTCTCTAGAACCTTGGTACTCACGGTACTAGTGTACTATTACTTTTGCTTTTTATAAGCCTTCTTAAACTTTCCCAATATTAAAAAAGGAATTGCCTAAAGATAAATTAATGCGTCAAAATATGCAGATTCACCTGTACTCTTTAAAAAAATTAAAAGACTTTTTTAAATATTTATCATAATCAATGTTAATATATTCGTACTAAACTTCTATCGACCAGAAAATATTTCGAGAAGAACAATATTTTTCGTTTAACTTTTCAGCAGCTTCGAAACTACGCTGAATGAATGTACATGTATAAGTCAGAAAAGCATTTCGCTGTTATTGTTTTGGTACACATCAGTATAAAGGAAATTTAAGCCATCTATATAGCAGCGGTTGATAAAATGAGAATTTAATGGAAATACAAGTAGTAAGCTGGTCCCTCATTACTATTTATATATTCCGGGACAGGGTTACTTTACAAAGGCAAAGGGTCTATGGCAAAGTAACATATTAGGTAAAGGGATTTTGTATACAAGCATATAAGTCTAGGCTTGCCTAATATCGTCATTTCCAACTTATTAGACCAAAAATACATAAAACAATAGACCCAAAATTTGACTAGCGGGTTTTCATGTGTCTTGTTACGATAATAAAGTTTGCGATTTCTGAGCGTTATTTCATTTTGGCATGCTTACCCATAACTGACCACCAATTTATGTTGCTATATAAGGCGTAAATATAAAGTTGAAATTTAATTTAATAGCAAACCTTTGGATGGTTTTGGTTTTTAATTATCCTGTATTAAACTGTTAATGTTTTTAATTTTAAAATTAAGCTAATAAGGTTGTTATTTTAAGATAAAGTTAAATAATTTACATAGCTATAAATGAAATATTTTGCACTGATGTACAAAGTCTGGTTAATAATTAGTGTGTAAAATAATTAGTAGAGGAGTTCGTCAGGGCGACACAATATAGTCGGTTTAAAAATAAATTTTACGAAGACGCAGTGTATGACCAACCTTGTCATGAGCGAGAACATCTCAGTTGACCGTAGGAGTATTGAGCAGGTTGCCTCATATAAATATTTTAGACACGAGATGAGCATTGGGCGAGATAATCAAACCTGCGAGCTGAACAGGAGAATAGTCTTGGCGTGGGCGGCATTTGGAAAGCTTAGGGATGTCTTTAAATCAAACATTTCCATATGCCTCAAACGAAAAACATACAATTAATGTATACTGCAAGTACTAACCTATGGGACAGAAACGTTAACGCTTACCAAAAAACGGCGCACAAGCTGCGAGTTGCTCAGAGATCTATGGAGCGGTCAATGCTGGGACTGTCTCTGAGAGACAGGATACCCAATGCGACTATACGGCATGGGACGGGTGTGACCGATGTCATAGAGAGAGTTGCAACTTTGAAGTGGAACTGGGCTGGCTATTTGGCACGAACAACGGATGGAAGATGGTCAAAGCGTATTCTGGAGTGGAGATCAAGGCACGAAGCCTATAGGAACAGAGGCAGGCCACCAACAAGATGAACGGATGATATTAAAAGAATCCGGGGGAACTGGGTACAGGACGCACAAGACCGAAAACGGTGGATGGCTGTTTGATGATGATAAAAATAATTAGTTACTTGTATTTAGCCAAAGTTTTTAAAAAAGAAAATTATAAGGTAACTCGTCAGATATTAGGGATAGCCTTACAATTCAAAAAGAAATATTTCCACGTTTGATTTGCAGTAAGGGTGAATGCTTCGTTGATTAAGGCGATATTATAAAAACCAATAAAAGTTTGCTACCCAAAAAAATTTATTAAACTTGTAATAAACGTTTTTTTTTCTGATCACTACAAAAATGTAATTGTATAGATTTATTGAACTTACAATTTTAAATAGATTTTAAAAATATATTTATTAATAATATTTTGGTACAAGTTTTACAGCTATAAATAATAAACATTTTGAAAAAAAATCCCTAAGCTTTCTTTCATAAGTAAATTTCATTATATTTTAAACAATTGTATATCAGGTTTAGCGTAAATGCGTGGATAAAGTCTACGAAACATAAATCACGTCATGAAATATGGTGCGATTTTAAAGGGTAAATGTATGCTATGCTATATTTTTATTTATTTTAAATATTAATTAAAAAAAAATAAAATATTAACAAATAATATGAACTAACTTTAATAAAACAAAGGATATAATATTTGTATTGGTTATGAAGAAATATGTGTGTAATGTGAATCATGTTCTATGTAATTAGGATAAAATTAAAGACCTTGTAAACCAAAGAGTTATATGAAACCTTTAAAAAGTTGTAATACTGTTTATTATAACAGGATTGTTAATAGTATGTGTCCACACGTCGTCGTCGTGGTTGGGCCAGTAGGATCTTTTGGAACAAGCGCTGGAGTTGCTGGTTATCGGCAACTTTTTTGGCTAGCCTATGGGACGGGATCCGAAGCTAAGATGAACACAAGGCTTAACCTACCATACCGTGCTGATGAGTGTATGACATCCTGTGCCTTAAAACGGTGTCTCCAACTGCTCTGAGATAAGGGACCTCTCGGGTATCTAGCCTTACTGGGTAATGCGGGCCTCTGCCTAAGGACTATTACTTCCCTAGCCCAAACAGAAAGCGGAAGAACCCTTTCATGGAAAAAAGTGACAAAGTGCGCCGACCGAAACGGGTAAATCGTTAAAAAAGGTGCCCTGAAGTCACTGGCGCCTGTTTCAGGGGAAGGCTAATCCATCCCGAACAAACAGTGCTTAGGAAGGGTTCCCTGAATCCAAACAGAAGGCGGCCCAGAACTTTAAGAGGAAAAAAGTTCCCTGGCTTTAAACAGAAAGCGGATAGGACCGTTTTCATACGGTAAGGCCGGAGATGCGACCCCAGAAAGAACATCTGGCTCCTGTAATAAGGACCTGTAGGTGGTACCGTGGTAGCTACCCACGTCACTAGACCGGGGGAGGAGGGCATGATGGATTAAGTCTGCTGCATACTCTCCGGGGAGACAGGGACACCAGAACATATCAGAACACATTGTGCTCGTGTCCGGAGCGACACAGTAAGAGAGATAAAACTCTAATCTGGTATCGGATTCATTAGAAGTCCGATCCTATTGGGAGAAATATAAAAAAGTGTGAGCTACAATAGACCGAGCGGTCGCGGTGAAGGGCGTAAAAAGTCCACTCACTTTAAACCTACGTACCTAATAGTATGGAGATGACTCTTATGTTAATCAGACGGGCTCATGGGAAAACATGGGGTCTTAAACCAAACTTGGTTTATTGGTTATACACCATGGTGGTAAGGCCTATGATAACATACGCTCATACGCATCACTGGTATGGTGGACAAAAATGCGACAAAGGACTGCTGTTACAGAACTGGCCAAGGTACGAAGACTTGATTGCTTAGCTATATAACAGAATCAATTAAAACAACCTCAACAAGCGAATCTGCATAATAACAGTAGACCCCTAGGTAAGATCTAAGTTTTACTTGATTGTGAAAAAGAACGGAAGTCCTGGGAGAACGCCACAGAGTAACTCTTTTTGGATACCGGACATTCGGAATAGAAGGCAAGAAAAAATGAATGAGCTTGCGAGACGGGATTATCCACACCATACTTTGGACCAGAACCTGCCCTTGGGGGTGAAAACCACAGCACGAGGAAAAAACCCGGGAATGGATCCAAAACAAACAAGAGGAATGCTGGGGAAACATCAGTAAAGTTAGACATGGAAAAGCTTTATAAGGGCAATCCAAGAGAACGAAGAAAGAACTACTGGAGACAAGTAGGAAAAAACTTCATAAAAGTAGGGTTACTAACAAGGCACGATAACCCAAAAAGGACACCTACACAAGATAGGCTCATAAAGTGGGACCCGTTGCAGAATGTGCGACGGGAAAACAGCCTACCATATCCCGGCGAATGTAAGCATTGAATTTACAAATAAAAAGGTATTATTTGGGAAAGGAAATGAGCCAACATGAATATATCAACCAACCAGTTTTGGGGTTATACAGACTTGTAGAAGAAACAAGACTAATGGGAGGATTGGTATAAAAGATAATGGAAGATTAGGCACAAAAAGCCCAAGAGGCTGCGCTGCCTCCGGTAGTGAATCAAGACGGCTCCCAGAGAAGAAGAAGAAGAATAGTAATTTATATTATAAGTCCGGTAGGTTACTTGTTACAGTACGAGTTAGACATTATGGACGAGGCGACGCGAGAAGCCAAGAAATCAAGCATATCCAAAAAAAAACTGTATTAAGTACTACCGAACGTGTATCGTAATGTATATTATTTTATACTGTAAGTCCGTTCTGTTTTATTGTTTGATTTTAAAAATCAAAAAATCGTATTATATTCTAAAAATCGCATCACCTTTATCTCTGTGGTAAATCTCAGCAAGTGGAAGAAAATGTCATGATTTATAAAAATGTAACCGTGTCGCGTAAAGACACTTACTGGCTCTGATACTGTTATAAATAATCTTCCGGACTCAAATTTATATTGTTATTAAAAGTCAACCAGACAGTATGGAATAATAATTTACCAAATTTTTAATGTCCGGTGGGGAAAAAAATTAAAAATACTTAACCTTTCCAACTCAAATTTAAAAATTTTTTGATAAATTTTTTGTTTCTTTCCAGAACATTTAAAAGAAATAAAAAACAAAGAAAAAACCCGCAGCAAACATAGCTGTCCAAAAATAAACGACAAGGCGGAGTAACTAAAGCGAAAGGCAAGTTGTACAGATAAGGCTAGTTTGGCCATTCCAAAGCCGCGCTTCATTGCGCTCAAACGTGTCCCAAGACAATTTGCTCTCGTCTCGCGTCCTAAGGGATTAAGGTGTAAAACTACGTCCCCATTAACTTAGTCCCAGAACGATGGTGTCGTATCTTTTAAAAGCCGTGTCCGGCACTTCTGATTGTTTAACATTTACTTGCACTTGATTTAAAGACAAAAACTAAATCCATTTCAAATATGTTTTATCTGCGATCGTTTATTTATAAATATTATTAACGTATTTTTATTAATCAACGATTAAAGTATAGGCCACTAAAAAGACACAAATTTAGACATTTAGTCTATTTATATCCTTGACATTAAAATAACAACTTTTAAATATTCTGCCAAGTTTGTTGCCTAAAAATGAAATACATCTCAAAGAAAAATTCAAGAAAAAAAATGACTCTCACATGTTAATAAGAAAACGATCGCCAAAAAATATTGTAACTAACTCAGACATTAATTGGCGATTAATAATCTCAACTTTTAACTTTTAAATGGTCTTGGATCCTTAATTGATCTTATTAATACCCTTGTTGGTTAAATAGCTATAAACCAACCAACCATTTATATTGATATATAATACTTTACGCATACAAAAAAGGGCAAAAAAAAATTTAATTAGGCCAAGTATTGTGTTAAAGCATGGCTTAATTAATATATCTTCGAAATAAATAATATCTTACCTCACATCTAAATGTACAAAATGGCTCAGGCATTAAAAATTTTTAGTTTATATTATTTTTTCTCCAACCATAAAAAAATGTTGACATTTTTGTACTATTTTCAGATGAAAAAGCTATCAATTCTAATACCGTACAAAAATGTGCTCGTTGCTTAGCAACACTTTTAATCCTAGGATTAAAAGTAATTGCATTTGAGCTTTTTTGAATAACTAAATATATTAATTTTGAATTGGTTGAAGAAAAAATAGTATATATCATACAGACTAAAAGTGCTTATTTTTACTCGCAATTTTGCATTCACTCGGCTGCGCTGCGCAAGATGCACTTTTAATCCTTATAATATAATATACTAATTTTACAGAAAAAAATTTCTAGTAAAACCTGTTTTCTTATTTTTAAATTTTTATACCTAATTAGGAAAATTGTGGTATACAATCGGTATTTTCCAGTCCTAAATCGGAAAATGATAAACTAATTACTGTAACACGTGCAGTTTTTTTGTTATAAGGAGAAAAAAGAGAAAACGACATATTTTTACAATCTAATACATTTATTTAAAATAAACATATAAAACATGTGTAATCTATGCAAAAACAATACTGCGGATTGGTTGTTATGTGAATAAAAAATATATTGCACGAGATATGATACAGCGACAAAAACGTTCACTTTTTCTTTTCTTTGTTTTGTAGCCTCATCCCTTTTTAAAAACCAATAGTAGTCGCTCAACATAGATGGGTTCCAGCGTCCCTGGTATCTTGTTTCCATCGTCCTGATGTTCTGGTGAAACCTCTTTTCCTATTCGTTGCTTACTGCGCCCAAATTTTCCGGGAAATACTTCAAATGGTAGTGCAAAAAATGTATTTTTAGAGACATGCAACACCCAAATAATTCACAGGTTTTCAACAGTTCATCTATAAAGCTTTTATAGTCTTCATCTTTCTTGTTGCTCAGAAGTCCTTTTACTACACATACAAAACACGTCCAAACTGCCAGTTCCTTTTACATTTATTTGTTCTTGAAAACGGAGATCATCTAGAAGCTTCCTTATCTGAGGTTCAATAAATATGCCTTTTTTTAATTTTGCATTACTTAGTTGAGGAAATATTTCTCTTAGGTACTGGAAATCCCCACCTTCTTTTTTTTATTAGTGCAAGCGTAATAGGGAGAGGCGGTAGCAACACCTTTTTTGGGATAACAAGGGGTGCATATTTAATGTTTTAAGTACCAGGTTCAAAAGAAGTTTTATGAGCCCAATCATTTTTACTGTAGTGTTCTTTTGTTACCCTACTGTCCCACAGACACAAAATCCAGCAATACTTTGTAAAACTCCCTTGAAGTCCTAGCAAGATACCTATGACTTTTAAATATCCACAGATATCCCACTGATATATTCATACGATTTAATATGGTTGCTAAGTTGTCATAGGTTTTTTCATTGTCACTGAATGGGCCAAAAAAATAGATGGTTTTTTGTTTCCATTATGAAGCAGGACTGCTTTTAGGTTCTATTTCGACGAATCTATGAATAAACGCCACTCGCTAGAATCATGTTTCATATTAAGCTAGTTTATTAAACTATCAATATTACAACAGACACATAGCTACCCTCCCATTAAAAAAAAAAATTGATAATGTCACATTCCGTTTTCGGTAAAGTGAAATACTTGCTTTTTATCTAACAAGTTCCACTGTTGAAGTCTGGAACCAAGAAGTTCCGATTTTTGTTTTGAGAGTCCTAGGTCACGTACCAAGTCATTTAATTCATTCTGAGTTATAAAATAAGGTTCACTGGTAGTTGGTAAAATTGTTGGGTCACAACTGGTGTTCTCAAAAAGTTGTAGATCGAATTCTGATAAAGAATTATAATCATTGGGAAACACGATGTCCAGATTTAAAGGCGCTATCGGTACCGGTGGTTTCTGGCAATGAGGAACTGAGCGCAAAAGGCAAATTTGGATACTCTATTTTGTCTCTATGCTTTTCTGAATTTTCTCCTGTTATAGTGATGCAAAAGTAGCAATCGCTTACATGGTCAGTAGGTTCTCTCCACACCATAGGAACAGCATACAGCATTGATTTTTTCTTGCGAAACATCCACTGCACTATATTTACGTGACCACTCACACAACAAACATGAGGAGCCCAACTTTTATCTTGATGCCCAATTTGGCTCTTAAAATATAGAAAATAGGCTTTTTTGACTTCCTCAGATATAGATCTAGGTTGGGACTTTATTATAAATCGTCCACATATAAAACAAAACTTATCGGCTGGATTTTTGCAACATCGACTTTCTATTCTTTTAAATGTATCTATCCTTGTATTGGTGCAAAATATTAGTCTTTTTACTTTCTTTAATTATATCTGAAAGTATCATATATTACTGTAATCTTTAGGAGACTTTCCATACTTTTGTGCTTTTGTATCTACTTGTATTCCAATAACGTTAAAAAACTGGGATAATCCGCATATTCCGTTAAGTATTTTATCCCTTGGATAAAAGAGCAGATTATGCGAAGTAGGCTTTTCATAGTCAGATTTATAAGGGATCAACGTTGCGTACTCATGGTTTTATTATACTTTTACTTAAAAAATAAAAATTCGTAAAATCAAGTTTTCGTTATTATATTTATAAAACATGCAAAAAATTGGTATTATGCCGTAACTTTTTTTTGAATTGAAGTTTTTTGGTGTGGTTTAATAAAATGTTGCTTGCTTATAGCAAAAGAACACGTTACTTTAAATTTAACTTTTATTATCTAATTGTGTGAGTTTTTAAAATCAGTTGGGCTATTACCGTAAAAAGAAAATATTATATAAAAAACTTATGCAAACTTAAACATTATTTGGGAGCTATTTTGGCTAAAACTTTTATATTTTATTTTATTTACTTAAAGCATACAATGTACTTGAAGCTAAACGTCGGTTTTGGGTAATGACAGTGAAATCATTATAGATAAAAGACTGTAATTTTAGAGAGTTCTGTCTGCTATTTTTAAATAATTTTTAAGTAACTTTTTTATTGTTTTTAACATACTTTACATTTTTTTATATTTTGAAGCAGTATTCTATAAATCATAAAAAATAAAATTGGGTATTTTTGGAGATTATAACTTAGATATATTTTTCAAGATACTAATTTAATATACGTTTTTAAGTAAAATAACCGTTTCTTTAAAACAATATATATTTGAAGTTTTTTTGGTGTCTTTATTTATATTATTTAAGTTTTTTCTAACTTGATATTATTTAATACGATATTCCTTAGTTGTATATAAGCATATGGTAGGAAATGATACTTTTACCAATAGTAAAAATTATGGTTTGTTAGAATGCTTTATACAATGCGACGAAATATTTTAAGAAAGATATTTAAATTTTTTAGTAGGTTATGATATTATCGTTTTTAAATATATCTAGATATTCTGACGAAGGGCAAAATAAAATAATAAAACCGTATTATTTATTTTCTTTAGACAGTATTTAATCCTTATAAAACATAAAACATAAGTTTTTTTATTTTGTAAAACAAAGGGCTAATAAAAAATATATTACGTTTTATTTTATTACAAAAACTAACCACAACATTACCAACAAAAACGGTAAATCTCTGTCTAAAGTAAGAACTAAAATTCTTTGTGATACCCTGCATAGCGTTCATAGGATAGCTTAATAGAGTTAACAATATATATTCAACTTTATTTGTGTAGCTTTATTTTTCAACATATTTTTTTTTAATAATATATTTTAAAAAGTTTTTTATAAGTTAAATATTTATTTTTTTACCGCAGCCTTCTGGATTATTTGTCTTTAAAAAGCAGTCTTAATTTCCTTCAAATAGCTCCAGGGTTTCTATTCTTGGCTTCTCAGAAACACAGATAATGTGTGCATTACACGTGACATTAACATTAATGTAAAGTTGGTTAAACTTTGAGAGTCACTACTTTTGCTATTTATTTAATAGTTATTTATAGTGTAAGTAAACAAATACGTCAGATGATTTTGCTTGCAGTATGTATGAACTCTACTTTTTTTTTTCTTGTGTGGGATTAAGGAGTGTTTTTGTTATGTATTTCTTTTTGCAAATATATTTTTAATTGACATGTTATAAGCCTTACATTATTCATTACAATTTGATACAGTAAAAATTTAAGTATAACTAAAACTTGTTTATTTGTATTATACATTGGACTAAAATAGTTGCACACTTGCCGACTAATTTTTATTAGTTATTTTACTCTATTACTTAACTTTGATTTCAGTACTTAGTGCCAGATTAACAAAAATTATTTTAAAATACTTGGGTAAGAGCATGAATTTTGTTCTTATGTTACAGCATTGACGCAGTAATTTAATTTAAACACAAAAAATAAATTTAGATTTTTTTTTAATTTTATAAAAAACATAGTTCCTACATAGCATTTACTATTAGTTGTGCTATTGACAAATTTTATTTAAATTTATTTAATTATTTGTTTTAAGTCAATAATATTTATTATTATTTATCATTTTTAAAATTAATATTGGCGACTTTGATGTGGTTGACCTTATTTAAAAAAAGTCACAAATGTCACACTGGATTAGGTGACACTATGACTGCTTACTCTAAGTGGGTAGAAATATGTGTAGTTGGGGTAACTTTTTACAGAAAAAAAAATAAATACAAAAAAATTTCGAACATAACTAAAAATAAATTTAATGAACAAATAACTCCAAAACAAAAAATGATGCACAACAGTAAATTTACTGTATTTGGCTTTCAATAAACCTTATAATTTTAAGTGTAGCTTAGTTGTTGCGTAACGGGTGCTTAATTCTTTGACTATTTAATTTTTTTAAAGATTTATTGTTGTGAAAAAACAATTTGTTATTTATTTTAATGTAGCCCTATAGTTTTAAGATAATTTATAAATTATCCTTGTATTTAAATGCGATTATTTACTGTTAGGCTATAATTAAAATATTTATTTATTTATTTTTAAAGAGATTATTGTAAGAATGCAATAAAAGAAACTATTTGTATCATTAAATTTTCGTAAAATATATTATTTTACACAAGCAGAAGTACAGGAAGTCCAGGGTGTCTCAAAGTAAATTTTCTTTTTCAAGCAATGCTTAAACTTATAACCGATTTACTATATAAATGTGGTAAAATACACTTGCAAATTTACATTTTAAAATATTG
Source organism: Listronotus oregonensis (assembly GCA_019359885.1). Taxonomy (NCBI): domain Eukaryota; kingdom Metazoa; phylum Arthropoda; class Insecta; order Coleoptera; family Curculionidae; genus Listronotus; species Listronotus oregonensis. The sequence goes on along the minus strand of JAHBCN010000486.1, from coordinate 161,891 downwards.
TTGTCCATATGTTGACCGTCTAGCTTGTTGCACTATTCTAAACAGGCACTAAGTTTTGGATCGTACGCTGGTATAATGCAACTATTATTTAATTGATTTTATATCTTATCCGTTGCCAGAGTTCCTCAGTACTAACATGGGATTAACATGGGTTTTTGTCGACCTGGGCGTTTCCCGCTTGTTGCTACACCGGTACATTTAAACTTCGTAACCCATGCTTTAACCAAATTTGTAAAAGGTGCGTTTATTTACAATAAGTTTATTTTCCCTAAATCTTATTCAGAAACCGGGAAAGACAGTACAGCTAGGACAGCCGAGAGCAGCAGATGTTAGCTCCTATGATATATACATTGATATTTTGGATATTTTGGTGTAGGATGCCCACCGGTAGTAATATTGCAAGCATCGTGAGCGAGTTTGTATTACTTAAAATGTTTAAAAGTATATGTTTTAATGATTTATAAGACTTTTGTTGTAAATAATCAAAACAATCATTATCAACCGATCTCTTGAACGTCTCTCTACTTGATGCCGCTTGTCCCTCAGTCTTCATGTGTATCTTCTATATTTTTGTATTAAATCAGTTACAAGTTTACAACTTTTTGTTTTAGAAGTGTTTGAAAAAAAATTCTGAGACTCCTTGTATAATTTTTATAAATGTTCTAACGTTTTAAAAAAATTGTAAAGGTAGTGCTAAAATTATTTTATTCTGGTGAAAAATGTCAGGATTGTTTCGTCATCGAGACAATGCAACTTGCTTTTAATTTATAAATGAGTTTTATGTGTTAGTAGCTGTAGAATCGTTTAAAAAGACCGAAATTGGGTTTAAAATTTTGGTTTTAAACATTTAATATAATCGTGCAGCGGTTTACATCTTGAAATAATGTTTGGTAAAATTTAATACAATCCTTACTTAAAGGTAATAATAACAATACTGGCTTTTACAACAAAATGTTTACTTAATCTAAAAAAAAACATCCTATTTGAACCTAAGGTTAAAAGTAAGTGCTTATTTATTATTTTTGATACCTTGTGTCTTTTTTCTTCTTTCTTTCATAGGCTATTTATTTGATGTATTTTTTTATATTTTTGTATAAACTTATTATCTTTTTGGAATATGTTACCCCAAGTTATTAATTTAGGGATGTTAAGTTATTTTAAAGTATAAACATTTACTAAACAAGTAATTAATTAAATAATTTAAATACTACTTAATAAGCACTTTAACATTAGGTTTTACTTGATTTCTGTTGGCGTCATGCGTTAATGATACTATAACTATCCAAGTTTAGTACATAGTTAATCAACTATTCAGTTTAAAACAATCCATGTATTGACGTCCTAACACAATATTATTTTTTACACTCTGTTATTACACATCAAGTCTTAATATGCCTGTAAAACATTCATTATAATAGCCTCAAATAGGAGAGTTATACGGGTATTCGCCTTTTTGCCCTTGTTTTTACATATTTAAAATTATTTTACCAAAATGCACAGGGCAAATAATAAATAACATTTAAGCAGATATTCAAAATTAATATATATATATATATATATATATATATATATTATATAATATATATATATTATTATATATATATATATATATATATATATATATATATATATATATATATATATATATATATATATATATATATATATATATATATATATATATATATATATATATATATATATATATATATATATATATATATATATATATATATATATATATATATATATTTATAAAATATATATATATTTATAAATATATATATATTATTAATATAATATATATATATATAATATTATATATAAATATATATATAATATATATATTATATATAATATAATATATAATATATTATTATTATTATTATTATAAAAATAATATAATATATATATATATATATTATATATATAATATATTATTATTATTATATAATAATATTATTATATATATAATATAATATATATATATTATTAATAATATATATATATATATACTATCCCAAAAGTGGAGAAACATTTACTTTTATGGTAATAAATCTTTAAAATATAACAAATTTGTAAAAAATTTATTTGGACTATATTAATCTTTGCTAATGCTATTTTAAAAATGTTAAAACATTTTTTATCTTATCTTTTATCATTCGCAGAAAAAAGGTTTTTAAAGTTTTTTGGGGAAAAGTGGGAGAAACATTCCAAACGGCAATTTTCCACTGTTAAAAGAATCTTAACTTATTTTCAGTTCGGTTTTAATGTTTGTTGATATATTGTGTTACACTGTTTAAAATCCCCTCGTGGAATTGCCCCAAGTACTGATCTTAAAAATTTAATTATTTCAAAGTTTCAAGCTGGTTTAAAAAGTGATATTGCAAGATAAATTAATAGGCATAGATCAGTAGTTTGAAAACCATTGCTCTTTTAAAAAAGAAATTGAGTTACCCATCCCAGGAGGGTAGGCCAAGAAAAATGGACAAAGCGGCAGAGAGAAAAATAAAAGGTTGGTCACTGAAAATCCTTTATGACTGCTGAAGAAATCCAAAAGAAATACCGGAAGTAAAGTCTCTTTGCGAACCATTCGCCGTCGGTTAACCGAAATGGGCCTTACGGACCGTCGACCAGCAAAAAACCTTTAATATCCAAGAAGAATAGGGCGGCTAGGATCCAGTTTGCCCAGGACCATTTGGAATGGATAATTAAAAAATGGAAAACGGTGCTTTTTTCCGATGAAAGCAAGTTTTGCTTGTTTGATCGGATGGCATGCAAAAATAAATTTACAGTGTCTTAAACACTTAATATATATATATATATATATATATATATATATATATATATATATATATATATATATATATATATATATATATATATATATATATATATATATATATATATATATATATATATATATATATATATATATATATATATACAGGGTGTTTGGAAGGTCGATAGAAAATCTTGGGGAGGTGATAGGGCAGACCATTTAGAATCTTTTAAGCCAAACATACCTTAGTACAAAGTCTTGCGGTTTTCGACTTATTGGAGATTTTCGATTTTTAGTATGAAAATATGCGTTTTTTCCTGTTATCACTAAAAGAACAACAAGCTGTGGTCATAAATACCTAAAACTGTGTTTTTTAGAGAACACACACAAAAACAAATTGACTGCAAACAAATAATAAATAAATATTTTCGTTTTTTTGTAATACTGATAAAAAGGAACTTGTTTGCGTGCATTAAAAATAAATTCAAAACAATCTTGATTTATTCCTTTCCGAACAGGTCAATAATAATTCGTGAATGTCAGTGCAGTGAATTAGTTAGTTTGTAACTAACGAAGAGTACGCAGATATGGTTCACATTTATGGCAGAGCAGATGGCAATGGACCACAAGCACGACGGTTGTACCAAGAGCGATTTCCTGGGAGAAGATTGCCTAATGTCACAGTGTTTTACAATACTTACAGACGTCTTCACGAGACTGGAAGGATCAAACGTAATGAACCTGGTGTACATCCAGGTCGACATCCTCCTGAAGTCGAAGATCTAATCCTCCAAGCGTTTGCAGATGATCCCACTACAAGTACTAGGAAAGTTGCTGCTGATCTTGGTTTGTCGTTATGGACGGTTTGGAGTACGATGCATCGTGAAGGAAAATATCCCTTTCATGGTATCGGCGTACAAGGACTTGAAGATGGTGATCCTATTTGGAGAAGCCAATTTTGTCGTTTTCTCTTAAATAGTGACATTGAGAATTAACGGTTTCTGAAAAGCATTCTATGGACGGACAATCCAATTTTTCAAAGGAAGGCATTTGTAATTTTCACAATTTGCATGAATGGACTGATAAGCACGAAAATCCAAACTGGAAAAAACAGGTGTCTTTCCAGCACAAATTTTCCGTTAATGTATGGGCCGGCGTCATTGGCGAAAGATTAATCGGTCCTTATTTTTTGCCAGAAAGATTAAACGGCGACAGCTATCTAGAATTTCTGCAAAATGTTCTTCCAGAATTACTTGAAGGAGTACAATTTCCAGATGATATGCAAATTGTTTTCCAAAACGACGGATGTCCAGCTCATTTCCGTTTAGACGTAAGACAATATTTGGATGATATTTTTCCAAATACCTGGATAGGCAGAGGTGGACCAATTCCGTGGCCTGCTAGATCCCCGGACTTGACACCATTGGATTTTTATGTCTGGGGGCGGGCTAAAGAGTTAGTTTATACTGAAGAAATCGTATCAAGAAACCATTTAATAAGAAAAGTTCGAGAAGCTTTTCAAGTAATGCAGCAAGACATATTGAAACTTGGGCTAGTTAAAAAGAGCTATTCTTGGGCTATAAATGTTATTTTATTCGAAGTTTTGTTAGTTTTACATGTCGCCGTTAGAGGGTTTTTTTCGACACAATGGTTAATTTAAAAAAAAACTAACTGTATTAATATGATTTTTTTTTCATAAAAATAGTAGCTAAATGATGCTTAAACAAGCTCGCAAAAACCATATCTTAAAATCTTGTTCCTTACCTAAATTTTAGGCCAAAGAAAATTTTATAGGTCAATATCTCAAAAACTATAAAAGCTTCAAGAAATTTTATAGGGCATAACTTATGTATTTTTACAAAACTTTTAATTTAGGTTATTTACTTTTTTCACCTTAATTTAATACTTTGCAAATTTTAATGAATAAATTGAATTTTTAGGATTGTGACTCGCTGAAGGGCTGATTAGCCTGTTGCCATTAAAGAGCAGTTTTTCCATATCTCTTTAAATAACGTCAGAAAAAAATAAAAACGAAATCGCAAAATTTCGGTTTTTTTCGGATATCTCCGGAAGTATTCAGAATTTTACAACTTTCTAAACGGCATGTTATTAGCCACCTAATTGCGCAACTTTGCCATAATTTAACCGACTTCGTATCTCTTACGGTTTCTGAGATCCCCATGCATGCACTCGAATCTGTGGCACCCTGTATACATATATATATATATATATATATATATATATATATATATATATATATATATATATATATATATATATATATATATATATATTATATATATACTGTATATATATACACACATATATATATATATATATATATATATATATATATATATATATATATATATATATATATATATATATATATATATATATATATATATATACTGTATATATATATAAAAATATATACTGATAAATTATATAAAAAAGTAAATGTAAATGATCTAAAGTTAAAATAAGTAAAAAATTGAGGTTCCCTATTTTGATTTTAAGATATTAAGCATCAAAAAATACATTTCTAAAATTTTAAAAATTAACCTCCATCCCTAACTCTTATTAATTGAAAAAAAACAAAATCACAAATATTTTTAAACTTTATTCTTCACATCTCAACGCATTTTACATGTATATATATATATATATATATATATATATATATATATATATATATATATATATATATATATATATATATATATATATATATATATATATATATATATATATATATATACTGTATATATATACACACATATATATATATATATATATATATATATATTTTATGAAATTATATATATATATATATATATATATATATATATATATATATATATATATATATATATATATATATATATATATATATATATATATATATATATATATATATATACAGTATGTCTAGTAAGTTGGATAACTTTTTTTTTTTAAATTTTTAAAAAAAAAGTTATTCTTCATAAAAAGTTCTACATGGCCTAAAACCTGAAATGCAACTATTAGATATTAATTTTTTTAAGGCGTATACCGGTATTGTCAAAAAGTATTAATTTTGCCCAAGAGTAAAGTACCTTTATTTTTGACAATTTCGAAAATTGTTACTAAGAAAAGTTGATCAGAACTAAACATCATGTTTAAGTGTGCATTATATCCATTTACGATAAAAAATATTTTTTGTAATTTAAAAAAAATTCTACTTTATTACTTATGAATGAATACAATATAACTTAATAACACCATTTTTATGTACTTTATAAATTTCAACGCGTTTTGACGGTTGCTGTAAAACATTACCCGCTCTTAACAATTCATTTCTATGCAAGAGCATCCTAGAATACATGTAACTACAGTTAAATTTGCATTTATATTATAGACATACGTTTTAAAAAAGAAAAAAAAATATCGTGAATGGGTGTAATTGCATATTGAGACATGGTTTTTAGTTCTGATCAACTTTTTTTAATAACAATTTTTTAAATTTTCGAAATTGTCAAAAATAAAGGTACTTTACTTTTAGGCAAAATTTATACTTTTTGACAAAACTCGTATACGCCTGAAAACAATTAAAATCTGATAGTTGTATTTTAGGTTTTAGACCATGCAGAACTTTTTAGGAAGTATAACTTTGTTTCGTAAAATGAATAATAAAAAAGTTTTCCACATGGTTTCCATATATATATATATATATATATATATATATATATATATATATATATATATATATATATATATATATATATATATATATATATATATATATATATATATATATATATATATATATATAGCTTAATGCCTGCATCAACAGCTTTCATCTCTTTTCAACACCCCAGCTTGTTCAGTGGTAGACCGAGACCACATGCTGATATGTGGTTGACCTATAGGTTTCGTCTGTGTGGTTTTTTATAGCTATAATTATTATTTAAAGAACTATTTGTGGTCCTAATAAATTTATTTATTTAATTTTGTATTCATTATTAAACAAACTTGGTATGGCATTCCGAATTGAATATCCATCCCAATTTAAAGACAAATCAATTTTTAATTTGCTGTCATAACAGACAAAATATAAATCTTCTTAAGATGACAAGCAGTCAATTACAGATCGATGTTCTTTAACTTAACTTTAAATAAAATACAACTGCCCTAAATCCACCTACATGCGGTTTTCCAAATTAGTTATTTTTAGATAAATATTCGGCTGCCTTCATTATAACGACACGTGTCAAACTAATTGAAACATTTTGTGTATTTATCGTCAAGAGAATACAGCTGAAACACAATTTATAAAATTTAAGCATCGAAGAAACATTATTAAAGAACTATATGTGGGCAGGGAATTTTAAAGAGAGATAGACAAGCAAATAAGGTTGCTTTAAACAAATATTTTAAAGGATTTACCCTTAACCTAATTTGATGAAAATTTGCCAAATCATTGTCATCAGATAGTATTCTATCAAACAAAAAGCTCTGTAATACTTTATACTTCGGCACGTTGTTTTAGTAAGTCGTTAGTTTTTTTTTTCGTAAAATGCAGTAGTTAAAGAACTTTCCTAATTTTCTCTAGCCTGGTACTAGTTCTAACAGCAAACGTTGTGTCACGGTCGCCAAATATCGTTCAAAACACCTTACCAATATATGGACACAATTTAAGGGATCTGCTAATCTATTGTATTAATAAAAAATATTGTCTCAAATTCTTCTTTCCTACAAATGAAATTTAGTTACAAAATATATGATCAGTCAGTCGCAGTGGTGGCTCTAGGGTTTCCAAACGTTTTATCTAAAAAGTGAACTATGGGACCCACACCAAATTCATCTTAGATGCTGTTAGCCCCAAGGGAAATACTTTGGTAAAATAATTTTTTATTCTGGGATTTGCGAAAAGACGTTTATTTTTTGTTTGACCCCGCCCCTCAGTGAAAAATTTTAGTTTTAAAAGCGAGTCCCCTATTTGTTTTTTGTGAATTTTTTAAAATTTTATTGTCAAATCCTAAATTTCGCAAAAATATCTGCCTTTTTGTTAAAATTAAATGAAATATTTGCATAAAACAATTTAAACATTTTTGCGAAATATACATATTTTAACAAAATAGAAATGTAATATATTATATATTCCTGATACTGTTTGTCGAGCCTATCGACAGCAACCCGAAACCCTTATGAACTTATTGTCAGCTTGCCCAGTGCATGCTGTCGGTGGTTACGTCCACCGACATAACGATGTGCTTCGTTCTTTATTATCACTTATCACCTCAAAAATTACTACGGCATCGGTGAAACAGCAATTCTGCCATTTCCTCCCGGCGATATCGAGGCAGTAGTGGAAAATGACAACTGTCGCATATATTGGAATTATTCATTTTCAACTACGCATTAAATACGCGCCAATAAACCTGGTATCGTTCTCCTTGATAAAAGGAATAACTCGGTGTATGTGATTAAGTTCCCCGCCCCAGCGGAAACAAACATCGATATAAAAGAACGGGCGAACTTCGGAGGCTCTTTCCGAGTATTACGTGCGATTGGTTGTCCTCATTGTCAGCGTTTTGGAGTGCATGAAGGATTATGTGTTAAGGAACCTAAGGTGTATTCCCGCACCTGAACAACTGGTGATGAAAATGCAGTCCTTGGGTCCCTTCGTTTCATGAGGCAAATGAATTTGGCCGAAGATTACTAAACGAGCGGACGCGAGGGTCTTCGACATGAATATATATATATATATATATATATATATATATATATATATATATATATATATATATATATATATATATATATATATATATATATATATATATATATTTAATAACATGTCTGAAATCTTTAATAAAAATAAATTTCATAAGGGACAAATTGGCAAACAACAAGATTAAAGGGAAAAAGTCTATTTTCATAAGATAAAAGGGGGCATAATTGTATAAAATAACTAATTTTTATTTGTAAATATGAAATAAAGATCCACAATCATGGGAAAAACAAAAATAAGTAAAAATTTGCATAAGAAATGTCTTAGATAGAAAGTTGATATTTCTAGTATCGGAGCGAAAGGAAAAACTCCATAATTCTCATAAAAAAGCAATTTTCTCAATTAAAATATATGAAACAGAAGTATATAGACATATATAAAGATAATATAAAGGCATAAACAAATTTACAGAGAAAGGATAAGAATTATGGTATAAAACATAAACAATTTTTATGACACGAAGGTCAAATATGTAATATGGATATTTCTTTAATATCATTAGATATTAAGTATAGATAAGTTTGTAAATAGATAGAATAGGGTAATTTTAAAAGTAAACAGAATTTTGTCAAAGTGGAAGGATTATAAAGGACAAAAAAATCCATAACAAAATTCGTTTCGAACTAAAAGTGACAGTGCGACATGTTTTAACCAAAAGTTCAACGGCGCGAAACGGGAATAACCCCAATTACAATAAAAATTGATAATAAACTCTAAAATAATAAAATTAAAAGACATTCAAAAGAAAATTAGATTTAAGGGTATAAATGGACTTTAGAAAGTAAGATGAACAATACTTGTCCCATGACAAGGCAATAAAACCATTTCTAGCCAATTTGTAAACATAGCTCATAGGTTAAATTATTGTATAAGTTGTAGAATATTATATTTAATTAATATCAAGCATTAGTTTTAAGTAAATAAGTGAAATAGGCGATAAAAAAGGAAATATAACAGAATAATAGTATCAAAATTTACTGACATTAAGTGACTCATCATGAAAATTAACAATTAAAAACAGATTAGGGCCTATTAAAACATATATCATTTTAAAGCCAAAGCCTCAGAGAAGGAATTTCGGGATATTAGGACAGCTAAGATATAATTATAAAACAGAAAATTTTATCCAAAGTTAAAAATATCAAGTACCAGAATCCATATTTTTATATCAATTTTTTTGTCTAGTAGTCTGGATTCTGGCAGACAAATTTAAAATATATTCTTTTGTTTCGGAGGGTATAAATAGCAAACACCCCCGAAAACGAGAGATTCGTCAGTTTTCACTTGCTGTAGTCACCTCGCTGCTCGGAAAAGAAAAAAACAATTGAATGGGAAAGTTAACCCTACTTTTGAAAAAAAAAAAAACAAAATAAGTTGTAAAAGAAAAGTAATTCAAAGTGTTTTTAAGGGAATATTTTAGCAAATAATTTAATAGTAAATAATAATATAAACAAATACAAACCTTTAAAATAACAACGACGAATCCAAAAAGGTCAAGAAGACAACAAATTGGGAAATTTTCATAATCCAGCCAAACTACATGTTCCAGTTCCAATAAATTAGATAATTTGGTAATCATAATATAAATCCAGGACAAGAAAACAAACAAATTCATTTTTATATCCTTTTTATCAACAAATTCACAGGATAAAACGGTATTTTTAAAATTAAAATTATGAAAGTGTCAATGACTTGAACTATTAAAAATCATTTGAACTATTTTACCAGCGTTTTCCATTGGTGATAGTTAATTTAATATAGCGTATTCCATTGACAATAGTTAGTTTTAAAAGGGAATTTTAGGTAAAATCTCCATTGTAATAAATTTTAAATTTGAAATTTTAAAATAGTTATTAAAATTATTAAAAACAAACGTCATAAATATAAATTTATTTTAATTAAATTTATTTTAAGTAATAAATAAAATATATTTTAACAATAGGACTTTGATTTATCCAAGTTGAATAAAAAAATTTAGAAAATTAAAAATAATGGTAATTGTCCGAAAGTTGCCCCTTCCGATTTTGACCAAATTTGTATACGGGGGTTTTGGGGCGCTGATTACGAATCTGAAAAAATTTTTTGGAACTTTTTGTTTTAGATATTCATCATCAAAGTTAAAATCAAACTAACCTTATTTTCACTTTTTCCCCCCTTTTTTTTTGTAACTTCTTGATTTCTATATAAAGTGGCACACATTATTTTATAAACACCCTTTAAAACCTTATATTTTTATTTATTTTCCCTTTTTTCCATTAAATTGGAAGCTTCACTTTCAAGCGGGCGGCCATGTTCCCTAGTGCATGTATCATGGTTGCGGCCACGATTCGACGTTTGAAAGTGGAGGTTTGCAATTAAAGGAAAAAAGGGTAAATAGATATCAAGTTTTAAAAGATTTTTTTAAATATTATGTGCCAATTTAGTGTAAAAATCAAGAATTCTGTAAAAAGAAGGAGGAATAGTGTAAAAAGGTTGTTTGATTTTCAATTTTTGATAAATATCTCGAAAACGAAACGTTGCCGAAAAATTTTTTCAGTGTCAGACCCAAAAAACCCCTTCAAATTTGGTCAAACGGAGAGGGGGTTTAGAATTACCAAAATAATTTGCCAGAACCCCAAAGGGATGGGGTCTAGAGAAAAAAATAGTAAGTATTGCCGAGGTATTTATAAAAAAAAAATAAAAAATCAAATAAACTTTATTGTCCCACACATACAAATTATAAAGTATCGAATCGTTGCTGCATTAATAATAAAAATAATTAATTAATAATAAAATAATTAACAATAACAAACTTACACCTAGTAACGATTTTTACAAATAATATATATATATATATATATATATATATATATATATATATATATATATATATATATATATATATATATATATATATATATATACAGTGTGTCCCAAATTTGGGGGAATGTATGGGGATCTTGGAAACCACGATACATAGAAAATCGGTTAAATGGGGAAAGTTTTGGACAATTATGTTAGTAAGCTAATCCCGTTTACTACATGGTTTATCTATTCAGGTTTTGATAAATTTTGAAAAAACCGAAACATGCATTTTCGAAAATCGGCCATATTTTTTTTAAAGTGAAAATTTTTCAAATCTGTAAAAACTTTTAAAGCAACTTTTTTGTAGAATATGACCGAGTAGTCAATTTTTTTATTTTCACGTTTCGGGTTTTTAGAATCATCATCAACTTTATTTTTTTTATATGGACGCCATATTGGATTTTTACGCAGACAAATAGTGCTTTTTTATTCAATTTCAACATTGTATAACATGTTATAACTTAAGAGTTTATAACCTCATTTATTTCAAAAAAGGAATATTTTCTCAGTTGGCCTTGATTCCGGCGAACGTCATTTTTTGTAAACAATAAAATATTAGTAATTGGCAAAATAGATAAGCTGAACAGATATTTTACAGAAATGAGTTTCGTGAACATAGCCATAACGTTAATACCGTGTTACAACAAAACTACACGTAACAAGTTAATTGAAACAAGTGAAAACAAAAACAATGAAAAGTGGCTAATATTCCCACTAAAATTAAAATAATGACTTAAAATTCAAAATGTTGTCCATATTTCTCAACATATTAACGATATGTTTTTAAATAGTTCTAACTACCCTATGAATGGTTGATTTAGGTATGTGGAATTCCTATCAACATCTCTGGCTGAAGATGTTGGATTTTCTTTAAAATGTTGGTTAACTACAGCATCTCGTTGTCGATTTTCTTCAACGTACCTTGAGTCGTGGTTTTTTAAAAAAATTCCAAATTTAAGCAAATTTGTACCAGTTTTTAAAAGTATGTTAGTTTAGGATGCTGCCTTATATTAACATTTCTATTGCTTTGGAAATAACGTTGCAAAATATCAAGTTTTTCTTTAAATGATTAACCATTTTACAAAGTTAAAAAAAAATTTGAAAACGTACTGATAATGACGCAAGATGACATTCGCCGGAATCAAGGCCAACTGAAAAAATATTTGTTTTTTGAAGCGGATGACATTATAAACTCCTAAACTATAACATGTTATACATTGTTAAAATAAGAATAAAAAGGACTATTTGGCTGCGAAAAAATCCAAAATGGCGCCCACTGAAAAAGTAAAATTTTATGATTCATCAACTTTTTTTTATATGGGCGTCATTACCCTTTTTTGTAACACGGTATTAACGTTATGGGTATGTTCGCAAAACCCATTTCTGTAAAGTATCTGTTCAGCTTATCTATTTTGTCAATTACTAATATTTTATTATTTACAAAAAAATGACGTTCGCCGGAATCAAGGCCAACTGAGAAAATATTTGGTTTTTGAAATAAATAAGGTTATAAATTCTTAAATTATAACATGTTATACATTGTTGAAATCAAAATAAAAACACTATTCGGCTGCGTAAAAATCCAATATGGCGTCCATATGAAAAAATAAAGTTAATGATGATCCAAAAACCCAAACGTAGAATATAAAAATTGACTACTCGGTCATATTCTACAAAAAATTGCTTTGAAGAAGTTTTTACAGATTTGAAAATTTTCACTTATAAAAAAAATATGGCCGATTTTCGAAAATGAGTTTCAGGTTTTTTCAAAATTTATCAAAACCTGAATAGATAAAACCATGTAGTAAACGGGATTAGCTTACTAACATAATTGTCTAAAATTTTCCCCATTTAACCGATTTTGTATCTATCGTGGTTTCAAGATCCAACTTTCCCCCAAAATCAATTTGGGACACAATTATATATATATATATATATATATATATATATATATATATATATATATATATATATATATATATATATATATATATATATATATATATATATATATATATATATATATATATATATATATATATATATATATATATATATATATTTTTTGTAATAACATGTCAAAAATTTTTAAATTAAAAAAAAATTTTTATAAGGGACAAATTGGCAAACAACAAGTTTAAAAGGGAAAAAATCTATTTTTATAAGAAAAAAGGGGGGCATAATTGTAATAAATAACAAATTTTTTATTTGTAAATATGAAATAAAGATCCACAACCATGGGAAAAACAAAAATAAGTAAAAAAATTGCATAAGAAATGTCTTAGATAGAAAGTCGATTTTTCCCTAGTATCGTAGCGAAAGGAAAAAACCCCCAAATTCTCAAAAAAGCAATTTTTCTAAAACAAAAAAACAGAAGTATATAGACATATATAGGATAATATAAAGGAATAAAAAAATTTTACAGGAAAGGGTAAAAATTATGGTATAAAACATAAAAAATTTTTTATGACACGAGGTCAAATATGTAATATGGCATATTTCTTTAAAAAGATAATTTAAATATAGAAAATTTTTAAAATAGATAAAATAGGGTAATTTTAAGAAGTAAATATAATTTTTTAAAGTGGAAGGATTAAAAAGGACAAAAAAATCCGTAAAAAAATTCGTTTCGAACTAAAATGTTTTTTAACCCAAAAAGTGCAACGGCCGAAACGGGAAAAACCCCCAAATTTTTGGGATAACGGTAATAAATCTAATAAAAAATTAAAAGACATTCAAAGAAAATTAGATTTAAAGGGTAAAATGGATTTTAAAAAGTAAGATGAACAATACTTGTCCCATGACGGGGAAAAAACCTTTTTTCCAATTTTAAACATATTAGGTTAAATTATATGTATAAGTTGTAGAATATTATATTTAATTATTATCAAGCATTAGTTTTAAGTAAATAAAAATGGGAAAAAAAAGGAAATATAACAGAATAATAGTATAAAAATTTTTGCTTTTAAATTGACTCATCAAAAAATTAACAATTAAAAACAGATTGGGCATATTAAAAAAATATCATTTTAAAGCCAAAGCCTCAGAAGGGAATTTCGGGATATTAGGAAGCTAGATATAATTTAAAAAAAAAATTTCATCCAAAGTTAAAAATATCAAGTACCAGAATCCATGTTTTTTTATATCAATTTTTTTATAGTAGGGAGACATCAAAAAAAACTTTTGTCTCGGAGGATAAAATAGCAAACACCCCCGAAAAAAAAGATTCGTCAGTTTTTACTTGCTGTAGTCACCTCCCTTTGGGAAAAAAAAAAACAAACGAAAGGGGAAATTTAAACCCCACTTTTGAAATAAAAAAAAAACAATAAAATTGTAAAAGTAATTCAAAATTTTTTAAAGGGGAAAATTTTAGCAAAATTTAAATAATAAAAAAAAAAACAAACCTTTAAAATAACAACCGGGGTCCTAAAGGACAAGGCAGAAGAAACATAACCCCCATAAACAAATTGGGAAATTTTTTATGATCCAGCCAAACTACGTGTTCCAGATCAATAAATTAGATAATTTGGTAATCATAATATAAATCCAGGACAAGAAAACAAACAAATTCATTGTTATATCCTTTTTTTTCAACAAAATTTACAGGATAAAGGTATTTTTAGTGTTAAGAATTATGAAAGTGTCAATGACTTGAACTATTAAAAAAATTCGAACTATTTAACCAGCGTATTCCAAATTTGTTTGTTAATTTTTTTTGGCTATTCCCTTGACGATAGTTGGGTTTTAAAAAAATTTTAGGTAGTAAATCTCCATTGTAAAAATTTTAAAATTTTAAATTTTAAAATAGTTATTAAAAATTTTTTAAAAAAAAAAAAAATATAAATATAATTTATTTTAATTAAATTTAATTTAATTTTTTTTAAGTAATAAATAAAATATATTTTTAAAAAAATAGGACTTTGATTTATCCCAAATTAAAAAAATTTAGAAAATTAAAAAAAAAATTTTAAAAACTCAAAGGGGTAGGGGTCTAGAATAAAGATAGTAAGTATTAGCCGAGGGGATTAGGAAAATAAAATAAAAATCAAATAAACTTTATTTTCCCATTTTTTCCCAAAAATACAAAGTTTTGCCGAGATATTATTAAAATAAAATAAACAATCAAATAAAATTTTCCCACACACAAAATTATAAAGTTAAACGTTGCTACCTTAATAATAAAAATAAATAATTAATAATAAAATAAATAACAAAACAAAAATTACACCTAGTAACGATTTCGCTACAAAAAATATATATATATATATATATATATATATATATATATATATATATATATATATATATATATAGCTGTGATATTTAGTGTGATAACAACTCTAGATTTTTTGAATTTACGCCTGTAGAACGCTAAAAGGGCCGGTGATAAACTTAAGTCAAATAAAGCGCCTGGGCCCAGCAACGCCTGCAGATCATCAGGTATCAGTCGATAAAACCAGACTGTTTCTACTGATGTATAATGGTTTAGCAACGCCATTTATTTAGGTAGGAATGGAAAAAAGCTAAGCTACTTCTTAAAGGCGATAAATCCTTGGAGAACCCATCGGCGTTCAGACCGATATGTCTTTTAATGTGGAGGGCAAACTATACCGAAGCAATTACTTCAGTTGACTCCATAGTTGAACTAGATCGTACTGAAGGTCTTTCAACAATTCTGCCACCGGAAAGCAGACGGTTAATACTACTAATAGCATAAGTACTAAATATATTTAAGATGCTGAGAATATTCGTATGCAAACCGAAGGAGCATGCGCAATGAACATGGGTAAAAATGCCCAACAAGTGCATCAGCGGTGTCTAAGAAGAAAGGCATTGACGAAGGCTTAACTTAGGATGAATGCCGGCGGGGGTTAGGCTTCGGTTTACTGATGTGGCTTTAGTTAACGACAGCAAAGACAGAAGAGCTGCTGATGATATTAGCAATACGGGACTGGAGAATCTCCAACTGGATGGAAAGACATTTAAATCTTGCACCAGAAAGACCGAGGTAGTTATTCTAACCAAGGAGAGGAACACTGCCTATTCATTTGGAAGGGACAAAGTAAGACCGAAAGTGCAATAAAGTATCTTGGGGTTTACTTAGACACAAAACTAACGCTGAACATATTTTTAAAGCTATAGAAAAAGCAGAAAAGATGAGGGCTCTTTCAAGCTTAATGCCCAATGTAGGGTTAAAGGCTTCAAGAAAAAATATTAGCAAACGTGGTGCAGCCACAGCTCTTGTACGGAGCTCCAGCCTGGTATGAAGCGATAAAGAATAAAAACCTAATGAAAACTTGAAAGTCTTCTGACATCCATGTCAATAAGGTATGTGAACACGCGGGACAACCCAAGATGTGGGGTCATTGCTGGTATCCCACCTATAACCCTAAAATTGAAGAGAAGGAGAGAAAGGTATATGGGAGTTAACAAGAAGCAAGAGATAACCTGATTGATAAGTGGCAACGAGAATGGGATAATGGTCGGTATGGGCGATGGACATATAGATTAATACTAAATATCGACCGGTGGATACACGTCGACCATATGGAGAGGTTACCATACAGCCCAGGCGCTCTCCAGCTGGTTGCTTTAAATTCATGTTTGAGCGAAGAAAGAGCAAACTCTAGCAAGTGCGATTACTGTGAAGGAAGATGATGCTAACCATACACTGTTTGAATGTCCCAACTGGCGAGAAGTAAGAACATACCTAGAGGACACCCGGGAAAAGCTTCTTGCCGACAACATATTGGAGGAATTAACAGGGTCTGAAGAGATGAATCTTATGACACTATATATGCCGATTCCATCTCTCTTCAGACCCTCATCGATAATCTTTGGTTTGCTATTTCTTCATTCATTGTAGCTATCCGGCCAAACTCGTTATATCGAGACCAACCACTCTCCCCACATATTACTATCATGTGTGATGAAACGCCCTCTACTATATGTTCAATAAGAACCCCAAAGTGTATTTACATAAAAATGGGTATGCCACGATGCACATTTTTTGCTTTGAGTTACTTAACATAATCAATGTATATAAATATATTTTTTTAGTGTGTGTACACACACACATGTGTCACATATATATATATATATATATATATATATATATATATATATATATATATATAATATATATATATATATATATATATATATATATATATATATATATATATATATATATATATATATATATATATATATATATATATATATATATATATATATATATATATATATATATATATATATATATATATATATATATATATATATATATATAAATCTTCTTAAGATGATAAAGCAGTCAATTACAGATCAGAAGTTCTTTAACTTAACTTTAAATAAAATACAACTGCCCTAAATCCACCTACATGCGGTTTCAAATTAGTTATTTTTAGATAAATATTCGGCTGCCTTCATTATAACGACACGTGTCAAACTAATTGAAACATTTTGTGTATTTATCGTCAAGAGAATAGCTGAAACACAATTTATAAAATTTAAGCATCGAAGAAACATTATTAAAGAACTATATGTGGGCAGAGGGAATTTTGAGA
The DNA here is from genome assembly GCA_019359885.1 of Listronotus oregonensis. NCBI lineage: Eukaryota > Metazoa > Arthropoda > Insecta > Coleoptera > Curculionidae > Listronotus > Listronotus oregonensis. Next base: position 143,920 of record JAHBCN010000486.1, on the reverse strand, counting down.
GATAGACAAGCAAATAAGGTTGCTTTAAATATTTTAAAGGATTTACCCTTAACCTAATTTGATGAAAATTTGCCAAATCATTGTCATCAGATGGTATTCTATCAAACAAAGCTCTGTAATACTTTATACTTCGGCACGTTGTTTTAGTAAGTCGTTAGTTTTTTCGTAAAATGCAGTAGTTAAAGAACTTTCCTAATTTCTTAGCCTGGTACTAGTTCTAACAGCAAACGTTGTGTCACAATTTTCTTAAATATCGTTCCGCACCTTACCAATATATGGACTAATTTAAGGGATCTGCTAATCTATTGTATTAATAAAAAATATTGTCTCAAATTCTTCTTTCCTACAAATGAAATTTAGTTACAAAATATATGATCAGTCAGTCTTAATTGGTGTCTCCTAGGGTTTCAAACGTTTTATCTAAAAATTGAATATGGGTTCAAATTCATCTTAGATGCTGTTAGCCCCAAGGGAGATACTTTTGGTAAAATAATTTTTTATTTTGGGATTTGCGAAAAGACGTTTATTTTTTTGTTTGACCCTCAGTGAAAAATTTTAGTTTTAAAGCGAGTCCCTTATTTGTTTTTGTGAATTTTAAAATTTATTATCCAAATCCTAAATTTCTTAAAACTATCTGCCTTTTGTTAAAATTAAATAAACTCTTGCATAAAAACAATTTAAACATTTTTGCGAAATATACTTTATTTTAACAAAATAAAAATGTATATATTATATATTCCTGATACTGTTTGTCGAACTATCGACAGCAACCCCATTATGAACTTATTGTCAGCTTGCCCAGTGCATGCTTGTCGGTATTACGTCCACCGACATAACGATGCTTCGAGTTCTTTATTATCACTTATCACCTCAAAAAATACTTACTGCATCGGTGAAACAGCAATTCTGCCATTTCCTCCCGGCGATATCGAGGCAGTAGTGGAAAACTGATAAATGATTGCCTCTGTTGAAGAGGGACCCAGGACTGCATTTTCATCACCAGTTCATAGGTGGGGAATACACCTTAGGTTCCTTAACACATAATCCTTCATGCACTCCAAAACGCTGACAATGAGGACAACCAATCGCACGTAATACTCGGAAAGAGCCTCCGAAGTTCGCCAAAAAGATTCTAATATTTTGCTCGTTTCTCCCGTTCTTTTATATCGATGTTTGTTTCCGCTGGGGCGGAGAACTTAATCACATACACCGAGTTATTCCTTTTATCAAGGAGAACGATACCAGGTTTATTGGCGCGTATTTAATGCGTAGTTGAAAATGAATAATTCCAATATATGCGACAGTTGTCATTTTCCACTACTGCCTCGATATCGCCGGGAGGAAATGGCAGAATTGCTGTTTCACCGATGCCGTAGTAATTTTTGAGGTGATAAGTGATAATAAAGAACCGAAGCACATCGTTATGTCGGTGGACGTAACCACCGACAGCATGCACTGGGCAAGCTGACAATAAGTTCATAAGGGTTTCGGGTTGCTGTCGATAGGCTCGACAAACAGTATCAGGAATATATAATATATTACATTTCTATTTTGTTAAAATATGTATATTTCGCAAAAATGTTTAAATTGTTTTATGCAAATATTTCATTTAATTTTAACAAAAAGGCAGATATTTTTGCGAAATTTAGGATTTGACAATAAAATTTTAAAAAATTCACAAAAAACAAATAGGGGACTCGCTTTTAAAACTAAAATTTTTCACTGAGGGGCGGGGTCAAACAAAAAATAAACGTCTTTTCGCAAATCCCAAAATAAAAAATTATTTTACCAAAGTATTTCCCTTGGGGCTAACAGCATCTAAGATGAATTTGGTGTGGGTCCCATATTTCACTTTTTAGATAAAACGTTTGGAAACCCTAGAGCCACCACTGCGACTGACTGATCATATATTTTGTAACTAAATTTCATTTGTAGGAAAGAAGAATTTGAGACAATATTTTTTATTAATACAATAGATTAGCAGATCCCTTAAATTGTGTCCATATATTGGTAAGGTGTTTTGAACGATATTTGGCGACCGTGACACAACGTTTGCTGTTAGAACTAGTACCAGGCTAGAGAAAATTAGGAAAGTTCTTTAACTACTGCATTTTACGAAAAAAACTAACGACTTACTAAGAAAACGTGCCGAGGTATAAAGTATTACAGAGCTTTTTGTTTGATGGAATACTATCTGATGACAATGATTTGGCAAATTTTCATCAAATTAGGTTAAGGGTAAATCCTTTAAAATATTTGTTTAAAGCAACCTTATTTGCTTGTCTATCTCTCTTTAAAATTCCCTGCCCACATATAGTTCTTTAATAATGTTTCTTCGATGCTTAAATTTTATAAATTTGTTTCAGCTGTATTCTCTTGACGATATACACAAATGTTTCAATTAGTTTGACACGTGTCGTTTATGAAGGCAATAGCCGAATATTTATCTAAAAATAACTAATTTGGAAAACCGCATGTAGGTGGATTTAGGGCAGTTGTATTTTATTTAAAGTTAAGTTAAAGAACTTCGATCTGTAATTGACTGCTTGTCATCTTAAGAAGATTTATATTTTGTCTGTTATGACAGCAAATTAAAAATTGATTTGTCTTTAAATTGGGATGGATATTCAATTCGGAATGCCATACCAAGTTTGTTTAATAATGAATACAAAATTAAATAAATACATTTATTAGGACCACAAATAGTTCTTTAAATAATGATTATAGCTATAAAAAACCACACAGACGAAACCTATAGGTCAACCACATATCAGCATGTGGTCTCGGTCTACCACTGAACAAGCTGGGGTGTTGAAAAGAGATGAAAGCTGTTGATGCAGGCATTAAGCTATCTCTGTAATATTACTACTTAATTTAAGTATCCGGTGTTATTTATATTTTTTTAAATAAAACAGAATTTTTAAAAGCAGTTATAATAACTGTTGCTTATAATTAATTCCTTTATCGAGTTTTAAGCTTATTTTTAATAAAATAATTTCAGCCCTCGAGAAGAAGTGGCATCTACCTCCAGGGTAAAAGCCGTTTCTAGGTCACTTTTGTTACTTGAGGCACTCTCTAACTACTCACCAAATATGCAGTAGGGTTAAAGATTTTTTTATATATAAACATGTTTAACTTTAAAGCGAGTAAAATTTTGTATTAAATAATTTTTTGTATTAAGGTTTAAAGTGCTTTTAATAAATTGGCATTATTTTGTGTAATGTAATATATTTGGCCACAGAATACGTTTATTATAATTCGTTAAAAAAAATAGATATTTAGAGAAAATCTTTTTTAAAAATGGTTAAAGCTATGAACTGATCTAATATGATTTGTTAAATTTGCTTAGCTGTTAGAGCAGGAAAAACGTTTTCTCAAATTGTCTGCCAAGGTATGCTTGTATCCTTGTGCTTATTTACCTAATTTATATTAAAACTCTTTTTTTTAAATAATTTTAGCATTGAATCAATATCCTCATATGTATGGTGTATATTGCCTAATTGCGGTTTTGGAGTAATAACATAAATAATTGAGATTTTTGCAGCAGTATGCTTCAGTCATTTTATCCGTTAAAATGTGATCCCCGATTTCGTTGCGGCTTACGCCACGACTAATTCAATTGCGCGTATTATGATTTATTGAGGCTGCCATCCTATAGAAATTGTTGCATATGCGTAAAGTTATGTTTTTAAGTTTTTTGTAAGATTTTAGGTTATTACCTTATATAATGGATCCGTTAAATAACTAAGGGTTTTATCCTTCCTCTTAAAGCCAATTAATGCTTTTATATAAAGACAAAATAAATAATATAATTAATTTAATAACATTTACTGTATTGCTTATAATCAAAGAATAGACGAGGTGTTTCAGAAAGGCGAATACAGGTCTGCTGATTAAGACCCTACAACATCTATAGAGAACAAAATTTACGGAAACTTAAGCAAATACAAAAACTTTCTGACTGATAAAACCAGAACAAGTCTTACACCACATAACAGTAAACCTCCATGTCTTTATGTACTCTTAAACTCTTAAAAATTAACACAGGCAATATACCATTAAGACCATTTACTAGTATTGGAAATGCACCCAAAAGTGCACTGACAAAAAGCTTGTAAGATCTAATAAACCACTAGTCGGTTGATCACCATCGTTTGTTAGAATCTCTAGTCATTTTGTTAACATTCTTAGTAACGTAGAAATAGGACCAGACGATAAATTTGTAAGTTTGTATTTAAAAAGCTTGTATTTAAATGTACCAGTAGAAGAATCTTTAAACATTATTCAAGCCAATCTTAAATATGATTGTACATCACCCTTCCACTGAATGTGGTAATGGTGTTGTTGCCAGTGTGCCTCAATAGTTTTTACTTTTCAGTGAAAGATGGGTACTATGCGCAGGATGATGAAATACCGATGAATTGATTGCGCTTACCTGTGGTAGCAAATATTTATATAAAATGGTTTGAGGAATACGTAATTAAAACTGTACTAATTAAACCAAAAGATTGGCTGGGTTATGTTGGCAATACTTTTATTGTATAAACAGGTAATGACGAGGAATTTAAAGATTTATTTAATCACCCATAGGTTAATGAAGAGGAAAAATTAGGTCAATACTGCGGCTGCCCCACGCAACAACACAGTAGTTACATTTTAGTAAAATTTGAGAAAAATGCATTTTTAATATTTTTATTCACCTTTTTCTATTTTTAGCTTTTAAGTAACGAAACTTAAAGTAAATTCTTAGTAGAATGTTGGACATATTTTAAGTGGCTTATAAACTATCCAAACCAATAAAAAGTGAAATCGGTAGCCGAAAATAGGGTTTTGTATGTTACTTTTGTACTTAATTTAATAAAAACTAAAAAAAAACACAGTGACTGATATATTAAAAAAAAAACGTACAAAAAAACTCAGTAACTGCTGTTAATGTATTTCCATTGATATACTAAATTTTATTTAATTGCCCTTAAAAACACAGTAACTACTTTTACTGTGTTTTAAATAAATACTACGTAATTATTTTTTGCAAATGAATTAAAAACAATTCATATATAAAAACTGTTTTATTTAAGTAAAGCATATCTTTGGCTCGATTAATACCTTTGCTTTAAAAAAATCAAAAGACATACTATGGCCTTAAACATAATAAAACTTCATAAAAAAATCTTAATAAAAAACAACATATTACTAACCTCTTTAAGTATAACAACCCAACTCAGAAAATTTAGGAAGCTAAATAGTAATTATTGGATACCATCATCTTCAAGCAGTGAGACCTGTTCGCTATCTACTAAATTACTAGCTGTTTGGGATTCAGCAAGGAAGTTCCAAAAATGTTGCCTGTTAAGAGACATTAAAGAAGCAAATTTTTTAAAAATTTTGTTTTTTTTTGTAGCGAGATATCCTGTACTCCGAGAACTACTTGAGGCCTTAAAATGAGGAACTATATTTTTTTGTAAAAAAAATAACTTTTTGTAATCTTCGGTAAAGTCCGTTTTATATTTAAGGTTATTCGGTCCTTCCAAAACAAACCTCTACTAAATTATTAGGGATAAACCCTTTTATTGTACCACATTCTATCGTTCTTGGCAATTCTTTTTTTGGTTTGCCATATTTGAAATTCTTCCAGTCCCAAACTTTAAACTGCAATATCTGAAAAACTGTAAAAATATACAAAAAATTTGTATATTTATAAAGTCTTTAATTTTAAGTTATACAAGTTTTTTGTATAAATTTAATACTTCTCAAGTTACAACGAAAAACTAAAATTTTTTAGTTTATTATTTATCCAATTAAAAATCTTTGTAAATTTTGTTAGGAAATTTAATGGTCTTTTTGTTAAAAAATATTTTGTACTAACTGTTATAGTTTTCGAGATATTGATGATTTATGTAAGTCGCTACATACAATTAATCCCTATAGTGGCTATACATTTTGGATGGCATACGCGATACACTTTAGGAGTATGTCAGAATAATAGCTTTATTACCGTTTAAAACACAGTAACTACATATCCCACGATAAAACACAGTAACTGCACCACAGTTACTGTGTTTCTCTGTGGGTGGATGTATTTGCTGTGTTTTTTCATGGGTTTTTGATTATTCTGAGGAAGTTACTGAGTTTGGAAAAGGTAATAACTTCGTTAATTTTAACCCGATTTTTATTTTTTTAATACAGAAATGCAGGGCATGAGACAGTAAGTACGTTTACAATAAAATCTCATTTTATCAAAAATGTCAGTAATTGTGTTTTTGCGTGGGGCAGCCGACTGGTTAAACCAAAATTTTCATAATTGATATAATTTAATATTTTACAAAATGAGCTATATCTCTTATATTTTTATTGATTTTTTCTATTGCATTACAAACCCGATACTCCGCTACTGAATCTAAAGAAAGTTTAAAGTTGGTTTAACTAAAATAAATTATTTTTATAATATCCGAACTGCGCGGCTAATTTAAATCTACCTTAAACGAGGTGTATAAATCCAGCTAACGGCACCGTAAAAACAAACATTAAAATAATAAATGTAACCCGACGGCAAAAATGCTGTAAAAAGACAAAAGAAGACATAAAATATAATAAATGATCATCGCAGTGTAAGTATTTAGGAAGTTTTTATTAAGCTTCACTCAAATGACAAATTAGTCATTTGTCTTTACATTTAGCAGGCGCCATTTTCCAAGAAAAGATAAAAATTTACTCCGTGACATAATAAATTTGTTTTGTTCTCAGGTAGGGTTCTTAATCGCATTAAGCGTATTATTTAATTTATTCTTTTTTCTTATATAATTTCTACAAAAAAAGACAACCAAATTTATATACGCTTAATTTGCAAATTATGCAAAAGATAATTATAAGCTTTTAATAAGTAAGATATAAAATAAAATAAAATTAAATACATATTACCAAAATGTTGTATCTATTAATATACTAAATGATAAAAAAGATAAACACCCTAATGTTACATTTTCTATACAGGGTGTCCCCGAATATGTGGGCAATCTCTCGAAATCTAATAGAAAACCTAAATATATTGTGACAAGTTACCATAAACTTTTTTTCCTACGACCCTTCCCTACGGAGATACAGGTACATAACGGACGCACCTGGAAATCGTTTTTTCTTAAATACCTTTTAAAAAACTGGGCGTAATTTATTATTTTTTTAATGAAGGTTACGAAATAAGTCTTCTTAAAATATACCTATTAAATAATATTTGGCTTATTTAGTTTGCCAGGGACGGACTAGCTCTGACACAATAATGGCAACACCTTGTATGATAAATGCTCAACAATATTATTTTGGATAGCTTAAACCTTAAACCAAAAAAGGTATTTTTGCTTAACATCAATAAAATCAGCTGAGAAGAAATAAACTATTATGTTTGGTAAAGTTTTTTACAGTATACGGAGTGTTTTTTAATTTATCAATATTTAAGGACGCAATTTTTGGGTCCATTTTAAGAAGAAAACCTTATATAAACGTATGCCCTAAACATCTTTACTTTTAAGAAACAAGGTGGTAAAATTTAAAAAAATATTTATTATTAATATCTGTCATACCATTTAAATATTTAATGACCTGCCTATTTTGGCAGACAAAATATGTTTGAATTCCATATGATCATGATTTTTTTTTAATCCAATGCACGGCTTTCGCTTAAAAAAAAGGAAAACCGTTTCTCTGCAGAAATATCTACATTTATTTTTTCTAGGTGAAAACCGTACGTCGGACTAAAAAAAAATCAAGAGATTAAATCTGCTCATAATTTTTCTGGTCCGACGCACGGTATTTAATGTAATGTTTTAAATGTAGATATTTCTCTGCATGATAATATTTTTTACCGATATTGTTATGATCATGCTGAGAAATTATTTTTATTTTTTTAAGCTAAAACCGTGCATCGGATTGAAAAAAATCAACTAATCAATTTTTTGAGAAATGATTAAGGAATTCAAAAATATTTTTATTTTGAAAAAATCAGTAGCGTACCATCAATATCTGCCAAAATAGACAGGTCAATATCCGTAGAAATTAAAAAAAAAGTGTTACATTAAATGCATCTTAATACATAGTACATATACTCCAAATTTTATTAAAATATCTAAAGTGGTATTACATATTAATAATAAATTATTTATTTTTAAATATTTTCCCACCCTGTATCTCAAAATTAGGATATTAAGGACATAGGTTCATATAAAGTTTTCTTTTTAAAATAGACCCAAAAATTGCCTTCTTAAATATTGACGTTCAATTAAAAAACATCCTGTATAATGTAAGAAACTTTACCAAACATAATATTGTATATCTCGTAACCGGTTGATTTTATCGATGTCAATGAGCATTTATATAATATTGTGCCAGAGCTAGTCCGTCTTTGGCAAACTAAATACGCCAAATATAATTTAATGGGTTCATTTTAAGAAGACTTATTGGGAATAGAAGGCAACAAAAAAGCGGATGAGCTAGCGAGACATGGATCATCCATACCATATTTTGGACCAGAACCTGCCCTTGGAGTGATAAAACCACAGCACAAGGGCAAACCAGGGAATGGATCTGAAACAAACACAAGAAATACTGGAAAAACTTTAGTAGAATAAGACATAGAAAAAGCTTTATAAGGGGCCCATCCAAAAAAAAACGCAAGAAGAACTACTCAGACAAAGTAGGAAAAGACTTCGCATAACAGTATGGTTGCTAACAGGGCACGATAACCTAAGAGGACACCTACATAAGATAGGCTCATACAATGGAGACCCAAGTTGAAGAATGTGCTACGAGAAAAACAGCTTACCATATACTGTGCGAGTGTGAAGCGTTGAATCCCAAAAGACAGGCATTATTTGGGCAACCGAAAATAAGCCCACAGGAATATATTAACAAACCAGTCTCGGCGTCATAGAAGGAACAAGACTAATGGGAGGGTTGGTATAAAAGTTAATGGGAGATTAGGCACAAAAAGCCCAAGAGGCTGCGCTGCCTCTGGTAGTGAATCAAGACGGCTCCTAGGAAGAAGAAGAAGAAGAAGAAGGAGAGACATTTCTTATTAACATTCCCATTCGTTTAATGTTGGTCAATACCCTTTTTCTCGTAAACGTATAAACGGCAATTTTAATTTCCGCTTTATGTTTACTAGTTTCGGAGGTATCGATGGGGACCATTGTTGGTTGGCAACCCCGTACAAGCTATGTAAGTTAATCGTAAAAACCAGTTGGCTTGCCAACGACGCTGCTACCTAAGCTAGTTAATAAGACGTTGTTGTTTTGTATTCAGCAAAAAGATTTGCTTTGTCGGCAATTTGCAAATAGGAAAATGGTGTTGTTTAATGTATGTTCTATATCTATATCTATGTTTCGTCCCATATTGTACAAAGTATTACTATTTATCTTCTAAAAACCCCTTACTTAGGTAGGTAGGTCTAAAGTTTTAGGACGTTTTACGCCCTCCACTACGACCGCTCGGTCTATTGTGGCTCACACCTTTTTATATTTTTACCAATAGGATCGGACTTCTAATGAATCCGATAAAAGATTGGGAGGGAGTTCTTACATCTCCCCTTACTCGTGTCGCAACCGGACACGAGCACAATGTGTTCTGATGTGTTTTGGTGTCCCTGTCTCCTGGAGAGTATGACGAGCAGACGATTAAATTCATCATGCCCTCCTCTTCCGGTCTAGTGACATGGGTAGCTACCAGGTCCTTGTTACAGGAACCAGATGTTCTTTCTAAGGCCGCATCTCCGACCTTATCCTATGAAAACGGTCCTATCCGCTTTCTTTTTAAAGCTAGGGAACCCTTTTTCCTATAAAGACGGTTCTGTCCGCCATCTGTTTGGATTCAGGGAACCCTTCCTAAGCACAGTTTGTTTGGGATGGATTAGCCCTTCCCCGTGAAACAGGCGCCTGTGACTTCAGGGGCACTTTACGAAACGGATTCACCTGTTTCGGTCGGCGCACCTTTGTCTGCTTGTGACCTTGAGTGGCACTCTCGAAACGGATTTATCCGTTTCGGTCAGCGCACCTTTGTCACTTTTTTCCTATGAAAGCGGTTCTGTCCGCTTTCTGTTTGAAGCTAAGGAAGTAATAGTCCACCATGGTAGAGGTCGCCCTATATCTCAGAGGCACCGTTGGAGACACCTGTTTAAGGCACAGGATGTTAATCACTCATCAGCACGGTATGCTAACACCAGCCAAAAGAGTTGCCGATAACCAGCAACTCTAGCGCATGTTCCAAAAGATCCTACTGGGCCCAACCACAACGACGATGTGTGAACACAGCGGTTGAGAACGCTTTACTTAGTTTAATTTTTAAATTACTATTTTTACTATTAAATATTGTCTTTTCTTTTAACTAACTAGTAATTTTTTGGCTGCGTCATTGTAATGCAATTAAAGTTAGATATGACAAAGAAAAAAATCTTTTTAAATACTTAAAAAGTTTAGGCATCCCTTGAATTGAACATATCCTTTATTATATTTCATTTTGTGAGAAAAGATAACAAGGAAAACTTTAGTATAGGGTATAAAGAATCGCAGATCTTGAAAAGTTTTTATTATACACCTATTGTGTAGTATATATTGAACAACAAATATTCTGCGAGAGATTTCTTGTTAAAGAAAACTTTTTTTTTTCAAATACTCTTAATAAAAAAGTTGGTGTCATAAAATAGTTTGTTTTAAATATTAAAATAAATTTAATTAAACTTTGTCCAAATTTTTAGCTCTCCAGTTTTTCATCAAAATTATAGAATCGTTATCATAAAGTGATTTTTAATTTTTTTTTCAAGTTCCTAAGAGTTTTAAAGTCTCCAAGTTGCAAATAATGCTAGGTATTGGCTTGATGTACTTAAAATTTAAGTGGATGGATTTTTATGACCAAGGTATTATCAAATTCGTCTGGACAGGAGCTTTTAAAAAGATGATGGTGTTTTTTTAAATACAATATGGCGGCTAAAAACTGGCATGGTGTAGATTTTGTTAAAGAGAGTGGTCTACAGTTTTGTTGTTTTAAGTCAAGCAGTTGGAGAACTTCTCCATATGTCTAGCCAGGGAGATTTGTTATTTTTCAGTTTTTTAATAGCTGTCTCTAATTCCGCCTGTGCGGTAGTGGGCCCGACCCCATTGTTCACTATAGTCACAGTACTGACGTTTTCGTCTCTGAAGAGTTTTACCATGTATTGTTTCCATCTTGTGAGTTTTTGTCAGTCTCAGTAATGATGTTGTTGTCCAAGCCCAGGATTATTCCTGTTGCTTCTCTTATTTTCATATGGAGATTAAAGCTGTTATGCTTTGCTTGTAATACCTCGATTTTAACACATTTGTCGAGCAGCCATCGTTTTTTAGCGTCTTTAATTGTTCTTAATACTTTTTTGTGTATTTTTTTATATTTCTTGCTTCTTGTTTGTGTAGTTATTTGTATTTCTTACTACTTCTTTTTCTCTGTTGTCTTTTTTCTTCCATGAGTTCTAAGATATTATCTGTTATTCATTCTTTCCTTTTTACTATTCTGTCGGGTTTCAGTTCTTCTCGTGTAACTAAGGTTTTAGATATTTTTTTGTTTAAGATCTTTTTATATTGCGATATCTTTTGTCAATTTAATTTATTACAATCCTGTTGTTGTTATCAGCTGAAGATTTCCATGTGTATAGTCTTCTGGCAGGTAATGGAAAAAGTGTTCATGACACGTTCATCCTTTCCCTTTTTGACCTTGGCAATCATGTCTCTCAAAATGATGTTAACTTATTTCTTCTTGGTTTCTTTGAGAGCAGCTTTAAGCTGTTGATAATACTCTTCTATCTCTGTTTCATTGCTTCTAGATGTCGGTGCATGCCTGTAATGCTAATGTTTATGTCAAATGGTTTTGCCTTAATCTTGATTAGCGCGACTCTATTTGAGACAGGATGAATCCTTTTACTGTTGATTTGATTTGTTTTTTAAGAATTATTGCTACTTTATTTTTGTTTCTAGTAGTATCGTCTCCGGAGAAGTATATATGGTGTTCGTTTATGGTACAGTGGACTGAATTTGGTCATTTTGTCTTGCTGCATCCCAGTATATCAGTTTAAACTTTTGCCTCTTTCACTATACTTGCCGCTTTTTCTGCTGCTTTTCACATTCCACGTGCCAATTCTTTGCAGGTAGGTAGGTAGGTTTAAAGTGAGTGGACTTTTTACGCCCATCACTGCGACCGCTCGGTCTATTGTGGCTCACACCTTTTTATATTTCTCCCAATAGGATCGGACTTCTAATGAATCCGATACCAGATTGGGAGAGAGTTCTTACATCTTCTCTTACTCGTGTCGCTACCGGACACGAGCACAATGTGTTCTGATGTCCTGGTTTCCCTGTCTCCTGAAGAGTATGACGAGCAGGCGATTAGATCCATCATGCCCTCCTCTCCCGGTCTAGTGACGTGGGTACCTACCAGTTCCTTGTTACAGGAACCTGATGTTCTTTCTGAGGCCGCATCTCCGGCCTCATCCTAAGAAAACGTTCCTATCCGCTTTCTGTTTAAAGCCAGGGAACCCTTTTTCCTATAAAGGCGGTTCTGTCCGCCTTCTGTTTGGATTCAGGGAACCCTTCCTAAGCACCTGTTTGTTCGGGATGGATTAGCCCTCCCCCGTGAAACAGGCGCCGGCGACTTCAGGGGCACCTTATGAAACGGATTCACCCGTTTCGGTCGGCGCACATTTGTCTGCTTGTGACCTTGAGTGGCACCTCTCGAAACGGATTTATCCGTTTCGGTCAGGGCACCTATGTCACTTTTTTCCTATGAAAGCGGTTCTGTCGGCTTTCTGTTTGGAGCTAGGGAAGTAATAGTCCACCACTACCGCATTACCGCAGTAAGGCTCGGTACTCTGAGAGGTCGCCCTGTATCTCAGAGGCACCGTTGGGGACACCTGTTTAAGGCACAGGATGTCATTCACTCATCAGCACGGTATGCTAACACCTTGAGATAAGCCTTGTGTTCATCTTAGCTTCGGATCCCGTTTCATACGGTGGCAACAAGAGTTGCCGATAACCAGCAACTCTAGCGCATGTTCCAAAAGATCCTACTGGGCCCAACCACAACGACGATGTGTGAACACAACGGTTGGGTTTTTCGGAACACCAGGGTATTCTTAGCACCCTCTCCCCATTTAAGGGATGCTCGGTACTGAGAGCCTTTACTTGATTTTGTATGTCCATTCTGATGTCTTGGGGAAGGTACATAAGTCAGGTACTTTCCCGTTGCTTTCCGTTGGAGAACAGACGCCATCAGATTACCGCTCCTAACATGGAGACCGTCGTGTCCTGGTTGCTTCTTATACTTGCCCTAAAAAGCCTTGGGCTGCCACTTTCGCCGAACTCGCCGTTTTAAGTGTTTTTTTCCGCTTTTATCGCCTTTGTGGTCTTCGTCCGTAACCTAAAACTAAAAAAACACGCCTTCATGGCCAACCGGACCAAAAGGTAGGAAATAATTCAAGTATAGTAAAAAAGGGTGGGGTGCTTGGTATTAAATATTACAATTATTTTATTGGTAGCTATGTACAAAATTAGAGTAATTATGAAAATATAGTAAGTAGCAACCCAAGCTTCTTTACTATAATTGAATTATTTTCTACTTTTTAGTAGTACTCTAATAATTTTGAAGTTAATCAGACTTCTTAAAATTGGTAAAAAGTAAGTTAAAAGATTCCGTTACATTCAGGTGAACCTAATAAAAGCGTAGTGATAATGTATTATACAATAATTAAAAAAAATCTTAATACTACAAAATGTAATAAAAAAACCTTTAAAATTAAAATATCTTCCCAAATATGTAAAAATAGTAAAATGTACAAAGTTTCTAGCTGTTGTTTTAAAACTTTTGATTAAATTAGTATTCTAAATATAAAACTTTTTGTTAGGTTAGCGTAAAATAGTTTAATATCAAGCGGAAGTGCAAAGTTAAATTTTAACCATAAGTTTAAAACTATTTATAAGTAAAATCCTAGTCATTATTTTATATCAATCGAGTATGTGAAAAGTTTTTGCCACCAAAGTAGCATACATCTTTTTTCTGCAATTATAACTTTATTAATTATATCCCTACAAATTTTTTGTTATATACTTATATTTGCCTAATATTTTACCTTCTTTGGTTTATAAGCTACACAGCAAAAACAAAGAGCAGCTATAATATAGTCTGAGAGCTGGCGAACAATTTTAAGTAGGTTCTTAAGGCACTCAAAAACCTACTCAAATTTGTTCACCAGCTCTTCTACTAGTGAGCTGATGAACAATTTTGGCTAGGTTCATGAGACTCTCAAGATCCTACTTAAATTTGTTCACCAGCTCTTCTACTAATCCGAGAGCTGGGAACAATTTTGAGTGGGTTCTAAAGGCACTTAAAAACCTATTTAAATTTGTTCACCAGCTCTTATACTAGTGAGCTGATGAACAATTTTGGCTAGGTTCGTGAGACCCTCAAGATCCTACTTAAATTTGTTTACCAGCTCTTCTACTAATCCGAGAGCTGGGAACAATTTTGAGTGGGTTCTTAAGGCACTCAAAAACCTATTCAAATTTGTTTACCAGCTCTTATACTAGTGAGCTGATGAACAATTTTGGGTAGGTTCATGAGACCCTCAAGATCCTACTCAAATTTGTTCACCAGCTCTTCTAGTAGTCCGAGAGCTGGCTAACAATTTTGAGTAGGTTCTTGAGGCAATTTGAAAAATTGTGTAATTGTCTTTGAGGGATCTCTAAACATAAAAGTTAAGATCTGGCTAAAAGGTAGCGCCCCCCTACCAACCCTTAAATTAAAAAATATAAGAGTTGGTAGGGGGTCGCTACTCTTTAGCTAGACCTTAACATTTATGTTTAAGAGGCCTTTAAGAACAATTACACACATTTTCAAAGTGCCTTAAGAACCTACTTAATATTGTTTACCAGCTCTTTTACTAATAATTTTCCTCTAAACATAAAAGTTAAGATCTGGCTAAAAGGTAGCGCCGCCCCCCTACCAACCCTTAAATAAAAAATAGAAAAGTTGGGACGAGATCGCTACCCTTTAGCTAGACCCTAACATTTATGTTGTGGAGTCCTTGCAAGCAATTACACACATTTTCAAAGTGCCTTACGAACCTACTTAAAATTGTTCACCAGCTCTTCTACTAATAGTTTTTACTGCATTTAACGACACCATTTAGAAACCGTGTTGTACAAATAGTACCTACATTAACGTTTAAGTAATATTAGCCAGATAGAACCTAAAACGTAATGTAAAACATAAACCACGAACAACGACAGACCTTTTTTATTAGCAGATACCCTTACCTTAAATTTATAAACTTGTCGTTTGCGTTGGTGCCCTAATCGGCGTTAAAGTCAGCGCTGGCCTTTATATTGTTCAATTTATAAACTTGATGTCGGCGTCCCTAACATTTGACTTAAATGTCAAACATGACACTTTTACTTATAAGTGTTTTCATTGTTTGGTTTGTGTTTATTTAAATATGTTTAAACGATATGTGGGGCGATTCATAAAAAAAAATTGGAAAATAAATATTTTAAAAGTAAGGTATGATTATTGCATTTTACACAGGGCCGGATTTAACTTTTTGTGCCCATAGGCTAATATATTTTTGCCTTCCTAATATGTCAATATTTTTTTTGTAACAAGAACAAAAATTTTAGCACAAAAAGAATGTTAACTCCACTATACCGCTTTTACTTTTTAAATATTAAAAAAATTAATTAATTTACTCATTTCTTACATAAAATTTTTTCTGTAGAAAATTAAATTTTCTACAAAAATAGTTTTATAGTAATTTACCATATTTTTCATAGTTTCCAAGATAGCGTGAACTTTAATTTCTGAGAGCAGAAATTTTACTCCATTTCCGGACTGTAATAATTGCATGTAAGATATTTTTTATATAATACTGACATATAATGAATATACATAACATTTCATATAATTAGATACATACCATATCATATAATTTACTTGGGATTTAAACAACTCTGAGAAACATATAAAATTTAAATTAATAAAATTTCATGAAGAGTTATTTATTAGAGTTTTTAAAATATTTTATTTAATGTAAAATTTTTGCTTTATTCACATATACAAAAAATATAAAATTTAACTTTCATTTGTATTTTGCGTATCGAAGATTTTATCTGGTGGGTGATTATCGTAGTCACTTCCACTGCAAACCATGCAAGCCGGTGAGCCACAGGAGCAAAATATTATTTTTGAGACGTTTTCGGGTGCTACGTTGCGTCATTTTTATTGGTTTTAAATAATCGTCTTTGTGCCAACCATATTCTTCAGGAGGGATTAAAAAATTAATTTTTCATTGTTGGACATTGTTAGACTCTTTTGATATGTTGTTTTGAAAACTATAAAAAATACAAGAATTTAACATAAAACTAATTTTGTAGAAAATTTAATTGTCTACAAAAAAGATTCTGTGTAAAAAATGACAAAAATTAATAATTATAAAGTTACATCGATTAAAATAAATTTTTCACTTAAAAATTATAAATATTGTTTAAACAATATAAATACCTGTTTGCGTTTTCAAAAAATTTGTAATTTTAAATAATAGAAAACAAATAAAATTATTTAAAAAATATATCAAAATCGGAGTTGTTCATGAGGACTATTTTATGTATTCATTGACGCTACTAATAACAGTTCTTTAAAACAATTAAATTTAATAATATAAAAACAAAATATAACTTAAAATGGTAAAACAAATAAGTCTTTTTTGAACTATGTATTATTTAATTATAGGCAATACCTTACACTAACATTTTTCTTTGAAAATCATTTATTATATCATTAAAATTTAAGATATCTTTTTTTTTTAAATTAATCGTAAATTTGCCGCCCATAATATTTGCCGCCCTAGGCTTCAGCCTACTCAGCCTCTGCGTAAATCCACCCCTGATTTTACAATTGTTATTTTCTTAAAATTACTTAATTTTATATTTATAGCCCATATTTAAGTATAGGGTCCATATTTGGTACATATTTTGCAATTTTATGTTATGCTTAATTTGGGTAATTAGTTAATTAATAAAAATATAAGAGTATATTACTGTGTTAGCTAAAAATATGTGACTAATTTATATTAAATTAATGAAAAGTAATTTTAAAATAGCTTTTTATTTTTGATCCAAAAACAAAATGCTAGCCCATATTTAGTTACTTTCCTCTAACAAAATTAATAATGAAAACAAAAAACCAATTTAAAAGTTTAAATTTGGTTTAAGTTTTTGATAAATACTCTATTTTTTCGAAATCATCCACTTTTGGACTTAGAGTGTGTAGGTTGTAAAACCTGCTGCTTGCCGAGGTTTTTTCTAGGAATCTTAAAATCGCCCTTGTTTATAAACTATGCATTATTTTACTTAAGACACTAACGTTATATATACGTTAGCATTTAGGTTTTAAGCGTTCGTAAAATGTCCTAAAATATATAAAAAGCTTGGACCCAAATCCCATTATTCCTATTTAATATAAGCTTTCGAAATCAGAAAACATATTTTTATTTAACGCTTGGTAGAAAGGGTACATATACATTAAATTGATTTTACGTGGTATAACCCTTAAACAAAGTTCCAGTGCTCTACATTTGTAATTACATACAAAGTTGTTATTTCACATTGCATACACTCCAACCCGTAACGTAACTTGTCGAAATGTTTGGGCAAATTCAAGCGCCGCTGTACCAGAAAACACACATTTATTTTCCATTTCTCTGCAGCATTAACTACACAAAATTGGCCCTTGTTTAAATATAATCAAGGTTGAAAGTTATTTTTATTTCAATGGTCGCTGGCATATGGACCATGGTCTCGTCGGCAAGATGTTTTGCGTTGAATCGGTTGTATTTATGACATATTTATTTTTTTACTATCAACGGTTTTGCTTACAAAATCTTTTTTACAATATAATGGGGTTACTTAAAGTCCTATTTTTGCCCATTTTTTTAAGATATAGGTGCTTTTTTTAATATAAAAAATATGAGTTACTCTGGTCTGTGTTAATGTAAAAAATGTTTTTGTTCTCCGAGAGCCTGCCATTGCTAGTGAAATTTCTCCAGAGCAAATTTTTTACTATCAACTTTGTAAACAAAGAATGAAAGTCCTTAAATACTTAACATTCTTTTCCCTATAAAAACTTTGCGTTGAAAATAAAAGTGTAAAACCTGGCAATATTTTCACAATGCATAGATTTGAATGAAAATTTGGGATTAACTTACCCTCCTCTTCAAAATATATATTAGGCCAATGACCGCTATTTATTTTTTAGAAATGAAAACTACCCTTTCTTGCTAAAACCTATAAAACTATACATTAAAGCTTAAGTTAAGTAAAATTTGACTCATGTAAGTTGAAAAAGTAGTATTTTGTTTCTTTGAAATAATATTTGAAACATTTCAGCCCTTAAAAACCAACCCTTATCAAGATTTAAAGAAAAATATTTACCCTAAAAAATTAATATATTATCACGGAGTTTTGCATAAAAATTGGAATTAAGTTTAACTTACCCTCCTCTTCAAAATTTTCATTATGCCAGGGTCGCTTTTTATTTTTTTAGGGGTGAAAACTACCCCTTATTGCAAAACATTCATATTAAGGCTTAGGTCACATAAAATTAGGCTCATGTAAATAAAAAAATAGGTATTTAATTTTTAAAATAATATTTAATGTATTTTAACCCTTGAAAATCAACCCTTATTATAATTTATTTAAAAAATACATATTTATAGAGTTGTAATTAAAAATTTGACAGCTTAAAAAAATAACTAATTTTAATTTGTAATTTTTTTATCCTAAAAAATTTACTCCTTACAATATTACAATCCAAAAAATAATACAAAACCGCGGATTTTTTAAAAATGCATTTAATCGCTTTTAGAATGCTCCAAAAATTGTTTTTTTTAAGCATAACTTCTTTATTTTTTGTGATAAAAAGTTCTTTAAAAAATCATTTTGTTGGTTTTTTAAGAGCTATAAGGTTCTATATTAAAACTGTTTAAAACCCTTACTTTTTTAAAGGGGTAATTTTAAAAGGCTAAAACAAGGTAGTGCTCGTCTATACACAGGCGTTTTAAATGTTTATATCTTACTTAACATCGGTCATACAGTAAATTAAAAAAAGAACAAAATATTTGTAAGTCAAAAAGCTCAATTTAAAACCTTAGTAATTTTTACGGATCTCCCTTAGTTTTTGAGTTTTTTTTTTGAGGTCATTTATTATTAAAATTCTGAAATTTGATTTTCACTTAAAGCCCCATTTTTTTCAAAATTAGGCAATTTAAATCGGATAAAATTTTAAAATGTGTTTATAATACATAGACAAAGAGAATAGAAAAAGCGCTACCAGTCATTTTAATTAGGGTGGTAATTAGGGGGTTATTTTCGAAGATTTTTGCATTCAAACCATTTTGGATTAACCATATTTCAATCATAACTCACTCAGCTTTTATGATCCATTTCTTAAAAAAAAAGATCTTTGCAAGTGCTTCAAATAAGTCATTATTAGTTTTCCTTGAAAAATACGTTATTTGCTTTTGAAATTTTAAAATTTTGTGTTTGATGAATAACAACTTACCTTTAATAAACCACAACTTGCATGCATACTTATCAAGAAATTTGCAAAAATCGATTAAAAACGTTAATTTTATCGACGAAAAACTCCGAATTTCGATCGCGAATAACTCGAAAAGTATGCATTTTACAATAAAATGCATTGAACATTTTTTGCTTAGAAATAATTTTTTTATCGAAAACAAAATTAAAAGTTTGACACCCTGTACCTTAGTTATTATCAACTTAGGGATAAGGCAAGTTTTCCTAGTATTTTGACCTAAGGAATCTGCTGTTGCTCTGTCTTCCATCACTTTTGGGACACCGTGTATATGGGTTTAATTGTAAAAAAGATGTGATCATTAATGTAATAAAAAATGGTTGAATTGGTATTGATCTTTAACTAAACCCAGCATTTATTTAGTGGAAGATAAAAAGGTTTGTATCTACCGAATATAAATATGTCGATTAGAAAGAAAACTGGAGATCTTAGTAGAAAGTGTAGATGAAAGACCGTAGGAAGTAGCACAGCATATCAGATGTAGGGAAAAGCCTTATATATGTCTAGGGTATAATGATCTAAAAATCCAAAGAAGTTATGTAAAATAACCAAGAAAAATGTGGATCTCTTTAAATTCAATTCTTCATTTCTTTCAATTGTAAATATTGATGAAGTTTTTTATTTTCTTGCAAACAACTTAGAGAAAGAAAAAGTTTTTATAATCAAAGAAATACAATGACATATTTCTTTAATTATAAAATCTTTTTTTCTTCTCCCCATTTAATTCCTTTACCGGAAACAGGTAGCCCATGTGCGCGTATTGGCTTTTTAAAAATTATCCTTGTTAAAAGAAATCAAATAAAGGCGAGTTAAAAGATCTTTTAGTACGGTTGCTGGTATGCCATAGAGCTTAAAGGCCAAAGTATTTTTTTAATTTATGGAAAAAAAAAAACAACTGCTGAAAAAAATTATTAAGAGTTTCAAACCTCATTGTTTGACAAAGAGTTTAGCAATTTCTTAAGAGAGTTAATTACCTTAGTTTTTACCTTTTTTTAAGTTTTATTGCAATTGTTAAAAAAATTTTTTTGGCTATGACAGCTTGATTTTATTGGTATTCTGATTCAATAATGAATTGTCGATTTTTAAGTCTAGGTCTTTAAAAAAAAAACTTTTTGATATTAGTTTAACAAAGAGGGTTATTGAAATATTTACCATATCAAAATTTAATTTTAAAATTTTAAGCCCACAGGTGCGAGAAAGTGGATAATAATTGTATTAATAGAGAGAACAGCATTCCAAATAACAATAATTAGATCGTTATAATACTCATTTTACTGTTACCAAATATTGTAGTGAATAAACAACATAGCTTAGCAAATTTAAACCGCATAAGTAGTCAAATACTTTTGAAGTATAGCATTATTTGAACAAGCTGGTGCTTTAAATTTTCAACCAAAATAATACCTACAGGAAATTATACAGAATATTTGCTAAGAATAGAAAAAGCTCTACTAGTCATTTTAATTAGGGTGGTAATTAGGGGGTTATTTTCAAGATTTTTGCATTCAAACCATTTTGGATTAACCATATTTCAATCATAACTCACTCAGCTTTTATGATCCATTTCTTAAAAAAAAAAAGATCTTTGCAAGTGCTTCAAATAAGTCATTATTAGTTTTCCTTGAAAAATACGTTATTTGCTTTTGTAATTTTAAAATTTTGTGTTTGGTGAATAACAACTAACCTTTAATAAACCACAACTTGCATGCATACTTATCAAGAAATTTGCAAAAATCGATTAAAAACGTTAATTTTATCGACGAAAAACTCCGAATTTCGATCGCGAATAACTCGAAAAGTATTCATTTTACAATAAAATGCATTGAACATTTTTTGCTTAGAAATATTTTTTTTATCGATTCCTGTGGTTAAACTATAAAAAAATTTAACCCCGAGACGGTTTGGCAACCACGCCCAAGGTAAAGGCGCCCTTCGGCATAATATAGATTTTGATCCTTGGACTATTCCTTACCTACTTTTAAAATTTTAGGTCAGTCTTTGCATTTTAAAAAAATTGCTAGGCAAAACGGTTCGTTTCCTGAACTACAAGTGAATTTGCAAGTGGCAACATTTAAGCAATAAATACGGCTGTGAAGCGGTTCCATGCTGTAAAGAACAACTTTTGAATTTTGAAATTTTATTGGCAACAGGGTTTGTGTTTTATTTTTATTCTTTGGAATATATTCATGTTTATTAACTTTTTTTATTTTTGTAATATAAATTAAATAGGTTTTTATAATTATTTATATTCTGTATACACGTTTCGATTTAAAAAGTTATTTATTGTCACAAATCGTACTTTCTTGTAATATTGCCAGTATTTTCGTGCTCTGGTATGTCTGAGCTTGAGACTCAATCTAACAAAGGTTTTTACATTTTTTGCAGTATTTCCCGACCTAATATAAGCAAATGGCAATTTTAAAAAAAGTGATCAACAATAAAATAAATTACGAATAACAAGATACTATTTAAATAAAAAATAAGTTGCAGCGCATAAATAATAATACATTTCCGGTAGCCCTTTAAATTCTATTGCTTAATGATTTTCCTAAATACACTCCTAACGGGTAATAGGAAAACTTTACAAAAGCACGTGGTAAACACCCTCAAACTACTGCGTGACCCTTACAAGGATTTAAGCAGTTAGAATTAACAATTAGGTTGGTTTGTACTTTTTTTTAACAAAGGGTCACACAATTTTTAAAAGCTTCTTGTGATGCATTAAAGGAACTCCTAGTTTTGTAAGGACCTATTACTAAGTTCTAGTTGTACAAGATTATATTTCCTGATGAGTTTAAAAGTACCCTTTAGCAAAATATGTAGGGTACAATTATTTGTAGGCTTTTTTGGCAAAAGTGATTAAAGTTATGTCTTTAATGAATAAAAATGAACATCAATTTTAAGTGTTTTATTCGAGAAGTGGCCGCATTATAGAGGGGGCCGACTGATTGCTTTAATTTCATAAATATGTAAACCTCTGAAAATTGATAAAAATGTTTATATTAAACAATAAACACATTTTTATTGTTTTAATTAAAAATCTCAAATATTTTACTAGACCAACGATTTGTAAAGATTTTACTTATGGGGGAGGAGGTGTTATTTAAAATCGATGATTCCCCTCCCCCCAAGAACAAAGCCAAAAACCGCCACCACATTCTAGTACTATTTGAACGTCCCGTATGCGTGTTTTTCAAATCAAAGTTGAAGACCAAAATGAATACTAGATTGAATATTAGAATTGGCAGTTAAATTATACAGGGTGTCCCAAAGGTAATGGGACACAGAGCAACAGCAGATTCCTTAGGTCAAAATAATGCAATTTACGTAAACTTGCCTTATCTCAAAGTTGATAATAACTAAGATACAGGATGTTAAACTTTTAATTTTGTTTTAGTTTTTTCGTAATAATTTCTTAACCAAATGACATGGCGGAACAAAATTGGGTATCTGAGGGGGTTTTTTGAAGCGAGAAATTCAAATTCGTCCATGTTTTTGCTGTTGCTAGTAGAGGGCGCCAGCTTTTTTAAGCTTAGTTTATTGACCTCTTTATTAAAAAATAAGTTACTATGATTTACTTTGATCAAAAATACATGCATTATTTAGGTCTCTAGGAGCAACTGTTTTCGAGATAAGGAATCCGCAATATTCCTATGGAAAATGGTTTTTGGCCAATTGTTTTTAAACTTTGCAAAGTAATAGTTCTTAATACGCTGATCAAAAGTCTCCACGGGCACAAAACCCGAAAACCTCTCTAACCCTCCCAAAATCACCCTCCGAGGTCCCCAAATCCCCACTGACTTTAAGGGTAATTTTGGAGGGCTTTGGGGTATTTTAGGATTTTGTGTCTGTGAAGACTTTTAATCAGCATGTTGAGAACTATTAGTGTGCAAAGTTTGAAAACAATTGGCTAAAACCCATTTTCCATAAGGACATGGGGGGTCTTTTAAAGTGCGTTAATCTCGAAAACAGTTGCTCCTAGAGACTTTAATAAGGTATACATTTTTAATGCAAAGTGAATCAGAGTAGCTTATTCCTTAGTAAATAAGTCAATATACTAGGCTTAAAAAAGTTATGCCATCTTAAACAAGTGGGGTAGGTCGTAGCTAGTGCCATCTACTAGCAACATCAAAAGCATGGACGAATTTTAATTTATCGTCTCAAGAAACTCCCAGATTTTTAATTTTGTACCGCTATGTAATTTAGTTAAGAAGTTATTACAAAAAAACGAAAACAAAATTAAAAGTTTGACACCCTGTACCTTAGTTATTATCAACTTAGGGATAAGGCAAGTTTTCCTATCATTTTGGGACACCGTGTATATGGGTTTAATTGTAAAAAAGATGTGATCATTAATGTAATAAAAAATGGTTGAATTGGTATTGATCTTTAACTAAACCCAGCATTTATTTAGTGGAAGATAAAAAGGTTTGTATCTACCGTAATATAAATATGTCGATTAGAAAGAAAACTGGAGATCTTAGTAGAAAGTGTAGATGAAAGACCGTAGGAAGTAGCACAGCATATCAGATGTAGGGAAAAGCCTTATATATGTCTAGGGTATAATGATCTAAAAAACCAAAGAAGTTATGTAAAATAACCAAGAAAAATGTGGATCTCTTGTGACAAATTCTGTTCTGACTGTCGTGGATGAGTTTCAAATTTTAAATTCAATTCTTCATTTCTTTCAATTGTAAATATTGATGAAGTTTTTTATTTTCTTGCAAACAACTTAGAGAAAGAAAAAGTTTTTATAATCAAAGAAATACATATTTCTTTAATTATAAAATCTTCTTTCTTCTCTCATTTAATTCCTTTCCCGGAAACAGGTAGCCCATGTGCGCGTATTGGCTTTTTAAAAAATTATCCTTGTTAAAAGAAATCAAATAAAGGCGAGTTAAAAGATCTTTTTAGTACGGTTGCTGGTATGCCATAGAGCTTAAAGGCCAAAGTATTTTTTTTTAATTCTATGGAAAACAAAAACAACTGCTGAAAAAAAATTATTAAGAGTTTCAAACCTCATTGTTTGACAAAGAGTTTAGCAATTTCTTAAGAGAGTTAATTACCTTAGTTTTTACCAGTTTTTTAAGTTTTTATTGCAATTGTTAAAACAATTTTTGGCTTATGACAGCTTGATTTTATTGGTATTCTGATTCAATAATGAATTGTCGATTTTTAAGTCTAGGTCTTTAAAAAAAAACTTTTTGATATTAGTTTAACAAAGAGGGTTATTGAAATATTTACCATATCAAAATTTAATTTTAAAATTTTAAGCCCACAGGTGCGGGAAAGTGGATAATAATTGTATTAATAGAGAGAACAGCATTCCAAATAACAATAATTAGATCGTTATAATACTCATTTTACTGTTACCAAATATTGTAGTGAATAAACAACATAGCTTAGCAAATTTAAACCGCATAAGTAGTCAAATACTTTTGAAGTATAGCATTATTTGAACAAGCCGGTGCTTTAAATTTTCAACCAAAATAATACCTACAGGAAATTATACAGAATATTTGCTAAGTAATTTAAAATGTTTTTAGAGATGTTTCCTCTAGTTGTTTTTATAAAAAAAACTTTATTACAGAATGTTTTTTTTTCTGTTTTTTTTTTTGTAATTATTGGTTAATTAAAAGACCTTCTTCTTCTTCTTCCCTGGGAGCCGTCTTGATTCACTACCGGATGCAGGCGCAGCCTCAATCAAAAGACCTTCATTTTCTTAAACTTTAAACGTGTATAGTGTTTATAGGATACATATTTTAGTGTTAATAAAAATGTAGTCACTTCACCAGGGGCGTATGCGAAACACTAGTATAATAATAATTTTCAGATTATAAGCACGCCACTGATATGTTTAAACTGTTAGATCTTATTTTTATCCCAATTTAATACCTAATATAGGATGTCTCCCTATTTAAATCTATTAAAAATGGTGCGATAGAGCATTAAAAAAATTATTGTATGCTTTATCATTATTGAAAAATTGACAAAGTAAAAGCTAGCATCCATCATTGGTAATTGCGGCCATTTTTAGCAACTAGTTTAGTTTTAATATGCTCATAATTAACGATTACACAAATCGACATAATTTTTGGAACATCGATAATAATGCTTCATTTAGGAAGATGTAAAAAGACTTTTTCCCAGTAATGGCCTAGCACGTCCCATTTTCAAGTAGGTACCCGCCTTTCTTTTATATAATGCGATATTTAAAATCATTTTTACCTACCTTAGGACCAGAAAGTACAACAAGACCGCAGAGGGGTTATTTTTACAGTATTGTACAAACCTTTAAGAGTATTCTTGTTTACTGTAGTTTAGTTGGTTTCTGTCTTGTTTACAGTACAGTCAAGTGTTTAAGTTGATTTTGATTTAAAATGGCAAGTTCGAGTCGTCGTTGTTGCAAAAATCCAGCTGATAAGTTTTGTTATATATGTGGACAATTTAGTCCCAAGCTAGATCTATACCTGGGGAACCTGGGGAAGTTAAAAAAGCCTACTTTTTTATTTTAGGTACCAAATCGGGGATCAAGATAAAAGTTGGGCTCCTGTTTGTTGTAAATTTGGTGCAGTTGATGTATCGCAAGAAAAATTCTATGCCGTTTGCTGTTTCTATGGTGTGGTTAGAACCTACTGACCATGTAAGTGATTGCTACTTTTACATCACTATAACAGAAGGAACTTCAAAAAAGCATAGAGACAAAATAGAGTATTTAAATTTGCCTTCTGCGCTAAGACCAGTTCCTCCTTGCCAGGAACTACCGGTATCGATAGCGCCTTTAAACCTGGACATCGTGTTTCCCAGTGATTTTAATTCTTCGTCAAAATCTGACCCACAACTTCCCGAGAACACCAGTTGTGACCCAATATTTTTACCAACTACCAGTGAACCTCACCTAATAACTCAAAATAAATTAAATGACTTGGTACGTGACCTAGGATTGTTAAACAAAAATCGGAACTTGTTAGATAAAAAAGCAAGCATTTTACTTTACAAAAAAGGAAATGTAAAATTATCAATATTTTTTTAATGAAAGGGTCGCTATGTGTCTGTTGTGATATTGAGGGTTTAATGAATAAGCTTAATATAAAACATGATCCTAGCTGGCGTTTATTCATAGATTCGTCGAAATACAGCCTAAAAGCAGTCCTGCTTCATAATGGAAACAAAAAACCATCTATTTCTTGAGCCTATTCAGTAACAATGAAAGAAACCCATGACAACTTAGCAGCCATAATAAATCGTCTTAAATATAAAAAGTATCTGTGGGATATCTGTGGATATTTAAAAGTCATAAGTATCTTGCTAGGACTTCAAGGGGGTAAAGGCATATTTATTGGACCTTAAATAAGAGAACTCCTAAGTGATCGTTTTCAAGAACAATTAAACAAAAAGGAATTGGCAGTTTGAACGTATTTTGTACGTGTAGTGAAATGATTTCTGGGCAACAAGAAAGATGAAGACTATAAAAGTCTCATAGATGAACAAGAGAAAATCTATTAATTACTATGGTGTCGCATGTCTCTAAAAATACATTTTTTGCACTCCCATTTGAATTTTTGCCCAGAAAATTTGGTTGCAGTAAGCGACGAACAAGGAGAAAGGTTTCACCAGGACATCAGGACGATGGAAACAAGATACCAGGGACCCTGGAACCCATCTATGTTGGGCAACTATTGTTTTGTTTGTGTTTGTCGCTGTATCATATCTCGTGCATTATATTTTTTATTCACATAACAACCAATCCTCAGGAATGTGTTTGCATATGTTCCACATTTTTTATATGTTTATATTAAATAAATATATTAGATTGTGAAAATATGTCGTCTCCTCTTTTATCTCCTTATAACAAAAAAACTGTACGTGTTACAGTATTTAGCTTATCATTTTGTGTTCTTAGGAGTTTCTTATTTTACCAATTTATTCGTACTTCATATAATAAATGTATTTAACATACATAAATAGAATAGAATTAACAATCATAATAGAATTAAAATTAGAATTAGAATAGAATAATTAGAATACAGATTAGAATTAACATACATAATAGAATATGAGTACAATTTATGTTTCTAATGCTGGGGCTATAAGTTCCTAGCGTGTTACGTACGTAAATAAATTACATTATTGCAAGAACTAAAAAAACGACAAAGATCTTACTTTAAGAAACATGCAAGTCTATACTTTGTCTTGAAGACAAAATTAGGGATTTAAATCAACAAGTCAATTTTTAGACGAGAAAAAAAGAATAAGTTTCTAAGCATAGATGTCCTGGTAATGTAAGTAATGTAGTTGGTAATTTTGGTAGGGCTAATGTATAGGGAATTAAAAGTGTAAACTTTGTCTTTAAAAGATAAATTTAATATAAACACAAAATAAGATTAAAGATATGTTTTACGACAGTTTTTTAAGTATGCACCAAGGATGTTTTAAAATTGTATAGATTCCTAATTTAAAACCCGTATAAAGATTACTGGAGCTGACTAACCTTTATTTATTAAAGTTTTTCACATTACTTAATTAAAAGATTAAATTGTTTCTACAATTACAAGGTTTAGGTCCAACATTTCTGTATAAATCCATAACACCATTTAGTTAAAAGAAGTTGCTTTTATTTTATATTTTGAAATAAAATAGGATGTAAACGAGGAAAGATCATATGAGTGGTACTATTGGATGCTGCTAGAGGAGGAATCATAGTGGTTCATTCTTCTAAGCAAAAGCTGTGGAAATACCTATACCCCCTTATAGCATTTTGCAGAAAAAATGAATAAATATTTGCGGTAAGAGTGGGATTAATAATAAGGCAAGCGGCTCTTTTTTAAATGGACTCAACAATGATAGAGTTATAGGAGATGTCATTTCCAGACGTACAGGCGGTGGCGGCTCTGGGATTTTAGACTAGAGCAAAAATTTTGACGTTTAATTTTTTCTTATACCTTATATTGAAAATTGATCATTGCAATACATGTTTTAAGGGTATTCTGGCAAACAGTTGTGTTAAGAATAGGGGTGCCAGACTTTAATTTTTATATTTCGCTGATTAAAACTCCTTCGAATAGTAAAACATTGGACTTATGTCTTATAATCAATTTTACAAAAAAATAAAAAAATAATTTATTCGGAAAAAAAGTGGTGAAGTATGAATATGCCAGACCATTTCTAATTAAAAGTGGGATAAAAACCAAAAATTTTGATCCTTAATTTTTTCTTGTACCTTAGATAGAAAATTTATTATTGCAATACATATTTTATGAGTGGTCTGAAAAACAGTTGTGTCAAAAATAAGGGTGCCAGACTTAAATTTTTATATTTTACTGATCAAAACTGCTTCGAATAGTAAAACATTGTATTTATGTCCTATACATCAATTTGACCAAACATTGGAAAAAAATATTTAAAAAAAATTGACAAGTTACAGATCGCCAGGCCGTCGATTTATTACTTGCCGAATAACCAAAAAGTAATAAAGTCTGTTTTTGTACTTATTCTGGTTAACCCCCTTTTACGACAGTCACCGCTTGGACTTTTGACACTTTCCTAATTTTATTTAAATTAAAAGTAATTTTATTGTGAACGAACATAACGTAAATAAATATTATTCATTGGTATGATCTCTACCAAATATGAATAATCAAATGTATCCAGTAACATATTTTATAAATAAATAAGAACTCAATATAAGGATGACGCTTTCTGCTACAATCAATCATACGTCAAAAATCTGGGCCAATATAAGTTTAAAATGAAATTTGCCGGAAAATTCGAATTTCGTCGCGCAATACGTAAACAACTCGAATGATATGCTTTCACATCTTATTTCTTATTCGGAAAAGACGAAGAAAAATCATCTTGGCTATCCCAAGAGTCTTTTATTAGCTGAGCTGTTTATAAACATAGCAATATAAAAAGATATTATTTTACGGCAAAAAATTAATGTTAATTTTAGCCTTTTATTTTAGAATTAGTGATTTTTAAAAGTATAATTTATTTTGGACATAATTCCGTCTTTTTTTAATTTTAATAGATTCTGGATAGAAAATAAGGATAATTTTGCTTACTTTTTAAATAAAAAAATGTATTAAAAAAATTGGGTTTATAGAAGAAAAAAATTTTTATCAAGACATCATTTTCCACAGCTCAAATACCCATTACGATAATTAGTGAATTAGAGTAAAAAATTCTTTTAACATTGAATCTATTGGCCTTTTTTTGTACTTTCTTATTTTTAGGTATTTTTATATTAAATAAAATCATGACGTGGGACACAGTTGTGGGAACATATTTCGTAAGTCTTTTGGATTCTCAATTTAGTGATTAAATTCATAAATTAAAAGATCACTAAAACAAGTTTATTCGAGCTTAAGAAGATTATATTAAATAATATAATTTATTTAAAACCAATCCACTAAAACCAACAATATGTATTCATTAAATCAAAGTTTGGGTGCTTTAGTTAATTTTGGTTATAACGTCATTATTTATAGTTCTTAAATCAAACTTAACGCAAGAATATTCTAATTTGCATCGTCCTCTGGAGCTATTTACTACTTAACAGTTATTGGTTGATAAACAAAGGCGTTTTTATGGTGTATATGCTTTAAATAACATTTTTTTTGCAATTGATAATAAAAACTTGTAAACATCTTGCCAAAAAAAAACGAAAATTAGCCCTTTAACTTTATAAAAATTTTGAAATAAATATAGTGTATCAAAGGAAAACAATGAAATGATTATCATGACCAATCCAATAAGGTCACCAAAATTAATTTTTGTTCGCTAATATTATTAACGGATCTGTTATTTAAGTAGTTATAACCGCGATATATACAATAAAATCTTTGAAAGTTTGCGTATATTCGCGGCATTTGCTGTGTTGCAGCACCTTTTCGTCATACCATCAAAGTAAAATAACGTCAAGCGAGGTAAGTAACATACGGCCGAGTAATGATCGTATTGTTAAAGTTAGCAATGAACTTAACAATTGTTAAATTTAACAAAGAGTAAAAAATAAAAAAAAAACTTGACAACATAGCACACTTTTAAGCATTTCATGGCAACTAGATAACAAGAAATAGTTTGGTTCGGAATTTTGCGTTTAATATCCATTAAGCCTAAAAAAGATTTAAAAAATAATTGCCTTGCACTCTTGCACAGAATATGAATAAAATTGGTTTAGCTTTAGCACAACAAAGTTGTTTTATATATATTTTATTATGCCTACTACATTTTATTTATACATTTCGGTAGGTACATTCGTCAAGAGTAGACAAAGTATTTGCTTTATTTTCCTAGAAAATGAATGTTTTAATTTAATAAATATTATTAAAACAATTTATTTACAAAAAATGTATTACTTACTGCTCTTTAATTAATGGGTTTTAGTTTTTATAAAAATCAATGTTTTTACAATTTAAAAAGAACAAGCAAAACTTTTTATTATTAAACTTTTTAACATTCTTCTTACTACTATTTTCTTACAACTAACGCCATCTATACTTTTGTATTAGAAACATAGCAACACTTCTAACATCCTAAATCCTAAACTCTAAAAGTATTGACATTTTTAATAACCGGAACCTAACTTATAAAATTTTTCTTTAACATTAATATCTATCTATTCCCTTTAAAATACAAAAAAAATCAAATAATTTTATGTGATAACTAGGTATTACCAACTACTTAAAACTAACCTCTTTCATAAGCTAATGCTGTTTAAAGCTATAATTTGCGGTACTTAAAAAAACCGTTAGAGACCCGATATGGTAAAGGTCCCATTCGTCGCGAGGCCTTTTTCGAAATCCAAGTTAAACGCACTCTAGGGTGTAAAACTTTATCAAATAATTTTTGCATGCAATGAAAAGATGTTCTTGATTTTAGAAACAGCGCATATACATATAATAATTTTTACACGCACGCTAGATGAGATAGGGTTTGGAGTAGCTCAAGAGCGTTGTTTACGATTTCACGTAATAATTCCCCTTTTATTGTTAAACTTTTAAAAGCACAACCAGCTTTAAGGCGCGGAAAAATTTTCGTCGCTAGATATAAGCTACTCAGATTATCTATTGCAACCTTCCACATATACTACTAGAGGCAGCCGTGCAACTTGCTCGTGCGAACACTACACGTGAAAAAAGAAAGAATAAGAGTGCAACATTTTCCCCTCGCTCTACGTGCTGAGTAGTGGGCGGGCGGGGCATATACTATTCTTAGCCGACCAATCAGCACGAAAACCAAGAGAGAAAAGTTGTACTTTTATTCGTCTTTTTCTTTTTCGCACATTGTGAGACTTGATCGGTACTGTATCTTGGCAAATTTATAATATTTAGTAATGCAAGCTGAAAATGTAAGCTTCAAGTAAGTGCAATCTCTTTTCTGCATCCCAAGAGCATGCAAAATGTTTCATTTTAATAATTTAGGCGCTAACTGTCCTATTGTTTTCAGCTTGCATTATTAAATATCATAATTTTGCCAAAATACATGTCCGATCAAGTCTCACAGTATGCGTAAGAAAAAAAGACGAATAAAAGTACAACTTTTGTCTCTTGGTTTTCGTGCTGATTAGTCGGCGGAAAATAGTATATGCCCCGTCCGCCCACTACTCAGCACGTAGAACGAGGGGAAAATGTTTGCACTCTTTTTTTTTCTCACGTGTAGTATTCGCACGACCAAGTTGCAGGGCCGCCTCTAGTAGAATATGTGAAAGGTTGCGATAGATAATCTAGGTAGCTTATTTCTAGCGACAAAAATTTTTCCGCGCCTCAGAGCTGGGTGTGCTCTAAAAAGTTTAACAATAAAAGGGCAATTATTATGTAAAATCGTACAAAACGATCTTAAGCTACACCAAACCCTTTCTTATCTAGAGGGCGTGTAAAAATTATTATATGGATATGCGCTATTAATAAAACCAAGAACATCTTTTTATTGAGATGCAAAAATTCTTAGATCAAGTTTTACACCCTAGAGTGCGTTTAACTTGAATTTCGACAAAGGCCTTGCGGCACATCGGACCAATACCACATTGGGTCTCTAAGGGTATTTTTTAAGTACCGTATTTTATAGCTTTAAACAGCATTAACTGATTAACTTATGCTTATAAAAGAGGTTGGTTACCGGAATGTATTAATAAAATGTAGTAGGTATGAATTTTATTAGAGAACCCTTTAAAAATTAAAATTTTAAGAAGTTCTGCAATATTGGTCATTTGAGCTGTCTATTGTGCTGCTTGTTTTTGAAGAAAATATATAAAATTACCTTCTTGAAGTGTCGAACCATTTGTTTTTATATTCGGTGCAAGGTAATTATTTATTTTCTTTTTTTAATATGTTTATTTGATTTTGAATGCAAAATCCCCAACTAAATTATTTTTTGAAAAATAGTTAACATTTAAGTTATACCCTGTTGCCAAGAGTGTTAATTTTTACCTCTTTGTTAAATTTAACCCATTCTTAAGTACATTGCTAACTTTAACAACGCGTTCATCACTCGGCCGATAGTGGGTGACCATCGGGTAAAGGCCACGTGCTTTCGTAAGCTGTCAATACCAAAAAAAATTCTTTAAAAGCCTATACTAGTGTATTGAAAACGGACAAATAGCGGGTTAATAATTTCTAATGAATCATAGGGCTGGTTTAAACGACAAGTAAGAAACGAAACATTACTGACTTACGGAATGGAAAAGCTCATAGTTAAACATTTTGTCTTTAAGTGAAGCACAAAGAAAGTTGTTTAATTTTATTTTCCATTAACTCAAACTCAATCTTCTAAGTAGGTCGTGCGCAATCTAAATTGCATACGCATCATGTTTTGAGTATAATTTATTTAGATTTATTGTTTTTAATATCTTCAGAAGTATTAAAATGCATAAAGTTATAAAAGTAGTTATTTTACAATTTTTGTAAAGCAGAATTGTATTTTTTAACCAATTTGTCAATAACTTCTCTTGCTTATTAATCCTTTTAATTCGGATGGTAATGAGATGTTCAAGTAAAGGCTTACAAAAACAGCTTAAGTGTAAGGTTTAATTAAACGGCTTTATAATTGCAGTTTTATAGTTATTTATGTGTTAGGGGCATTATTACAAAGCCGAGGGTTTGTAGGTTGCCTGAGGGTATAGACATGAAGTAATACCCGTGGACATACAACATTTTATGTCCTACTTCAGATAATTCCAAGTTATAAAAAAATCAAATCACGAAAGGTTTTTTACCTATATAGTTGGTAAAAATAAACAAAGGTTATAAGTGTTTATGGTTGTGCTGTATCAAAGAAGAAATTGAAGTTCATATAAAATAATGGATTTTTCGTTTATTCCGCATAGAATTACTGTAAATGCTGCTGAACCTTAGATAATAGGTAACTTTCGAGACAGTTACCTATTACTAAGGTTGGAGATATTCATTATCAAAGTTGAAAATCAAATAACCTTATATACACTTTACCTCCTTCTTTTTGGAAAGAATTCTAGATTTTTACACTAAAGTGGAACACAATATTTCACAAACACCTTTTAAAATCTTGTTTTTATATTTATTTTTTACCTTTTTTTCATTTAATTGCAAACCTCCACTTTCACACGCCGGCCGCAACCATGTATACACTAGGGATCTTACCAGCAAATTTGGCTGCTGCTCTTGAACTTGAAAGTTCGCAATTTAATGGAAAAAAGGTGTAAAATAAATTAAAATAAAAGGTGTTTATAAAATATTATGTGCCACATTAGTGTAAAGATCAAGACTGTAAAAAAAGAGGGGGGAATATGGTGAAAATAAGGTAAGTTTAATTTTTAACTTTAATGATGAATATTTTGAAAACAAAACATTGCCGAAAAAATAATTTTTCAGATTCGTAATCAGCGCCCCAAAAAAACCCAGTATACCAAATTTGGTCAAAATCGGAGAGGAGGCAACTTTCGAGACAATTACCAATTTCTTATTTTATCCCAAAGAAGTCAAAAGATGCCCATGATAAAAAATATGAAAGGTTTGGGTATTGGATGAAAAATAATGATGAAAACTTATCAACGAGACGGTATTTCTTGGAATATTTCCAGGAAGGTATGGTAAAATCGCTGTTGTAAAATATATTAAAATCCAAACTATGTATATCGCCTATAGTCTAAAAAATTTACTCCCAATTCTCTTTGAACGAAATTTTTAATGTTAAAGAGACATTAATAGTTAATAAAAATATAGACAATGCAAAAGTTTGCAAGTTAGGCCAGCATCTAAAGGAAGTGTTTATAATTGTTCATTTAATATAAATGATAAATAAGTATTTTCGTTAATAAAAAGTTATTTTGATTTTTCCTTTTTAATCCTCTAAATGCCTAAGGGCATTAGAAGCTTCTTTAATATCCTAGGATATTATATACCATTTAAAGCGTCTGGTAACTAGGGTATTATAAAATTATAATCTTTTTTAATAATTATTAGATGGTAAAATTTGTGTTTACTTAAAAAATCAATATTCTGTTTTGTATTTTATTTTATAAATGATTTTGGGTTAATAAAAAAACCTAAAAAGAAAAACAAATAATCAAATATTTTTTATCAAGGTATGTTTAAATGTAAAAAATATATAAATTAGGGGAGTTTAAATTTTATCAAATATCAAAACATTGCATTGTCACGAAAAATCGTGCTTCGGTTTTCTAATTAGTCGCTTTTCGCTCTCCGTATCTAAACCTCAATTTAAAATCAATAATAGCGTGTACCAAATTGTTTTCCCCTGCTGGCTGGCGCAAGTGGGTAGCTATATTATCTGGAAAGTGTCTACATAGGCACCATATTTCATGAAGCTTTTGGCCTGACAGCTGCAAATTAGCTAACCAGAGCCTATATTTTGCTAAATTCGGTTCTATTGTACAAAATCGATTCTGTATAAAGGATTATATATAAGTGAGGAAGTGCTTTATGAATATAATTAGGGGTTTTCAAACATCTTGTAATGAACGAAGCTTAGAAATTTTTAACGGTCTATGCAGGCTATTTAAGAAACCTTTATATTCCAATTTTCTTTTTCCGTCTAATTTCTTTTATATTTATTTAAATTTTTCAGGCCTCCCTCAAATCAAACATATAATTTTTTACCAGTATTTGTTGTGATAGAGTAGGCTTGAAAATAGCGAAGTTTATGATTTTTTTTTAAACAATCTATTTACTTTATAATTGTATAACAGTCTTCAAACAACCAGATATCAAAATATTAATTATTAAAAAACCTTTCTTTAAAGTGTTTAGCTATCTATTTAGACAACCAAGAAAGATTACTTACGAATTTTTGTCTTGAGATTATCAAGTCTTTTGAAATTTAAATATATTTTTAAGTTGTTTTCGCCAAAATCTAGTGATAGGAAGACAACTTTTGGAAAAATTTGTATGTCTTTATTTTAAAAGTTAAACGGAATATAAAGGGTGCTTAAGAATGTTGTTACCCAACAAATATTTTTTGTTAGTCTTAGGGTGTGTTATAGTTTGAAGAATTTCCTGCGTGAAATTTTTCTTGCTGTAATTTTTTCTATCCATTGTCTAAATTCCAATTTCTTCTTGATAGAAAGGCATTATCTAATTATTTGCATTTCGTAAATTGATTTAAGTTACGACGTTAAAAATTTTTCTTTAGTGATATTAATAAATTCTAAAAAGCAATTTTTAAGTTAGCGATCTTAAAATATTTTACAGAATTAATAAACTTAACTAAAAACACATTCTATTATTACATATTCATAAAAACCAACTTAAAAAATTTTTTCTTAAGAATTTTATAAATAATGAAATAGGTTGTTTAAAAATTTCAGTGAGTTGGTTAAACTTATTATCAAAACAAATAACAGGAAATATTTGAAATTATAAAAATTTTGGATAAAAGCACATGCAAAAAATAATGCAACAGAACAAGTACTTTTAAAGTTGGTACAGTGCTTTTTCAGTTATAAAATTTACCTTAGAGTTACTTGGGGGCTAAGCAAAAATATTGGCATTTTTAAATAAATAAGTTTTTTAAATTTTAATTTAAATAAATTTGGAGTAAACATGTTTGCTTTTTTACTTTAAACGACAGGCAGTACTTTTAATATTTAAAAGATTTAAAGAAAATATGCTGCTTAGTAAAAGTAAGCAATATTTAAACACAATTAATTTATTAAAAATTATGTAAATACTAGAATTGATAACTAAGTAGCCAAAACTGAACAGGTAGCACCTCGTCCCTTTATCCCACAGACCATTTTTTATTACATTTTTTATCTGGTGACAGTTCTCAAAGGTTAAAAGCTTAAGATATAATGTATCGTGGTTGGCTTAACTGTCGTTGACCTATCGTTTAACAGTAAGGGAAATAGGACAAAATAAATGATCCACAGCGCACAGTAAGGTCATAATAAAGAAAAAATGCTGCATATTTAGGGACAAAGTTTTAAAATAGATCCGCCTAAATAGTTTTTGTAATGCATTACATTTTATTCAAATTTTGTTGTTGATTAACCCGTTATTGGTTGTGTTTTTAGAAAAAAATCTAATATTTTTAAACTCACTACATAAGTTTTTTTTTGAGATATTCTATTAAGGGTCTAGAAGTGCCTCGTTGGGGTACCCCCACACGTATAAAGTCAAGAAAATCAGACTAAAGGGTCTTTAAGAAGACATAGTGTTAAGAAGTTAGGATTGATCTAATACGCGACCAATCGTGTACGTGCAATTCTCAGGAAAAATCTAACTTCGCGACCACCGGCATATGATAAAATGTTTAAAAGTAATCCAAATAAATAAATTACCTAATAGGTTATTTAAAATTTATGAATACGTTTTTTTTTTATTTTTGTACCATAATTACCATAAATTGATATAAAGAAATACCTTCCTACGTAAAAAACACTAAGCAATCTGATATTAAAGAAGAAAACCCCACATCTGATAACGGTCAATCTGATTGAAAAAAAGACTTCAACCACAACGACATGGAGAAAGACAACTCATTTTTTTTAAATATTTTTAAGAAACTATGTTTATCATAACTAAATTTGTTAATTTAAATTAGGAATATACAGTCAAAATAAGTCAAATAAGCTAAAAACACATGGGTCAAAATTGTTTTCAAAATATGGCTTCCTAAAGCTTAAAAAATTTGGCAACACACGCGCCCGCTTCATCGCAGCGAGTCAACATCAAACGTTTTTTGCGAGGTTTTACATATTTACATTTTTTTAAAGAGATGTTTATTTACATACAAATATAAAAATTACTTCTTGCAATTTATTTTAATATTTATTTTAGAATTAAATTTAAGTAAAAAACAATAAATTATTGTTTGGTTTTTATTTGTAATTAAAAAATAATTGTACTTACCACAACATTAGGCTAAATATCCGATTTAGGAACCCAAATTATTATGTTCTAAAACAACACTTTTAATTTTGCTTAATAATAAGATTTCTCGGTTGCGCACATTCCGTCTTTAAAAATCTTTGGTACATCTGCACTAAGGTTTTCGTAAATTTAAAACATGTCGGCATATTTTCCCGATTTAAATACAAACAAAAATATCGCGGCTGGGCCGGTGAGCCCAATGTGTAAATTAAAGTATTTAAAACTATTAGCAAATAAATTTACTGATAAGCGATTAGGACGAAAGTTTCCAATTGTTGAGGTTTTCTAAAATAATTGCTTTCAAAGTTCTAACTTTGACATCGTTTAGACAAAAATCTGATAAGCTTTTTGACTTGTTTTGAGCTCCACTATCTTCGTGAGCATCATACTTTTTACACACTGTATAAAGCTTGACCAAATATATAACTTTTTATTAATAATAATTACAAGCCATTTATAGTTAGAAGTACAAAAATAATTTAAAAACCTCTGCAATATTATGTGTTATTATTACGAAAAATAGTTAGTACAGTGGATGGGGAGAAAAAAGCTGTTTGACCTCCGGATTTTTTGTACAGTTTTAATTTTTATGAAAATTTGGAATTAAGTTGCTTTTACCACCTAGATCAAAGTTTATATATGCTTAGGGTGTGCTTTTTATTTTTAGGGGGTAAAAACCACCCCTTATTCTAAAAAATCATAGCTAAATATGTTGAATGAATCTATTTTTATGTTGTGAGTTATATCTAACATTATATTTTAACGTTTCAACCCTTAAAAATCACCCTTAATAACGAAATTCCAAAAATATATTGTTTTTTCATTTAAATATTATTCAATAACGCTTTTATTATAGAAACAAATATTTTTACAGTTTACGGTATAATAAATATTTAACTACCATAACTCAACCTTTAAATAACCACCGTTTATAAGATTCACAAAAAAAATGACAAATTAAAACGACTTGATGATAAATAATTATAGTCCCGGAAATGAAGCTAAAAACTTGCAAAACCTCGAAATTTTTGTGTCCTTCATCGATTTGTATAAAAATTTGGAATTAGGCGCTTCTAACCCTCTACTTTAAATTCTATTTCATGGTGACGTGCGCTGTTTGTTTTTTAAGGGTGAAAACTACCCATAATTGTTAAAACTTATGGAATAACATTGTAAACCTTGAGATAGGTAAAATTTGAAGAATACAATTTTAAAATATTTTAACCCTTAAAAATGAACCCTTGTTAGAGCTTAAATTTAAAAAAATATTTACCCTTAAAAATTATTAATTTACCATAGTGATTTAATTTTGGAATGCTGTTGCTTAAAATAGGTAATCATTTCTTTTTGCAACTTTTCGTCCCTTATAAATCAACCCTTATTATAGCTTAATTAAAAAAAGGTGAATCCCCAAAAAATTAATAGCTTGACAGGTTTAATAATTAAAAATATTACTGCCTGAAATATTACCAATTTCATTCTTTTGCAATTTTTCAATCCTTAAAAACCACCCCTTACAACACTGCAATTCTTATAAACCAATATAATAGATATAAATAGGAAAAGAAAGTAGAATTGCATACAAAAATTATACCGGTAAAAGTATAAAGTATACCGGTTTTATAGAATATTATGCTCCGAAGTGCGCTATTCGACTTTTTCAAAAAAAAGTTGATGTGTGTTTTTCTTGAAAAATGCAAACTTTTCCCGCTATTTGACTTTGAAATTTTCAAATTTAACATTTGTCGAACAAAAGCTAACCATTAACAAGCAGTAGCTCGGTCTGTATTTATTAAAGAGAAACTATAAAAAACATTTTTTTCTAGTTTTTTTTATAAGCTACAATTTTGCTCTCTACAGTTTTTTTACTTTCAATCGCGAATAACTCGAAAAATATTAGTTTTACGAAAAAAATATATGGAGCATTTTTTACAAAATTACTTCCTTTATCGAGTTCTGTAGCTAAAATGTAATAAAAAATTTCCACCCCCAAGATGGGGTGGCAACCACCCCCAGGATAAAAGCACACCTCGGCATGATATAAACTTGATCCTTGGGCTATTCCCTACCCTCTGTGAAAATTTCAAGTAAATCCATGCAGGACAAAAAAAATCCTAGCCAAAATGCCTCATTTCCTGTGCTAAGTTTTTACTAACAAATTTTAATGTAGTAACAAAAAAAGTTTGTTAGAAAAAATCTAATTACTCGACTATCCGCGTAATTTTAAAAGGTGCGATCGATACCGGGTAAAAAAATGACTAAAAACACTTTCTAATTTGCATTTTTAACGAGAGGATTACGGTAATACCTATTTAAGGATATCTTTTAAATAATTTATAATTTTGCCGAAAAAAGTGTCTAGACGAACTAAAAATAACAAAATTAGCAAAATGAAAGGAATGCGGGTCATATCACAAAAAATTCGGCGGTGTATGTAGACGACGCTACAAAAAAGGCTTCTAACAGACTAAAACATTAGTAAAATAGTTCAGTAAAATATTTTAATATATTTGCAATTTAGCATTTAAATTCACTTAAATATTATCTTTTTATTTTAGGGCAAATATGAGATAATTTAATAAAGTTAAAGAAAAGTATCTGCATCGAAGGGACACTGACTCTGCTTTATTATTAAACATCTGATGCCTTAGCATTACCAAAGAGACGTGTATACAGTGCGAGTCTCTAACTTTAAATAAATTTAGTTAATTAAAAACAAGTTATTTTTTAAAAAGCTCGAACCCATCAATTCCTATTTTTATTTGCGCTCTTTTCTATAAAAAAATATTTGTACAAAGTGTCTCAAATTTGAAATATGACGTTATCGATGATTTCTCTAAACCGAAAATCATGTTTCTTAGAAGTATTTTTTAAGCGTATATTAGCTTAGACATACTGTTTAATTTTCAATTTTTCCTTTGTTTCGTGTACAGGATAATAAGTAAAAAACTTTAATTTAAAAAATTAACTCGATTTTATTAATATTAATGCTGTTTCTTTATTAACATGCTAAACATTTAAAGAAGTTTTTTTAACTTCTGTACACCCTGTAAATTCGCTCACACTTAGACTCTTTAAGGTAGCCTTTCTGGTTTGCCGTACAAACAAGAGTGCAAGGAAGGAATAACAATAAGGGGATATCCTTTCTCTCTGGCGTTGCGTGCTGGTTGGTCAGCGGGGATGGATATATACCCCTATTCTTAATAACATATTTAGCCACTCCCGTAAAAACTGATATAGATTCTGCTATAAGTGATTTCAGTACGGTGTCAAAAGTAGGGTTTCTATAATCATCTAGTATACGGATGGTTCGAAAATCAAGCAGGGAACTGGAGCGGGCGTGTACAGTGAAATGAGGAATTCACAATTCTCCATTTCACTAGGAACACACAGTACTGAATTTCAAACAGAAATATATGCTTTACTGCACTGTGCAAAAGAAAATAACAGGAGGGCTTACAAAAACAAGCGGATCTGCATAATAACAGACAGCCAATCGTCACTAGGGGCACTAGTAAACCCCAAGGTGACGTCCAAGCTGACATGGGAATATCAAAAAAAACTGTAGGTCCTGGGAGAACGCAACAGAGTAACTTTTCTGTGGGTACCAGGACATTCGGGAATATAAGGCAACGAAAAAGCGGATGAGCTAGCGAGA
Source organism: Listronotus oregonensis (assembly GCA_019359885.1). NCBI lineage: Eukaryota > Metazoa > Arthropoda > Insecta > Coleoptera > Curculionidae > Listronotus > Listronotus oregonensis. Next base: position 102,241 of record JAHBCN010000486.1, on the reverse strand, counting down.
CATGGATAATCTACACCATACTTTGGACCAGAACCTGCTCTTGGAGTGACCAAAACCACAGCACGAGGGCAAACCAGGGAGTGGATCCGAAACAAACACGAGGAATACTGGGAAAACCTCGGTAGAGTAAGACATGGAAAAAGCTTCATAAGGGGCCTATCCAAAAGAACGAAGAAAGAACTACTAAGACAAAGTAGGAAAAGACTTCGCATAACAGTAGGGTTGCTAACAGAGCACGATAACCTAAGAGGACACTTACACAAGATAGGCTCATACAATGAGGACTTAAGTTGCAGATTGTGCGACGATGGGGAAGAAACAGCCTACCACATACTGTGTGAATGTGAAGCGTTAAATCACAAGAGACAGGCATTATTTGGGCATCCGAAAATGAGCCCAAAGGAATATATCAACCAACCAGTCTCGGAATTATACAGACTTGTAGAAGGAACAAGACTTATGGGAGGTTTGGTATAAAAGGCAAAAGGAGATTAGGCACAAAAAGCCCAAGAGGCTGCGCTGCCTCTGGTAGTGAAAGACGGCTCCCAGGAAGAAGAAGGGTTTCTATATCTCACTGCAAGACATTAATGGTTGTGGTTAAGTAGACGCTTAGTTTCTCTGTTGTTCACTGTGCACTCGCTGTAGCCCTATTTATAAGTCCTGTAAGGTAGACAAAACACGCCTAGTGAAAGAGTGCCATAGTATACAGCAAAGAGAACATGTTGTCTGCTTTTAATCTGTTTTAAAAAAGTTACGTTTTTTGGTATATACCGAGACATTAGATAATGTTCCCTATTCTTAATAACATATTTACCCACCCCGGTAAAAACTGGTTTTGATTCCGCTAAATTTAATTTCAATATGGCACCAAAAGTCTAGTTTTCATATCTTACTGCAAGACATTGATTTTTGTTTTATAGGTAGACACTTGGTTTCTCTGTTGTTCACTGTACACTTGTTACAGCTTTATTGACAAGTCCTGTAGGCTGGCAAAACGCGTTTAGGGAGGGAGTGTCATAGTGAACAGCAAACAGAACAGGTTGTCTGGTTTTTTTCCGGTTTAAAGACAACGAGACAGTAGGGAATTTTTCCTGTTTTTAACAACATATTTACCCACTTCTATAAAACTAATGTTGATTCTGCTCAATGTAATTTTAGCACGCCATCAAAAGTAAAATTTTTGTATCTTATTGTTGGGTTATTGGGGATTGGGTCTTTATGCACTGTTAAAAGTGCATAAATACCAAATCCCTAATAACCTCCCAGTTGCATATAAAGCAGATAAAATCAAATAAATAAAATTTGCAGACACTTATTTTATACGTTGCTTTACTTTAAATATATAGAACACTTTGCAAATTAGGGATAACTCTCAATTCAAATTTATTGTTTTAAAAACCTTTACAAAAGAGCTTTGATAACAATTTTTGGTAAAATAATTTTTTATAAAATATAAAAAATCTATTTTAATCAGTAAAATTCTTGAATAAATCTTGGAAACCAAGCCCCGCCAATCGAAAAATAGCTAAACAAACAAGGCCGACGCGTCAGCTTCATGAACTCGTGATGACTTAGCGCATCCAATCAAAGCTCGATATTCGCGCGCCAGAAAACAAGCGCTTGGGAGTCGTTACCGCCAGCGCAAGATGAAAGGGGAGTCGCGTAGCTTGAGTGTACGTCGGGAGACGGAGGGTAGTCAATAGGTCGACAGAGTGATCAAGAAAATTCGCTGTCTAAAGAGTTCTTTGTTTTTTGATATGAGCACGTAAAATTCTATTTTATTTTGGACAAATTGCCAAAACGTTCTTTAAGTTTTTGATAGATAAGTAATAGTTTTTTTTATTGTAATATTACCTTCTCCGTGTTATATCAATAAATTTGGTTAACTTGTTTATATTTGTAAATATATGACTTGATTAATTACGCTCCATTGGCGTATCACCCCATATTTTGTACTGTTTAACTGTATCTTTGTTTAAATAAAAACTTGTGTACAGTAACTCTTCTCTTTGTGCCATTAATAGCAAAAGTCTTTTTACAGGGCGTCTATAAAAACATTAATTTGCACCTATGTATTCAGTTCTTTTTAACAGACAGCAGAGTTTGTTTGCAACTACTTATAGAACGGAAGCGCAACATTAAACCGTTTCCTTACTAGCTATTAAGCCATAAGAATATATTTTTTAAAATTTTGTTTATATTTTCATTTATAACTTTTAAATTATAGATGTTACTAAAATTAGTTATAATAAAAACTGATAGATAATATTATTATTAATAAAAAAGCTTTTTACAAATTTTTATAAACCCTATAATTTACTAAATTCATGATCATAACTATCTTCTATTCAAGGCCATGGGACACCACCCCCAACCCCGATAACTAAAATTTAAGTTTATGGTGACGTCTTTCGTTAAAAAAATAAAATTGCATCCTATATGAAATGTTCGGTTCGATGCTCTATTTACTGTAGTGTGTGGGGTCTCCGTCTTGCGTTTACAAAAACTTGCTAATTGCTATATCTGAGTCCCGTAGACAAAACGTTATATTCGTGAGACACACTTGGCTATTTATTTGGTAATTTAAATAATAAAATAATATTGTTACTATAATCGAATGCCATTATAATTATAATTAGAATTGTGACCCTTAAAAGTCAAATTATATTCCATAATTTAGGCAAGGTTGCCGACAATTCGCCGCAATTTAACCGTTGTTATTCCATGATTATTTAACCTGTAATTAGTACGTAATTGCTTACGGAGTTGTAGTATTTAACGTATTTGAGGCCCGGAGCGTACCGAGGATAACCCAAAATGGCCACGTTATTGCTGAATTTTGGTTTGCGTTTTCACATTTGACTTACTTGAGTTCAAATAGGTTCCAGCTATAATATTGCCCATTCGTTTTATTCTAAAAAGGATTTTCAAATCCCAAATAAAATTTTATGTTTTTATTTTCATATCAATTTTTAATATTATATTATAAACTTAGCCTAAAATATTCTTAGAAATAATTACTCAAAGTAGAGACTAAGACAAACGGTGTTAAAAAGTGGCGACAACTTTGCTAAAGTTTTAAAGGAAATTTGCTCATCAACTTAGTTGCCATTCTTTGGCACATCCAGGCACCTGTTCATGCATTATAATAAGGTTAAGATTATGCGAACGGGCTTTTTCCTTCTATACACCCATTAATTATATTTACTGTTTGTTCAAGCCCAATTCTTTTATAACATTATAATATAAAAATATTTAAAAAATATAATACATGACAAATTTACTTTGCATTTAAAAATGTAATATCTAAATTACGAAGCTTGCTGAACACTTTATTTTATCAAAAATGCGATTTCCAATATAGTCCTTTGGCTAGACCCCTTTAAGCATGTCACTAAAGGTCTATGGGTTTTTACAACGGTATCCAAAGTCTTCTGAGTCGCTGAATACAAAAAACGTGGTTTTAGAGGGCAAAAGTGGTCAAATTTTTTGTATTCGCAATTTACGATCATTTTTAGGGGTTTCTTGTAAATTTTACTTACCAATCGTTATTTTATGGTAAAATAGTTTAAACAAAAGTTGTAAAGAATTTAATTACAAATATTTTTTTTTCTGTACGTCGAGTAATCGACTAAAAGATGGTCATGCGCAGCCATTTCCTAACCTCTTTTGCTGTTTTCATCGATTATATCGTGATTTCCGCCTATTTCGAGAAAAGAACTTGTAGAAAAAAGTTGTGGACAATTAAATTGGCAGTTTTTGACTTATTTCTCCCACCAAAAAACCCTTCACAGTTCAAATAATCATCCAAACTACGAGGTCTATTCAGGACCATCAAGGAATATATCCTGGAGCTAGTTTTACTGTATATGTACCAAAACATTTTGATCTGAAATATGCAGCTAAGCATGGAAAATTTAAATTGTTTTAATTTAGATCTATATCAAATCGTTTTATAAACATAAAGCAGACTTAAAATTAGGTATAATTTATTTTTTTGTATTCTACCTTGTATAATCTGCAGTTAAAAGATTATTTAAAATCTCTCCTTATATACATTTATTATGACTAAATTTGTTATTTTCTGATAGTAATATAACATATTACCTATTTAGAATACCTATTGCTATTGTTTATATAGTGTTAAACAATTTCTAATATACCCTCTATTCTTATTTCACCTAATATCACTTTATAAGTTAAATTAGTTATTATGCACAGTAAATATAAAAACGTGTAGTATGATTTACTTTTTAAATACAGATATTACTTGGCAAACCAATATTTTTTTAAATTATACCCACACTATACCTAGCTTTAGCGGCTCAGTCTGTAGGTTCAGAGTTTTGGTGCAGTGAATAAATTTGCTTTTTTTTGAGATTCTTAAAAACATATTAAAATTTAGTTAAATTTTACCGGTCGCCAAAAACTCAAGCAAACATTAATACTCATGTATAAAATACAATTTTTTAAAATGCAGGGTGTTTGAAAAATAGACGAAGATATTGTAATGAGCGATTTTTCGTTTAAAATTATGAGAAAAAGTTTCTATAAACATGGGTCCGGAAATGCACAGTTTTCAAGATACAGGGTGATAACTTTTTAAAAAAATATTATTTTTTTTTTAATTAATATTGTCAAAAATATTTACTTGATTCTTTAAATTTAGCAATATTATTTGTTGTATAAGGTCCAGTGGCTTTCCGGGGGGATCTTAGCGAATAAATGTACGCCACTGCCTTTTTTGCAACTTTAATATTTGTTGTTTGATTAAGCGTCTAAAAATACAACTTCTTCACCTCTAGGATGCACGTGCTTACAGTAACTGTTATGCAGCGAGGCGCCTGTATGCAGAAGCGTTTCCCCAACGGCAACTTCCAGATAGTAAAACCTTTGAAAGCATAGACCGTAGATTACGGAAAAGAGGTAAATTTTCTTATTTTTTTTTGTAAAGTTTTTGACAATAATGTTATTTAGGAAGTTTTGCCATTCCCACCAATGATTGAGGCCGGCCGAGGTCCATAAGAACTCCTGAGTTTGAGGAGGCAGTTTTATGTGCTGTGGAACAAAATCCTGGTATAAGTACCAGGACTATAGCAGCTCGATTAGGGGATAATCATTCCAACAGCACTGTGTGGCAGGTTCTCTCCGATTAACTTTTGTATCCGTATCATGTTTAACGTGTGCAGGCATTACTACCAAGAGATATCTACCCCGTTTGCAGTTTTGCCAATGGTATTACGAAAAGGTTAATAATAACAGAAATTTTAATAAAACCATACTTTTTACGGACGAAGCTGGATTTTGGCGGGATGGTATTGTTAATTTTCATAACACTCATGCATGGAGTGAAGAAAATCCTTATGCTTACCTACAATGTCGTCACCAGGAACAATTTTCTTTAAATGTGTGGATGGGTATTGGTGGTGACAATTTAATTGGGCCCTTCTTTTTACCCTTAAGATTAAACGGCGAATCTTACTTAGAGTTTCTTCATCAAGAAATGCCCGTACTGCTGAAAGAAGTTCCCCTAAATGTACGTAATTAAATATCTTTTATGCACGATGGAGCTCCTCCTCATTTTAGTATAGCTGTTAGAACTCATCTAAATAACACCTTTGGAGAAAATTGGGTTGGAAGAGGTGCTCTCCTGTCTTAAATCCAATAGATTTTTATTTATGGGGACACCTTAAAACTCTGGTTTACGCCACTCCCATACAAACAATGGAGGAGTTAAAAATAAAATTGTAAATGTTTGCGAAGAAGTGGAATCGCCCATTACAATATCTTCGTCTATTTTCGAACATCCTGTATAATGGGATAAGGTTTCTAATTTTGATTGAATTTAGAAAACTTAAAACCATCAATGTAATATTAGAAAACTTTGGGCTTTAAACCGGCTGCTGTATCCATAAAAATTATAACTTTCATTAAACCAGCTGTGGTTTTGCTCTGGACATTACCAAAATTATGAAGTATACGTCACCGACTCCAAAAAAAGTTCGTATCATCAGTTCTTGCGGTTGCTGTATATCGCACATTGCCATGGATATTGTTTATGTTGTTGATCGATACCGATTGTTTTTTACCTGCTTTCACTTTAGTATGAATCCTTCTTTTCTCACACACATAAAAATTTCTGAAAATTGTTACATTCCTAGTTTTAATAATTGAAAATGGCGACGTATAAAACAGTAATTCGAAGTTGTTTACTGTATGAGTACAAACTTGGTACAAAACCTGCAGCGGCGGCGCGAAAAATATGTACCGCATTCGGAGATAATGCCGTTAGTGATCGAATAGCACAGAAGTGGTTCAAAAAATTTCTTTTGGGAGATCTCATTTTGAGCGATGAACCGCGCTCAAGGAGACCAAAAATCATGAACAACGAGGATCTTCGACAGGTTGTGGACGCAAATTCCAGGACAACGTGCCAAGAACTTGCAGAAATGTTCAATGTGAGTCCTGAAACTATTCGGTTGCATCTTCATCAGCTAGGAAAGACGTGGCAGTTAAGCAAGTGGGTCCCACATGAATTGACAAATTATAACAAATTTAGTCGTCTTACCATTTGTTCAGCAAACATTTCACGCAACGCTAATGAACCATTTCTTAATTAGTTATTAATCTGCAACGAAAAATGGATATTGTTTTCGAATTCTAAGCGTTCGTATTATTGGTTGTCGCCTACTGATTCGGTACCATACACACCCAAGGCTTTCTTGTACCCAAACAAGGTTTTGTTGTGTGTTTGGTGGACAGCAACTGAAATTGTCCATTATGAGTTTTTGGAAAGTGGTCAAACCATCACTGCTAACTTGTATTGTGAGCAGCTTCAACGAGTACAAGCAGCACTTATCCAGAAACAGCCTTCTTTGATCAATCGGAAGAAAGTGGTATTCTTGCAGGATAACGCCAAGCCTCATACCGTAAGAGTGACCCGAGAAAAAATTTCTGAACTCGGTTGGGTAACGTTACCGCACTTGCCATATTCTCCCGACATTTCGCCAAGTGATTATTATTTTTTTTTGTCTCATGACAACTGTATGAGGCACCGACAGTTTATAACTCGAGATGGTGTAATAAATGCAGTCCGCCAATTTTTTGACTCCAAATCCAGGAGTTCTACAATACCGGCATACAAAAATTGGTTCCACGTTGGCAAAAGGTCATTGAGTGTGATGGTAATTACCTTGACGAATAAATAGTGTCTTATTGTTTCTCAATAAAAAATTATATATTTCTACCAAGAACCGCACGAACTTATTTGGTTACCTGATAGTAGTACAAAGTATTTCTCCTCTTTTAACCTCTAATCTTTCTATGTATTCCCAATAAGACCCTGCATGGAATATCGTTTTCATGACATGGATATTGTATATTTCTCATAAAGTATTTCTAATTTCATTTAAAAATAGCATGTTGCTTTATTTATGGCCCTTTTTAAGAAAGCTTTTTTGTCCATAAATAAGGTATGAGCACCTGTTTCTTTTGTGCGTATTTTTACGGCTTTTGCTCTAAAGAAATTGCTAGTACTGTCTCTGACATTTCATAATGAAGCAACACCAATTCCTAGTCTCATGCCTTATTTTATGGTTCACCTTGAACAACTTTAAACTGTTAACTTAGTTTTTTTCTTTCATTCTTAAAGTACACAGATTGTGGAATTTGCAGCTGTGGAGTTCATTTCTTTCCGCAACTTTAAAATCTTATAGACTGTTTCAAGATTCAAAAAAATGTTTAAGAATATCCTACCCTTAAAGGGTGGCTTTTAGTTAAGTGACTTTATTTTTTTATATTTAATAGTTATTTTCCTAATAAGTGCGCAAAGTGATACTTTTCCGCACGCCAAAACAGTTAGACGAACGACGCGAAGCGAAGTCACTTTGCGCAAGTATTAGGAACAATACTTTTTCTACTTGCGAATACTTTTTCTATCAGCGTTTTATTAAGGAATATGATTACTAGAAATATACGAATATTTCAGTAAAAATTAAAAATCCAAAGTAAATAATTAAATTTTTATTTTAACTGATTATACAAAAAAAACTATTATTAATTATTATTAACAATATTAATGTTAAAAGTAAAATTAGTTGCATGTTGAAGGTTTATGGCCGATTTCAAATGATTTCTTAGGAACGTCGATGATGGTTCGCTGCTCGATGTTAAGACGAAATCTTGTGTTTTAGCTGATTGAACAGCGCCTGTGGAACAGGACATTTCATCTGGCGTCTTGAGAGTTTTTGGTTTGTTGCAGTTTAATTTTTTTTTACCTAACCCCTTTTTCTAGCCTGGTGATTCTTTAATTTATTCCTCGGTTACCGTTGTCGATTTCCAACCACCTAACCGCTTTATATTTATGAGTCCTTTTCCGGAATTTGCAAGTAACGTTGCAGAAGATCGCCGGAAGCTGTGGCCGGTATATAGCTCTGGGTTCGACAACTTTAAAAATGCTGCTATCTCAGAAGGCATCTTCCCAAATGTATTGATCCCAACGCATTGTTGTGTGCAAATTCCCCTTTTTAAATATACGAAAAACCGTCAATGTGCTGTCGGTGGCCGTAATGCTGTATACTTCCGATATAAGAACAAGTACTTTCCGTCGTTGATCTCTTCAGTCAAGACGAAAGAACGTGAAGTATATTTTGCGCTCGATATTGGTATTCATTTTCAGGATCCGTCGAATTTTCATTTAATTTATTAACAGATTTGACGGATCTTGAAGTTTACTTAACAATTAGGTTGCTTTTGTCCTCGATGTCGGATGTTTTCATTTTTGCGAGTTATTCTCGTCTGCAGGCGCCAGCAAGTCCGGAAATGGTCGCAATTTTTATCAAAAGATATATTTCATCAGGTGCTTCATTAATAAATGTAGATAGATATTACTTCTTTTGAAAAAATCCTTGACTTTTTTGGCCGAAAGTCTACATTTTGTTTCTTAATAAATGCTGCTAACTTATAAAACTTGCCGATATCTACATTTTTCTTGATCTTTAAAACACTTTTCAGCATGGAGTATTTCGACCATAAAGTATTTGGACTAAATTCCTTGCTTAATTTAAGAAAATAGGCTAAAAGTACCTCCTCTTTCAAAGTTCTAACGCCTTTTTCTTCACACCATGTTTCAAATGAATTATACTGTTTCTCGTACTTTTCTTTTGATTTTGCCGGCAGGAGCTCTAAGTTGGCCAAACTTACGGCTTTTAAAATATCGCTGGCAAGTCTTCCTTCATTCTTAGAAACTTATTTTAAACTTTTTACCAAATTTTCTGATGCTTCCGTGACATTAGAAAATGTCTGTACTTGGTTGCTGGAGCAACAAGAAAAATTCTTTGATTTTTTTATTGTTTAGCATGGTGTCTATGAAATACGTGGTGCATGGAAAAATATTAAAATGATAATAAAGAAAATTGATATGGGATATTTACTAAGCGCCAAATGTTTCTAAAATATAAAAAAGCACAATAAAAGAACATATAAAACCCTTTTTTTAATATTATTTTATCCAGAAGTTATTAATACATTAAAAAATCCACCATAAATACGGCAAATTTGCAGAACGAAAATGCGTGCGCAAAGAGTTTCCGTGCTCAAAGTTTAACTTTGCGCACTCATTTGCGTGCGCAAAGTAAGTACTTTGCGCACGCAAGTAGAAAAAGTATTTTTCCTCAAAATTCAAATTACGTTATATTCCTATTGATAAAAAATACGATTTTTTTATTTCCATTGCATAATATTAACACTAGGCTGCCTTATTTTTACAGTTGTAAGTTTAAAACCATAAAAAAAATCTTAGAAATAGTGCTGGTTTATGTTTGCAAATAAAAAAGGGCGATTAAAAATAATTATTTTTGAAAATAATTATCCCAAAATGTATGGCAAGTAAACATAATTTTTAAATTAATAAATAAAGATAAACTCGTCAAAGCTAACTCTATAAAAAGTTTTGCAATTTAATCAAAAACCAAAACTACGATGGAAATGTATACTTTTAAATAACTGCAGTAATTTAAAATTAATATTCTTATAGTGAAATGGGTATAGCAAATAGGTTAATATTATTTTTAAGTTAGAATAAATTGAAATTCTCATAAATTTTAAAGCTAATGTAATAATAAATTTGTAATTTATGCAACATAAAAAAATGTTTAATGATATTAAACAAAAGCTGGAAAATAATAAACTAATAAAGTTAGTAAAATATAAATTTATATTTTATATACATCGTATATCTGTAATAAAAAATTAAATTTTAAAATATAGGTCAATTGAAAGTGCGCATTATATATTAAAATTCTATTTGTTTTATATAATATACATTGTGTTTGTCGTCAGTTCTCCAAAAGTTAATTCTAATCTAGTCCGGGATTGTATACAGGCCCTGGAAAAAGTCGGCTTGGCAAACAAACTTACGGTAGCCTGGGTATCAGGCCACGAGGGCTACTCAGGTAACGAAGAGGCCGACGACCTAGCCAAAAGAGGATCATCCATGGAAATGATAGGCCCGGATCCATTCTGTGGAATCTCGGCAGGCCTCTTTAAACCATCTATTAAGAGTTGGGTAGACGGAGATTTTCAAAGCTGGTGGGTACAAACACCAGGACAACGACAGGCAAAGCAGTTCATTAAGACCTGCTCCGCCAACTTTACATCGGACTTACTGAGCCACGGTCGTAAGGTCGTAAGGATAACTGTAGGTCAACCAACAGGACATTGCAAACTTAATAATCACCTGGAAATAATAGGCCTGGTGAAGGATAGCCTGTGTAGGTTCTGCCAGAAGGCTGAAGAAATAGCCGTACATGTGTGGTATCATTGTGAAGCACTATGTAGGCTTAGGTTTACTAGCCTTGGTGAGGAAAAGCGAAAACCGCAAGATATATGGAGTGGCCAGTGTCATGACTCTGGAGCCTAGTTAAGAACACCGGCCTGAACAAGGTACTCTAAAGACTGATAGGGAAACGACAATAAATCTGGCAAGGTTGCAGTGGTGGAGGTCAATTTTGTCATCTTCGCTTAAATAATCTAATCTAAGCAACCTCAGATTTGCCGATAACATTGTTCCTATTAGCAGCAATCTAAATGAACTTCAAAAAATGCTAACAAAACTGAATGAAGCTTCGCGAAAAATCGGCCTCAATATGATCTATAGTAAAACAAAAATCCTTAGCAACAATCAGAAAACTCTCACAGTAGGAAATCAGGAGATTGACTTTGTGAACCACTATGTGTATTTGGGACATACTATTAGGCTGAGAAAAGAAAATCAATCAGCAGAAATTAGGAGAAGAACTGCTGTGACATGGGCAGCTTTTGGTAAATTGCAACATATAATGAAAAACAGAGAAATTTCTATAAACCTATAAAGAAAAATATATGAAAGCTGCGTTGTTCCGGTGATAACCTATGATCTAGAAACGATGGCACTCACACAAAAACACGCTGAACAACTGAGAGTAAACCAAAGGGCAATGGAAAGAGAAATGCTTGGAGTATGTCTTAAGGATAGAATAACAAACGTAGAAATAAGACGAAGAACAGGAATAACGAATGTTTTGAAGAAAGCTGCACAATTAAAATGGCAATGGGCTGGACACGTTGCGAGGCAGGATGTAGAAAGATGCGCAGCAAGAGTCGTAAGATGGAGACCAAGACAAACTAAAAGGAGCGTTGGCGGACCTCAAAAACGATGGGCTGATGATATAAGAGAGATTGCTGCAAAGGATGGATAAGATTGGCACAGGACAGGGAAACAAGGAAAAATATTGGAGAGGCTTATGTCCAGAAGTGGATTAGTCAAGGCTGAGAAAGAAGAAGAAAAAAAAGAAATCTAATCTACCTTTCAAAATTTTACATTTTACTTTTAACACTAGTGCTTTAAAATGTTACTTTAAGGCATTGATGCTTTAAAGTAACATTTTCAAGGCATCTAGATAGTGTTAAAAATTAAATTTTTAACAGGTTTGTACAAAAATATATTTAATACGAGATTAAGATGGGAAATGCCTAACTATTTTTAAAGATTTAAAAGAATAACTTTTTTTTTAATTTTTAAACGCAATCCTCCATTAAAAAATGTCTGTACAATGGTACGACATCTTACAAAAAACAACAAGTTTGTTCCTCTTAAATAATTGCAGAACTTTGCCTAATAAGATTATGCTAAAACGCAAGCAATGTAACCGCACAGCTTTAAAAGAAGAGATTTTTTTATTTGAGATGTCCGACATTGTACGATTAAAAAGTCGCTCGAAAACGCATCTAATGCAACTATACACTAACGGCCGAGTGATCATCGCGTTGTTAAATTTAGCAATGGACTTAGCAATTGTTAAAAGTTAACAACGGTTTAAAATGTTTAACAAAATGTCAGATTTGGACAGGTTGCCTACTAAAATCATTAAATAACACTGACAATGACGTTTTGTTAAACATTCTAAACCGTTGTTAACTTTTAACAATTGCTAAGTCCATTGCTAATTTTAACAACGCCATCATCACTTGGCCGTAAGCCTTTTAAAAATGTTAAATAAATTGTTTTTTTTTTATAAACTAGAGCGCTCTTACCGCTCAGACCCATCAATTTTTTTTCGAGAGAGAAACATATTGTGAATATCTTTAATTCTGTCGCTTTATCCCAAAATGTTAAATGGGATAAGGGATCAAATGACAACTCATTTTAAAGACCGTTCAATCCCCATTTCAATGACTTCCAATTTTTTAAACTTGGGTCGGAAGAAATTGCCTTTAATAACAAAATTTCTTAAAACCGAAAGTTAGGTGGTTTTATTATTGTTTACGTTTTTGTTTTATCCTATTATGCTATTATTTAGAAGTAATAGCCTCTTAATAAAATCTTCTAGTTTCGCGAAGTTTAAATTTTTTATCTCGTGTGTTCAAAGTAAGTCACCTACTACTGCAGGTGTTCAAAATGTTGGCCTTCAGTGTTTATACAAAAGTAACTATTTGGTTTAAAATAAAATCTCACATTTCTAATCATTTCTGGAGTAATTTCTCGACATTTTACAATAATCCGCTGACGTAAGTCAATTAGGGATTGCAGCTGATCACCGTAAATTTTACTTTTAAGATGGTCTAACAAAAAAAGTGTAGCGGATATAAATCTGGAAATCTTGCAGGCTACTTAATTGCACCTCTTAACCCAATCCACCTTCCAGAAAATGTTTCGTCAAAATATTGATAAGCAGCTAGGGTAAAATGTGAAGTTGCTCTTTTAGGTAGTAGTTATTTAAAAATTAAAAATAACGTCCGTGGTGGCACTACCGCGTTGTCTAAAAGGTGCTGTGAAATGCAATATTTGCATGTTTCAGTGCTTGGACAACGTTGACGGAACAACTGGAAAAAATGGGTTAAACATCGGAAAACCCGGCACTCACGGTACTTTGGTACTTAGGTTTATATATGTATATATAATCCGTAGGATATAATATACATATATAATAATCCTTCGTGAGCTGTCATAAAGATTAAAAAAAAATCTTGCGAAAAAGTTAACTCATTTGCATTATAATGTTTATTTTATTGTACAATTTCAGTAAATGGGGAGTAAATAACATCTTTTAAGAGTTGCAAGTACATTTGCTCTGTGGGATTTCCTAGTAGAAAAAAAGAACTAACGATGCAATCGCCACACACTTCAGCACAGACATTTTATTTTTTAAGATTTTGTGTGTAAATTTCCTAAAAAATATTTGCATTGGCGTCAGCCCAATAACGACAGTTATGTCGATTAACAGTAGCGTTTACAAAAAAAGAACACTCACCCGTAAAATAAATATTAAAAAGTAAATGTGGTTTATTAATAAGCTGTTTAGACATTAAACCGCCAAATTCCAAAAGTTGACAAAGCTATCTTTGTTCAATTCTTGTATTTTATAACGATGAAATTGCAATTGAAGTTTAAAAGTTTTCTGACACTAGTACGCCTTGTGCCAGAAATTGTTTTTAACTGCCTGGTACTGAAAGTAAGATTAATATTGACGTAGCCTAAAACAGCAATTTTTATTGCTTTATTTTGCACTATTCGATATGTAACCCCATATTTTCGGCTTGCCACTGATCCTGTCTCCCGAAACTTATCCATCTGCTTAAGAACATACTTTTTGTTCCAATGCTTATCCGAGATTAGTTTATTAAATAATTGGGATGCAATTGGAGCGCCTTTTGCGTATTCATATTACAATTCGATTATTGAAACTCTTTTTACAGTAGAATAAACCTTCTTATGGAAAAAAAAGAACACCAAGAGTTTAAGTTCTAAAGTACAGTTCGATGCAGTACAAGAGTGACATCATTAAAATAAACGGATATTTTTTTTCCATTTTACACCGTCAAAAAAATTGCCATTTACTATATGTGTACCAAAAAGTGCAGATAAAAAGACACCGATAGATAATGCCGTTTATTAAGCAGATAAAACATCAAATTCTACAATAATTAAGTATGTAATATTCACAGCAGAAAAAAAGATGTTGAATGTGCTGTTGCCAAGGTAAAGACGAGAATAAAAGATTATAAAAAAAAACTATATGATAAAGTTGAAAAGTATCAAACACACATTGGAAAATGCAATGAAAATGAAAACTTGTATTTTATTCCGTTTTAAGAGGAAACTATTTTTATAATGCATTTTCTGAAGAACCAAGGTCCCGAATTTAGAAAGGTAGAAGTCGTTGAAAATGGTATTAAACGGCCTTTAAGGTAAAAGGTATTACTAGCCCCCTCATCCAATTTAAAATTTAAGGGGTGTTACATACAGGATGTGTGCATGGTATATTATGCCCCAATTTTTTTGTTTGTGAAATTTTAGTACTTTTAGAACTAAATAATAAAACTTTCATCCTTTATATCAAACAGAGGTATTTCTGACCGATCTTTGTTTTTTGATCCATTGTCAAGTAAAATTATTGTTAAATTATCATATTATTTATAAGTGTACGAAAATTTTAATTTAATAAGCAGTAGCTGGCCATGGAGTGATAAGTGTTTCTTTTTAAACACCGCGGCATTTAACGTTTTGTTTATTGCAGTTACTGCAAATAAAATTTAAGAAATATATAATTAAAAAAATTCAAATCAGGAGCCAAGTAATATCTTGTGTAACTTAATTTTTATTTTTTGAGCCATATGTGCAATATGGTTTATGCAACTAAGATAAATACCAGGAAAGATTTGCTTTAGAAAATTAGACTAGCGGGAAATAAAATGAGACGAAAACTATTTTGAAATTTTTGGGCATTGCAAAGTATAAGCCGTAGAGCTAGTATAATGAAAAACGAAGGTGTAATTGAACACTCTTCAAAAGACTTAAGAATTTATAATAGGTTTTAAGGTAAATATATACACTAAAATTCCGCTTATCCGATCCCTGCTAATCCGAAAATCCGCCCAATCCGATCAGGGCCAAGACAAAAAATTTAAGAACTAGGAAAAGTACAGAAAAACAAGTTTTTTCAAGTAACGTGGTACGTTTATTAACAAAATCTTATACATAATTAATTTTTTTGTTAGACACTTACAAATTATTGACTGGAACAATTTAAAGTCAGTGATCTTCTTCTCACGCAATACACCATCTATTATTAAATAAGGTGGATTTAGCGTCTAACCTTTAATATTTTAGACATCTGACGATAAATATGTCTCAAAAAGACAGTAATATGGCAATATGTCACGAAATTTCGCCTAATCCGCATTGTTGCTAATCCGAACAGGGTTCGGTCCCAATTAGTTTGGATAAGCGGGACTTCAGTGTAAATATATATTTTACTATATTTATTACTAATAAAGCGTCTTGAAAAAGCTTTGAAATAGGTATTATAATTATATTAAATAACAAAGAAGAGTGGTTAATCTAATAGATAAAATACAATAAATAAATTATATTATAGTTGTTCTATTGTTAATATTAGTTTTACGTTTGATTAACATAATATTTCCTAAATGATTTTATTTTAAAACAATATATGGACAAAAATTGATTCTTAATACGTTTCTGAGCACATCCTTGGAAAAAAATAAAAATTTGGTAAATCACGCAAGAATTAAAGTGCAAAAATGACAATATAAAAAAAAATCAAGTCAATGATTAACTGCGAATAATTTTTAATTGAAATTTTCGTTTATATAGTTTTGATGAATAATATAATAATTTATTTAAATAATTTTGCACGAAAATGGGCTAAAATACAAAGATCGACTAGAAATAGTTTGTTGTGTAGAAATGATGAAAGTTTTATTATTTGGTGCTAAAAATACGAGAATTCCACAAACAAAAAGATTGGGGCATCATATGCCAGACACACACACCTTGTATGTATGTCCCTAAAAAATGTCCCTAAAAAAATATGTCATTTGGAAAATCAGCTACACGCAAGGAAAATAAACAACTTTACCAAATTAAGCATGTTTGCCTTTAACGGTTTTAGAGATATTACGAAAAACAGGAATTTGACGCTTATTTTTCAGGGGCTTGATATTTTGGGTAGTATAATGCTCACTAATTTCGGGACACCTTGTATACATTGTTTTATATCAAAATTATGTGCAGAATGATTTACTGAAAACAATACTGATTTTTTTTATTGATAATCCTGTATAGGGATTTTATATATAAGATAAATTACTTGTTCTATAAAATAATAACAAATTGGCATTTATCTAGTATTAAGTCATAATTAACAATTAAAGAAAAGAAGTACAAAAATACATATGATTTTAAAAGCAAATTTACTCGTCTATGAAAGTTGGTTAATAAATTATTAGTTTTTACACATTAAAAAACTAATATCGGATAAATTTACATTAAAAAATGACTTAAAATATAGGAATCGTGTAAATCGTTTAACCTATGTCAATCGAAAAAGCAATTTTGATCCGATGTATTAAAACCTATACATCGAATTCCAATAAAACTCAAAGATTTCTTATCAAATCAGTTAGGGCAAGCCTCAACTGTAATTTTATGCACCCTCTGTTTGCTAGCACTGTCCCCTAAAGGGTGCTTTTCCTTTTTATGCGGTAAACACTTCGATGGTATAATTTATCAACCAGAGAAAGCCCTTCGTTTCCAATAAATTACTGTTTTTCTTTAAAGTATCTTTTTTTATTTGTTTTTATATCCTAAACTTCCATTGTTTGGTCAATTTATTTTATTAAAAGTTATTTAGTTGATCATTGTTTACTTATAGTCTAGTCGAGAAGTTGATTTATTGCGAAAATTAGTTACAAGTATCCTAAAAACTGTAAAAAAATAGCCGTCAAGCTTCTTGGCAAAATCTCAAAAGGTATAAGTGATAGCTCAAATATTATAAGAATTTTTTAAAAGTGGGAGAATTGTAGCTCCAATATATAATTTTAATTTAACGTTAAAAATCGGCTTTTGTGCGACTGTTTTGGCATGCGCGCGCCGTTACTGTAGTGAGCGTAGTTTTCAATTAATTTTTTTATGTAATTAAATATTAATTAAAAAAAAAAAAATGGTGTCATCTAAACACTTTAAAGAATATGATCCCGCGATATTAAAAGTTGTAACACCATTTTTAAAAAGTTATTCAATTGGTAATTAACAGTTTTTTTACGGGTCTCTGTTGTCATGATGGGCGGTATAAAAGTTTAAACAATTAATTAATATTTTTTTGTTTCTTGAAGCCCTTTTTATAAACACACTTAATAAGATGACATTATGAAGGTTTATAAAAAAATGTATTTAATTAATTATCTTAAAAACAATATTCTATTGTATATAATCGTTTTTTTTTATATTTTATTATTATAATATATTATTAAGAAAACGTTTTTTTTTTAAATTATTATTTCCTTACGCTAACAATTAAGTTTTTTTTTCAAACATATTTAATTAATTCATTTGTTTATAAACAATTTATAAACAAATGGCGGGAAAAAATAAAAAAGTAATTATAAAACGCCTAACATGAAAAGAGAGAAGAAATCAGTAATAAAAAATATTTAAATATATTAAAAAAACATTATTTAAATTTTTAATTGTTTTACTTCAAAAGTTAACAATTATTAATATACTTTTTTTATAAACTTTCATAATATTATCTTGTTGAGCATGTTATAAAAAAGGCTCCAAGAAACCAAAAATTTATAGATTAATTATTTAATTTTTTTTACTGCCTTTTATGACAACAGAGAACCGTTAAAAAACTGTTAATTAACAATTAAATAACTTTTTGAAAAATGGTGATACAACTTTTATTATCGCGGAATCATATTCTTTGAAATGTCTAGATGACACCAGAGTTTTTTTCAATTTTTAAACTTATATTTAATTGCATTAAAAAAATTAATTAAAAACTACGCTCACTACAGTGAAGGCGCGCGAATTAAATTAAAATTATAAATATTGAAGCTACAATTCTGGAAATGAAGAACTTTTTTACTGAAATTTCATGCTCTTTCAGAAACTTTTATAATATTTGAGCTATCACTTATACTTATTGAGATTTTGCCAAAAAGCTGGACAGCTATTTTTTTACAGTTTTCTGTTAACAACAATTGTATTTTTTTTGCAGGAAAAATCAATAATACGTCTTCTTCTAGATGCCATTTCGGATTGTTTAAACCACTAACCATATTTTTAGGAGACTTGTAACTAATTTTCGCAGGAAATCAACGAGACTATATTATATTACATATCTAAATAATAATTTTACCCAGAATGTTTTCTTCATTTAGGATATTTGTTTTTTACTTTTCTAATATCATACTCACTCGGTAAAAATTGATGTCAAATTTACTACCACTACTCCTGTGAGGCAGGCGAAACGCGCCTAGCGCCTAGGAAGAGAGAGAGAGTATCAATGTTGGTATATACTGCCACAGTAGAAAATATTCATTTTTCTAATATCATAATGACCTACTCCGGTAAAAATTGATGCCGAACTTACTAGATATGATTTAATTACGACCTCAATGGTAAGGTTTATTATCCTACCGACGAACAATGATATTTGTCCTGTAAGTAGACGTTTGCTTTCTGTGTTATTTACTATACAGGGTGTCCAAAATTCGATTTTCATCATTGGGATCTCAAAAACTTTAACAGATACAAGGTCGATTAAATAGAGGTAAAGTTGCACAATTTATTGCTGATCAAAATACCACCTTTAAAGTTTAAACATTTTAAATACTAAGATTTTTGGAAAAAACTAGGTATTCGCGATTTCATTTTTATTCTTTTAGGATTCTATTAAAATAGATATTACAAAGTAAATTTTACTTTCTTATTGTTACTTTTTCTGTTTTACAAGACATCGTTAATAGATTTACACATCGACGTTTTGTCTTTGAGCTGCCATCATCAACTTTGTTTTTTTAAATCCGGCACTGGATTTTTTATTACGTATTGTAAAAGCTTCTAAGGTCCCAAAACTAATGATCTATTGCACTTATTCGAAAACAGTTATGTTACTGGCAATTTCTATAAGAAATAATGTGTTAGAGAGAGACATATAATACATTTTTAAAAGGATATTACTTGAAAACCATTAAGTGCGATACAACATTGGTTTTGGGATCAAAGTTGATGATAGCAGCTCGAAGACAAAACGTCGGTGTGTAAATCTAATAACACCGTCTTGTACAACAGAAAAAGTAGCAACATAAATGTAAAATTAATTTGGTTATATCTATTGAAATGGAGTCATAAAAAATCTTTGAAAGTATTTAAAATTTTTAAACTTTTAAGGTGGCATTTTAATCAGCATATAACTGCGCAACTTTTCCTCCATTTAATCGACCTCGTATCTTTTTAAGTTTTTGAAATTTCAATAAGGAGAATTGATTTTGGGACACCCTGTACACTCCATACAGCTTAATTGACGAGTTCTGTTAGGTGGGCGTAACGCCTACCTATTTTTTACTGATATTAAGTTTAAAAACTAAATTATTAAACATAATATTTATTTCAAATTTTATGTATTAGTTTTTCTTGTGTTTTAAAAACTTTGTTAACAAAAAGCTTTTAAATTTATACATATTTAATTTTCCACGCTTTTCAAGTCACCCCTTATTATTCGCTATACAAAAAAAAATATTTTTCTATACATACTTTAAATAATCTTAACAAGTTGTTTGTTTTTTTTATAGTACTTTACCAATAAAAAGCTTTTAGGTTTATAAATATTTAATTTTAGATGCTTTCCGAAGCTAAATGCCCGGCCTTTCTACCAAGCTAACAATTACTTTAAAAATTAATATTTCTTAAATGCTGCTTTGTGATATAAAACAGTTTGACCATTTGCTAACGCAATAAAAATGAAAATATTTTAACCATTAAAATTATTAAAATAACAAAAGTTAAGCAACGTCTGGCACGGTATGGGTGACCACCAGTGAACACCAGGTATCGTTGGTTGTGGTTCAGAATTCAAGTTAAACTGTAGATCCTGTCTATATGACATTACTTAGGTAAAACAAGGTTCCTATTTTATTTAACAATTACGTTTTCTTTGAAAGTACACGCCTTGAAATTTTCTTGAAAATGGGACCACTTCGGTCCAGGTCCCGGGGTATAGCGAGCTGAGCCGGCTGGGCAGGCTATTGAACTTGCAGATCGCCTGCAACAAAAAAGAAGAAAAACCCCTCAAAAAACCCAAAAATCAACAATACTAATCTATGTTTCGGTGGCAAGTCGGCCACCGTTTTCAAGATAAAATTCAAAGAAAAAACTAAACTTTTTTTTTAAGAATTAAAAAAAAAACTTAGGTTTATATTTTGACTGCTATATTTAGAATATTCGAAACGACAAAAAAGGTGGTATGCTGTGTCAATTGATTTTAAATTTACCTGCATTTACTTCAGCATGAAGCATAGGTAACCCTGTATTATTTAAATTAACAGATATTAATGCAACAAATTTATCTTTATTTAATAGAATAAACGCACTTTTTTTTATTTTACGTTTTTTTGAACAAGTTTTCTTTGCTAAAATGCTGGAAGCATTCCAGTTTATTATGTGGTTAGTTGTGGTTGGTTGGTTGGAATTCTGTTTTTTTTAAATGTATGTTCTATGTTCTTGTATGCGTTGTAAATTTCTTAAAATTTAGTTTATTTTTTTTATTTTATCTTGAAAACGGTGGCCGACTTGCCACTAAAACGTAGATTGGTATTTTTGAGATTGTTGGGTTTTTTGGGGTGTTTTTCTTTATTTTTGTTGAAGGCAATATGCAAGTTTATAGGGGTCAATCGGGCTGAGCAGGCTTAGCTTGCTATACACCGGGACCCGGACCGAAATGGTCATATTTTCTAAAAAAATTTAAGGCGAGTACTCCCAAAGAAAACCTATTAAAACCTAAATCCGCCACAAAACTATAGAACATATTAAACAATTATGTTCTATTCTGTGAACAAAAGTATTTAGAAAAACCTATTTAAAGACATTTCCTGGTTCCATAAACTAAGATCAGTTTTCTTTATCAAATAGGACAAAAATACTTTACTAAAATCGTTTATTTTTTGCCTTTCCCATCCAAACTTTTTTGTAAACACAATACAAACTAATGGATTTCTACTCCCTAGGCGCCTCATTCTCTCTCCTTGTCTGAAAAAAAGTTCCCGGCAGAAAAACGATGAGTAATTATGATTGCCGGTCATAAGGAGCAACCATCCGTAATACTCTCGTATCCTGAAGCTCCAAAACCGCAATACTAAGGGGACATTTGAGAACGAGGCTTGATGTGACTCACTAGTCATAGGCGTTCTATTAATCTTAAAAATAAATAGGATTTTTTTATTTTTTGACGGCTTTATAAAGTAGCGTACTGGCCTAATTAAATAAGTCTAAACAATATATTTTAGGTAGAAAAATAATTACAACAATATTTACTGAAAAAAAATATGTTTTCAGCAATCAAGTGTAAAATATAATCTAAATAATTTTTTTTTAATAATCTTTAAAATGGAGCCCTTTGGTACATATATATACAGGGTGTAAAAAGTATAGTGCTCACGATTATAAGGGGCGATAGTGGAGCCCAAAAAAAGTTAAAAAGTTATATGATATGTGTCAAAACTTGACAGATTTTTGTTTAAATGATGTTAAAGTTACGAACTTTAAAAGCAATTATTTCTGAAAACCTTAACAACTGGAAACTTTTATCTTAATCGCTTGTCAGTAAATTTATTTGCTAATGAAATAAACTATGTTTTAAATGTTTTTATCAACAAATTAAAAAAAAAAATATTTTTCTCCCAGTTAAAAATTTAAAAAACAATTGGCAACAGAGCTTCCCAGAAGCCTTGTGCGTTAAGTATAGTCAGTTGTACAGGGTGGCCAGATAAGAATACAAAGTGCTGTATTTTGGAAACTATTCGTCGTAGAGATTTGCGGTAAAAAATTTTATGACTAAAGAGGCCAAAAGAATACCGCAGAAAATATTTTCAGATTTCCAAGATGGTCGCCAAGGGGCGTAACCGCCATCTTAAATATTTTAAGTGATTTTTCACTGAAATCTACCCAGTAAATGTTACTAAAAAATATATGCTTTTTAAAGCTCAGCTTTACTCCAGTAATTTTTGTTCAACACTTTGTGACGTATCTGTTAAAATAAAGTGGTGGGGGTTAATTCAATGTTTTTTTAAATAAACAGCTGTAACTCTTAAACGACTGAATAGATTTTAACAAACTTGGTCTCGTTGGAAAAAACATTTATTGCTCCATCAAATCCGTCTTATCTGTAATATGTCTAGTTCTTAGTAATGCCGCTAGAGCGCGTTTTTTGATCTAATAACAGAAAATTGGAAAATTCTCTAAAAAATTAAATGCATTAATATGACTTTTTTTCATAAAAATGTAGTGAAATGATAGCTAAATAGGCCAGTGAAAACCGTATCTCGATATCTTATTTGTAGCCTGAAATATCGAAGAAATAATATTTAGTTATCTTATAATTATAATAAGACGCTATTACACCGATATTTTTTGTTATCCGTATGTCTTTTTTCAAGGTTCAATGATAAAATGTTTTAATTTAATAATGTTTAAATAATTAAAATATTCTTTGTTCAAAAAATTAAAAAAAAACGCGTAGGGGCATAACAAAAAAAATTACCGATTTTGAAATAAAACTAATGCCTCCTTAAATGCTCCAACTGTCTTCTATCACACCTAATGCATTGTTGGAGCCGCTTATGCGTGGACATTACAGCAGCTTCAATTTCTGCTCTTGACAGGCTGTGAA
Source organism: Listronotus oregonensis (assembly GCA_019359885.1). Classification (NCBI taxonomy): domain Eukaryota; kingdom Metazoa; phylum Arthropoda; class Insecta; order Coleoptera; family Curculionidae; genus Listronotus; species Listronotus oregonensis. Next base: position 79,010 of record JAHBCN010000486.1, on the reverse strand, counting down.
TGGGTTCTTGTATTCGTATTTTCATGTCGTCTCTCGTTGTTGGTTGAATTTGGTAAACAATATCTTTTAACCGACCCCATAGGTAGAAGTCCAAACAGATGAGGTCTGGGGATCGGGGTGGCCAAGGAAACAGACTTTCTCGCCCAATCCACCTCTGTTAATATCTTAAATCTACATGTTCTCGCACTTTCTTGAGAAATGTGCTGGGCAACCGTCTAGTTGCAAAAACATATTTTGTCATAATTGCAGGGGTATATCTTCCAATAAAAGAGGCAATTAGGTTTACCAGAAAATCAAGAAATACGGCACTATTTAGTGGTTGATCAAAGAAATAGGGACCTATAATAGTTCCGCCCAGAATGCCACACCACACATAGAGACTCCAATGGCCTTATTGTTGGACCTCCCGCAACCAGTGAGGATTGTTGTCAGACCAATAATGCATATTATGCAAATTAATGTTTCCATCACTCCTAACAGTGGCCTCATCTGTCTAAAGAATTTCGGATAAAATTCTCTATTTTCCCTAATCATGCCCAACATCCAATGACAATAATCTAACCGTCGGTCAAAGACTTCGTGATTCAAGGATTGATGTAAAACCATATGATATGGGCGCAGTCTAAAAATTTGAAAAAAACACATTGCGAAATATGTAAAGTAGTATTTTTTGTGACATAAAAACTTACCTGTGATCCTTTAAAATGTTTAGAATAGTAGTACGTGATATACCCAACGCGCGAGACATTGCTCTCGTACTAACGTGGGGATTAAATTCCACGTATGCTAAGACATTAATAATATTGTCTTCCCTTGTTCTAGCCGAGTGTCTTCACAACTGAGGTCGAAAGCTGCCAGTATTACGCAAATTTCGCACTAAACGCGGAAAAATTCTCGCATCGCGTAAACGCCGATTTGGATATCGAGCTCTGTATACCCTTTAAGCCAATGCCGCATTTTGAAGACATTCAAAATATACCGCAATCATATCGACAGCTTCATCATTTGTAAAAGGCATTTTAATAGTTTTAACTCTTTGTTAAGAGTCATAATGTGCATCGAACACAAATTGGACTGCCTAATTTTAATATTTGTTGACAAGTTGATTTAGGCATTTGTTTTTTCCTAAATGGCCTACTCTTCAATATTCTGCCTACCTTGCACTTGCATTTTATATGCATTGATTATTATGCCCCTACGCGTTTTTTTTTTTTGAACAAAGAATATTTTAATTATTTAAAAATTATTAAATTAAGACATTTTATCATTGAACCTTGAAAAAAGACAAATAAATAACCAAAAATATCGGTGTAATAGCGTCTTATTAAAATTATATGATAACTAAATATTCTTTCTTTGATATTTCAGGCTACGAATAAGATATCGAGAAACTGGTTTTCACTGGCCTATTTAGCTACATTTTTATGAAAAAAAAAATTTTTAGAGAATTCTGCAAATTTTCTGTTATTAGATCAAAAAACGCGCTCTAGTGGCATTACTAAGAACTAGACATATCACAGATAAGACGGTGATGGAGCAATAAATGTTTTTTCCAACGAGACCAAGTTTGTTAAAATCCGTTCAGTCGTTTAGGAGCTACAGCTGTTTATTTAAAAAAAAAACATTGAATTACCCCCACCACTTTATTTTAATAGATACGTCACAAAGTGTTAAACAAAAATTACTGGAGTAAAGCTGAGCTTTAAAAAGCATATATTTTTTGGTAACATTTACTGGGTAGATTTCAGTGAAAAATCACTTAAAAAGTTTAAGATGGCGGTTACGCCCCCAAGCGACCATCTTGGAAATCTAAAAATATTTTCCACGGTCTTCTTTTGGCCACTTTAGTCATAAAATTTTTGACCGCAAGTCTCTACGACGAATAGTTTCCAAAATACTGCACTTTGCATTCTTATCTGGTCACTCTGTACAATGTGTAATCAGGAAAATATGTCGATATGTTTTTAAGATTTTGAAAACGTAAGGCGTGAAACCGAGAAATCCTATTTTTCAACCAAAATAATAAGTGCTTTTTTAAAACATTGTGTGATTTTAAAATATATTTTAAGCTCAATTCTGCGGTAAGTACGTGTTGCCAACTTTTTTAACCTTTTAAACCTTTGAATGACCATATTTTAAAAACAATTAAATTTTGATCCATGTGTTCTTGACTTTTTCGACTTGTTTTAAGCTCCATTATCGTCCAATAAAATCGTGAGTATCATACATTTTACACATTGTATACAACATATACAGGGTGTCAGGGCCGGAGCGAAGAACTTCTCATTGGGGGCGAGGTGATTTTGGCGCCCCCAACCCAAGTTTTAAATTTAATATACTATGTCACAAGCTTTGATCTCTTACCCACCGACGGGCTGTAGAGGATATGTCGCTTTTTATGGGCATTTTTACGGCTTCTGTTCCGAGGAGTTCGCCAATATAATTCATCTGGCAGCTTCCAACAGAGTAACACACTTATATGCAGCCTGTAATCTACTACCCGCAAAAGTGTTTCTTTTTCCAAATCCGAAAATATTTAGTCTTGTGTGAATAAACTCTCTCTTACCACACTGAAGACACCCACGGTACGTTAGTATTTAAGCCCCACCCTTTGTGGACTGTCCCAAGATTTAAAAACAAAATGCTTTTGTAAAAAACAATACTTATTGTAAAACTTATTTATGTTACCTGCATGACGTGACACTATTTTATTGTACTTTTATACAAATGATAAATTTATACAATATTGTATGACCCTAAAACACAAACAACCAATCTAAATCATTTACTTTGCTTGACCCTCGCCGATTTCGATGATTTTTCCATACGACAGCGCTGACCACAAATTTAAAGTAATTTTTTTGACGTTTTATTTTCGAGATATCTATTATTAAATATGACACAGACCCACAAAAAAAAGTGGTGCCTTCTGGGTGTCGGACTAAGATTTTTTGGAGTATTTTTGCTGCTGAACACAAATTTAAAGTCAAAATTGGGGGTCAAACAACAAATAGTTGAGAAATAGCGTAACTTTAGATATTAACGATTGTTTTTTTAATTTAAAACGTCATTTTCTTAAAAACTATAAAATATACACGAAACTTTATGTGACATACAAAATGTATTAAGACCTTTAATTAAACTTATATAACCTTTTTGTCTAAATGCAATCTTTTTCGAGTTATAATAAAAAAAACGAATTTTCAGAATTTTTTAAAGGAGGAAAAAATTTGATTTTTTTATTTTTTCTGCAAATTTTAAGTGATTTGGGATTCAAATGAATAAAATAAATTATTTATTATTAAAAAAACCCAAAAATCTCATTAATAAAAAAATATTTCTTTTCCTATTTTGGACTGAAATTTTTTGTCAAAGTTTATATCTCTTTTATTATTTATCTTATCAAAAATGTTTATATAACTTTTTTTATAGACAAATACGAAAGCTCTCTATAGTCGTAGTCCGAACATTCCGTGGTAACAGGTTTTTGCCTGTTTGGTCCCCAATTTTGACTTAAGATTCGTATTCAGCGGGAAAAAAAATACGCCAAAAAATCTTAGTCCGAGTGCTGGGTACACATCACTTTTTTGTGGGCCTGTGTAATCAAATTAAACTCATTTCCACTATCTTGCCCTTCTTTTGTCATAAATTTGGTGATAAGTACACTAAACTATCATACATGCTGGAAATTTATCAAAAATAGTCGTGTTTTCATTTGTTTTATTAAGATTTTTGGTAACAATACAAAACTCCTAGAAATATCGACCATTTAAACTGAAGGCTGTGTCGTCATCTAATCTTTCCATTTTAAAGAAAATGAGATAAAATCTAATATTACCCAATTAAACGCGGTAAAGTAAGGAAAAAATTTATATTAAATAATTTTAAATATTCTTTCCCTTAAAATCCAGAAAAACAGTGAAAGTGTAGTTAGTTTGAATTTGACATTTGTTAACTTTATACATGGTTACAATTATTAATTTTAAGTTCGAACCTGACCGTAATATTTATTGTACGCCAAAAACAAGGCAGAAACAAATTTTCCAAATCATAAACCATATACCTAAAATTCTAATTTTACTGATGCAATCTCTACCAATGTTTATATAATTGCGTTAAAAATATAGATATAAGGATATGCAGGTATGTGGTCACAAACCTGTATTTTCTAGTGAATAAATCTATGAGACTTTTAGTGTCTTTGTAGTCGTCTGCAAGAACTGACCCATACTTTTTTGTAGAGAAACTGCTTGGGCCAATTTTTTTTTGTTTTCACTAAGGTTGGATGCACCTGATTTTTTAATAAAATTTTGTATTTTATGCATTTTAATTTTTTTCTATATAAAAAACATGTTTTTATTTAAAAAAACAAACCTATTCTTAACTAAATATCACTAACACACAACACACAATAAACAAGTATTTGCACTAAATGCACTAATGCACTTTAAGCAGCAAGCAGGAATATAAAACATAAAACCAATAAAAAATTTTGACCAAAAAAAATTCACTGTTAGCTAATAAAGTTTATCGTTAATCTTATAACTTATAAGATAAATAAATATATTCCCGAAAGGCTGGATTGCTTAAAATACTTTAATACAGTACCGACAAAGATTCCATTGCTAATATCTGTATCAAAGCCCGTGTGTTTAGCAGATATAATATATCGCCGCCAAAGCTATGAGATTTCTGTGGCGCTAGACAAAACAAGACCCGAAAAATGGCATTGTATGCACAAATAGTAGACTCTTTAAGGTTACAACGCCTTACAGAATAGAAAATATAATTTTTTATGGGATGCAGATGTATTTTTTAATAGTATTCTTGTATTTTGGGTAATTGAGATTTATTTTTTTAATTTGACGCCCATTTAAGAGAAAATTTGGCGCCCCCATCAATCACCTATGGGGGGGAGCCTCCCCCTTCCCCCCCTCTTCGCTCCGGCCCTGCAGGGTGTACCAACTCTATTTATATACTAAATATCTCTGCTCCTGTACGTGGTACAAAAAAAAATCTAAAAATAAAAATGTGTGTTTGGTAACGCTAATTTTACTAACCGTATTAGTAAATATGCATAGTGTCCCCAAAACCAAGTTTTCATTGATAGGGACATTTTTTTTAAATAAAACGCTTTATATATTTTGCTAAATTTAATTTTGACTCTTTATTTAATTCTACATTAAAAATGTACGTCACACTTTACGTCAATTATTGCTGGTTTTTGAGATAACGACCAATTATTGTTATGTAGTATTATCTAATTTACTCGTGTTATAATTTAAAACGATTTAAGAATAAAAACAATTAACCTAACATCCGATAGTGAATGTTCAAACTGCTGGCCGTTTTTTAGACTATTTTCTGTCACAATTTTTCTAAAATAATTCTGTTAGTGTCAGAGTGACCAATTTAGTTCTTTTATCAGTTACCTAATTATCTAAAAAACCAGCAATATTTGACGTAAAGCGTATTTGACATTTTAAATATAAAATTGAATGTAGGGTTAAAACTTGGCAAAATATTCAGGGCGTTCTATTTAAAAAATGCATTTAACAATAAAAAAAACTCTGTTTCTGAGACAGCCTGTATATTTACTAATACTGTAAATAAAATTGGTGTTACCAAACACACATTTTCTACCTTAAGTTTTTTTTCTGTATCATATACAGATATTTAGTGTACAAATAGAGGTGGGACATTCTGTATTTAGTTCCAATTTAGAATTTAATTGCTCTACACCAACTTTCTAAATAAATTGTAATTAAAACGACTAAACTAGCTAAATCCTATCTTTTTATCTATATCAGCCTAAAAGAGATAATGCAGCTGCAAAATGTCTTAAGTTTTCAAATTTAACTGGTGCTTTATGGCAGATATCAAATAACTTTAAACACACGGCTTAATGATGCTTGTGTGCAAGAAAAATAAATTGTTTTTTATTATCTAAATTAGTCAGCCTATAGAGGATGTTCCAAAAGTAATATGATACAGAGAAACAGCAGATTTCTTAGGTCGAAATAATGCAATTTACGTAAACTTGCCTTATTCCAAAGTTGATAATAACCAAGATACAGGGTGTCACACTATTAATTTTGTTTTATTTTTTTCGTAATAATTTCCTAACTAAATGACATAGCAGTACAAAATTGGAGATATGAGGGTTGTTTAAGGCAAGAAATTCAAATTCATCCATGCTTTTGATGTTGCTAGTAGAGGGCGCCAGCTACGGCCTACCCAACTTGTTTTAGATTACATAACTTTTTTTAAGCTTTGTATATTGACCTGTTTATTAAAAAAAAAGTTACTGTAATTTCTTTGCATCAAAAATGTACACCTTATTTAAGTCTCTAGGAGCAATTGTTTTCGAGATAAACGCACTTTAAAGGACCCCGCAATTTTCTTATAGGAAATGGGTTTTGGCCAATTGTTTTTAAACGTTGCACAGTGATAGTTCTTAACACGCTGATCAAAAATCTTTAAGGGCACAAAACCCAAAAAAACATCTAACTCTCCCAAAATCATCCTTAAATGTCCCCAAATCCCGAGTGACCTTTGAGGGTGATTTTGGAGGGGTTGGAGGTGCCCATGTAGACGTTTTACCAGCTTGTTAAGAACTATTACCCTGCAAAGTTTGAAAACAATTGACAGAAACCCATTTTCCGTAAGAAAATTGGGTTTATCTTGAAAACAATTGCTCCTAGAGACTTAAAGGAGGTATACATTTTTAATGTAGAGGGAACTATCCTTATTTTTTTAATAAACAGGTTAATACACTAGGCTTAAAAAAAGTTATGCCATCTAAAACAAGTGGGGTAGGCCGTAGCTGGCGCCCTCTACTAGCAACATTAAAAGCAGATTTCGAATTTTGTACCGCTATGTCATTTAGTTAAAGAATTATTACGAATATTTCACTCATGTATAAATTTTCCCATAAGACACGTTAAAAATTGAAAAATTTCAGCGAAAATTTCACGTTGCCTAAACGACGTGGTATTTCTACTTACTTACAAACACAGAACAATCGAACCTGTTTGTTTGTAATGTCAATTAGAAACGTCAAAACCAGTCAAAATGAGTCGATTTGGTTATGTACACGATAAAGAAATAAATAAAGAAATAGATAAAAAAATTTAAAAACGAATTCAGTTACAGTTTTAATTATGTTGCATAAAATTAAAAATTGTATGACAAAAAAAAATCATTTTAATAGTATAATGCTCCCATATTTCTCCGTTCTAGAAATATTCTCCCTAAATACCGCTGTTGCATAAAAATTAACCAGATAATTTTCATTCAAGCTTGTTTGTTTCACTCGTTCTTCAAACTCTTGGAAGTATAAATAACAAGCTTTCATGAAAATTATCGGTAATTTTCAAGCACTCGTGATATTACCCCCGAAAAAACGAAAACAAAATTAAAAGTTTGCCACCCTGTATCTTAGTTATTATCAACTTTAAAATAAGGCAAGTTACGTAAATTGTATTATTTTAACCTAAGCTATTGCTATTGCTCTGTGTCCTATTAGTTTTGGGACAACCTGTATAACTAACCATGGGAATAAATCATTACGCAATTATTTATTAACTGACTTAAAAAAATAAAAGTCAATATTTTGTTTTATTTTAATTTTTGAAACAAAAATAATAAAAATGTTTTTATATAAGAAACAGAAACGCTACTGAAGTAAAATCATTTAAGCGTGGCAAATGCAATTGCTAGAACAGGGGTTGAATCGAACATCCCCAGTGCTGATTTATTAATGGTTCTTAAGCACGAAGTACAAGGGGCACAAATTTTCGACTGTGTAAGCACATAAATCTGGATTACTTACTCTCAGAAAAAGGATGATCACTTTAACAATTAACAAAACGTATCAGGCTTCGCGTAATTCATGTTGAAATAATAAGATTAGTCATATACGTACTTAAATAAAATAAATTTGTTTTAATTTTTTTCTTTTATTTAATTCGTATAAAATAAAATTTATGCTTTATCACAGCAGTTATCGCATAATGAAAATCCAAAATTTCATAGTAAGAAACCATTGCTGTTTTTGACGACAAAATTATTTTATTCAAATTATTTTAATAAAATCTGCAAGCAAACACTGTAATTCCATAGAGATAGAAATAGACAAGAAATAAGCTAGAAAGATTCTTTCCTTCTATCACTAATTAGTACTCTATATTATTTTCTTTAAGTGGCTCGTTGAATTTCGGTAACGAAAATATAGCAAATTATTAAACATGAAAACATAGTTTGCTTTTGTGGGGGAAAAATGTACAATCTATGGAGAGATTCACCGATAGTAGCGTTTTTTTTTTAATTATCAAAACCTTAAAGGCTTGCTTTTTTTTAACCTTTTAACTTTTTGTTTGTTTTAATAGCTCCTTTTGAAAGATATATTAAGATATACACTAGGACATGTTTAAATTTAGTGTTATGTAAAAAATAGAAGTGATGTGATACAGGGCTTTAAAAAGTTTTTAAAAATTTTATAAAGAAATGTAAAATTTGGAAGGAAAATATTTAGGCAAATTATAAGTACATTTTAAAGAAAATTCAAAAAGGCGTTAGGATTATTTTTAAAAATAAAAACTTGGTCGAAAAATCTTAAAATATTTTTAAAAAATGTGAGGAAATTTTGGAGAAGAATAAAAAAGCAAAAAAATATAAAAGCTTTATTTTAAAGTGCAATGTCCAAATGCATTTAAAAAAATTTACAGAAATTTTTATTTAAAAAACATTTAAAACACTGATCAGGTTTAAGGCAAGATTTTTTTATTTCCCCAAAGTTGTGCCTTCTACAAAATGCATTAAAATGGAGTCCATTTTATAATCTTTAACTCACAGACCACAAGCAGAAAACTTTAATAATTGGTCTGTTTTAATATTACTTTACATATCTATGCCTCAAAACTATGTACTGACAGAATTATTAAAATATATAATGTTATAAATACCAAATAACAATATTCTAAAATTAAATAAATAACTTAATCTATATTTAAAAATTATAAACTTCATCAAGTCCTAGGTCTTCCTGGATTGTTCCTAGTACCGATGCTGCATTACCCCGTTGCACAGCTAAACCGTGTCTCCGGTAGCGTAGTGGTCAGAGTTTCGGCCCAGAATACTGATCCATACATGCATATACCTGTCGTCCATTACCGAATATGTTTAAAGTCCAATTGACAGTTCTTACTGACAAAACAAAATAATTGTTTACGTTCGACGACGAACTTAATTTTATTATGTTTTAAGTTTTTGATAAATAAAAACTATTACCCACATAAATAATGACTAACAAAAGCAGTGGATATTATTGTACATATATTCTGTGTAATTCTCGTGCGGATCAAGAAATATCACACTTTGCTTTTCCAAAACATGAATCTAGGTATGTACGAATACTAAATTCAAATAGCAATATAAATTATTAACTTTTACGTCTTTTGAACTCCTTTTTTAATTATAGGTAGAATTTTTAAATGTAAAAATTATTTAATAAAATTTATTAAATACTCCTAAATTTATTAAAAACTACAAGTTTGATTAGTAAGATTAGTAATTAAGTTCAAGCTTTAAGGGACCAACGATTTTGTTTTAGATGTGCAATTTGGGCAAAGGTTTGCAATAAAGAAGACTTGTTCGACAAAGGGCCTGCCATTTTACATAAATACCATAAAATATGTGAAAAACACTTTGAAGATAAGTACATAAATAAAGGTGCTCAAGGTAGTAAAATTTATTTCCCAAGCTGTCACAACTTTGTTTAGCCATTTGCCGAAAAGATCTGCTGATGAAACATACAAATCTGATGCCACTTGCTAGGACAACTTCAATCCAATCGAAAGGTATGAATGACCCCTTAATTTTAAATTGTTTATGTTGTCTAAAACATACTTGATACATTGCTTGAAAAAAAACTAAGACTTTATCTTGTAAGCAATTTAAAGCTGCTAAAACTTTTTAGTAGTTTTCAACTATTCTATAGATAGAATGGAAAAATAAAACCATAAAATTGACATTGTCATCTAGCCGAATTTGGTTCCAGAGGTAAAACAACTTTCTTTCAGTATGTATCGGAATATGTAGTACGAGTCATAGTATGTGAGAAAAATAATATGTGGGTTTAATCCCCTTAATTAATTTAACTAAGGGCATTGTTAAATGGTCATATTTGTAAAAAGTATCCTCTTAAACCATTGTAATAAATATAACTGATATAAAAAGTGCCGATTAAATAAAAAGTCTATATTATTGTAATCATTTTATAGATATCAGTTATAAAATACCATGCACGAATTTTAAATAAAATGTTTTTGAAAATACCTATATGAGATATATTAAGGAAATATCTCTAAAAATGTATGAGATGTATCGTAAAAATGTAAAAAATATGCTAAATATTGTTTTTAATAACACATTTATTATAATTTGTTTTATATTTAAATCATTTTCCATGTGAGTAACTAGTTTTTTTTAGCACTAACATACCATGGATGTCCCAAGTAAAGCAAGAAGCAGTTTTTATCAGGTCAATTAAGGATTTACAGGGGACGAAGCTGGACTAATTTTTTAAAATGTATTTTATTTTGAATTTATAATATTATGTATTAATATATAGATATGTATGTAGGTACATTTTTGGGTTTATATTTTAAACTACCTTTTTTATGGTGCTTACGGAAAGCTAAAAAAAAAAGAATTGATAATTGATGTATACTAAAAAATATGTTTAAAATTGTAATTTTTCCCCAAGCATTGAAGCCTTAAGAAGGGAAATTTTCCAACTTAGATAGTTTTTAGGATTTAAATGACCAAATTTTAAACGAAAATTAATAATATTTTAAAGAGCTACAAAAATTTTGATAAAAAAAAAATAAAACTTCTTAAATTATCAAGAAATGTGTCTGGTGGGCACTTTATCATAAAAAGTATATTATAAGCTGCACCCAAGTATGATTTTTAATATGGAAATTTGGTTCCATCTTATAAGACTGTTTTCTTCTTAAAATTTTAAATTATTTTAAGACAAAAATTTTAATTCCTGACCTAAGTCGCATTTTTTAAGAAAAGTTTTCAGTAAATTGCAACAATGTAATCCATTAAATTTTATCAAATTATTAAGGGCCACCATTTTGTCAAGAATATTCTTTATTAATAATTCTTGTGTAGAATAATTGTTACTTGGAGAACTTCTACAAATATATAAGTCTCTAAATTTATTAGTTTAATATTTAATCATAATTTTATTTTCTTTAAATACTTAGAGTAATACATAAAAATATTACAATAACTAAACAATTAATGCAGTATTTTTAGACTATTTACTTGACCAGCAAAATTTAATAGGAAAAGTATTTCTGGTCAATGCAATCGTAACTTCAACAATATATCATATATGTTGAATATAAAATGATGACATGCAAATAAGATACTTAAGTCGTTGTTCATATTGCATATGACGAAATAAATAAACTAATGAAAAACGTGTTCCCCAATCCCGAAAACCCTGCCTTTAGTCAAAACAAATCCGCACCATTGAGTTTAATGGGTATCCTATATTTAAAAACATTGTTTCAACGGATTTAGAAGTTAAATTGATAACTTCAATCATTTTAGCAAACACAAAATTTCAGAGAAACAATATAGAGATACACATGATCGTGAAAGTAAGCCAGTCTCCAAACAAGCAATATTTACTAAAAGCCCTACTTAAAATTCTTAAAATGATTTTTCTTTGTTTACATTAAAATATTTTTTTCAATATGCTATTTGTGTAATTTTCTTTCAGTGTAACTGTATGTTTCGAAGGTTTCGAAATCTGACCCGCGGAGATCAAAGGTGCCGACGCTTCGTGTCGCTTCTGTATGGGTATGGTATTCTGGGGTTTCGGACCGCGGGCCCGTCGATCCGGGTTCGATTTCCAGTGCCGGAGAGACACTTTTAGGTAGTAGTTATTTAAAAATAACGTCCGTGGTGGCACTACCGTGTTGTCTAAAAGGTGCTATGAAATGCAATATTTGCATGTTTCAGTGCTTGGACAACGTTGACGGAACAACTGGGAAGAAATGGGTTAAACACCGGAAAACCCGGCACTCACGGTACTTTGGTACTTAGGTCTATATATGTATATATAATCGGTAGGATATAATATACATATATAATAATCCTTCGTGAGCTGTCATAAAGGTAAAAAAAAAACAATTCTTTGGATAATGAAACTTCGAGATTTTTCGCATTGTATTTTTTTTGCAAATTTCATTAATAAAACCCTTAGCCTCATCATTAATAATTTAATTTATTTATCTAAAAATATGACTTGAAAACTAAACACATGAGTAAACAAAGATTTGTATGTTAGGATCACTTTAAAAGTTCAAAATGAAATAAAAAAATAGGTAAAGCAATGACAGGGATAAGCCTATGTACATTTTTATGGAAGAGAAAGAGAACAAATCGTAGCAAGACCCTGGTTGGGCTTTATATTTCTCTATTCCGAACCAGCCATTCGAAAATCCGATTTTAGCCGAAAAAACTTACGGAGTCGGGTATAAAGAGATTTTCTATTATAGACAGAAAATTTCTTCTCTATTATCCTTACAATAATTACAGTCATCTAATAAAACCGTTAAGTGTCTCCAGTCCGTGGTACAATACGAAAGTGAATCAACAGAAACAATTTAAAAAAGAAAAAAAATATGAAGAAATAAAATAACCTATAAGATTAAACAGGGTGACGCCTTTTCGATGGATTTTCACGGTATAGGAAAAACTACAAGAGGTGAGGCAAATTTGGGGGCACATTCTCAAGTTTTTTTTCGAAACAACTTTAACGGTAAAAACAGATCGGGGCTAACTTAAAATAATGCAGAGTTGCTTTCAATGAGACACCCTGTATATTCATTAACTATTCGTTAAAAAATAAAATTACTTTATTTTTGATACCACACACTTTATATTTATTTTTAAAAAATAGTTATTTGTAAAAAACAAAACAAAATTTATTAAAAAATACATTAAGAACCAGAACAAAGTATTTAAATTTGGCACTTCTTGAAGGAAATTTATTTTTTTAGTATTATTTATTATTTTATTTTTATTTTCCACTAATTAATGTATTTTTTACTATTTTTTTTTTAATCTATGGGTAACTAGGTTTTTATCTAGTCTTTTTAAAATAGTAATGTTTGTTATTTATTCTTTCTGGATATCCAGCCAAATACACATTTTCCTTTTTTTCCCGCTCCTAATATAAATAAAATAAAATATTTTAAAATTTGCAAACTAGCTGAGATTTTTAAATACGTACATGGCCCTTATAACAAAGTTTTCTTTTGGTGGGATCTGTTTTTCTTTCTGAGTTTAATGAACGGAATAAAATTCTACCTACATTTTAAATTGTAAGACAAATTAATATTACCCCAAAAATTTAGGTTCAGTCAGATTACGAACCTCAAAATCTAAATATACGATATTACCGTCCCTGTTTTTGGGCCTTCTGAGTAATTATGGCTATTTTTCAGTATTTTTTTACTTGTTGTCCTAAACCTACTAACATACTGAATTACAGTTACATACCTATTTCCCAGAGAAGTGCCACACAATTTTGATGAGACAATAAGTGAGTTAGTCAGTCAATAGTTAAATGGGCGATTTTTTAAATCGAATATCTTAAGAACCACTTAGCATGATTTTTTAAAAATTTTATACATAAGAATACTTCTTTTTATACTTTTATGTGGAACCATAACGCATATTTAATAGGGGGTAAACACACTTAAATATTTTGTGTAATATAAACACTGCGTACGTCAGGCCGGTAATTGGCCCGGCGCACTACCAGATTGTTATTCATCTAAGACGAAGCATTCTTAAATTATTAGGATTAAAATTATTAAAAATGCAAATTTAAAAATGTTAATAAATTAAAGTTCTACATGAGCTTTTATTACATTACGTAATCATTTTGATCGAACTGCTGCAACTCACGTTGTTCTGTTTAATATAATCAGCTTTTTGTAGGGCTTAGTATTTGTTCAATGCCAAAAATGTCAATATTACAAATGTATATGTTCAATGCAATATTTTTAAATAAATTAAATTGATATTACGCTATAACTTATCTTAACACAATTAACTAATTAAAATGTTCTTCTTTTAAAACTTAATAAAATATTGTTTTTAAATTTAGGTTTTGGAAGCTATTTTGGAAACCCAAATTTTATACTGTCTTGTTAAAATCTATTTTTAGGAAAGGTACAAAAACCAGAACTTCTGGTAATTTTTTTGGGAATCAAAATAAAGTACACCGGCTATTTAGGATAATATATTCCCGTAAATCACACTAAACTTTACATAAAAGTAATTAAAAAAAACCGAACAAAATTCCAAAGATAGAAATGTATATGAAAATTGCATTGTGTAATTTACACAAAGGAATTATTATTCTTTTAACCATTTTCTTCAGTAAAATATCACGCAGCCATTTGTTCATCTTGCTATATAACACTTTCTTTATAATCCTAGGGTTTTTAGCAATATTGAAAATCAGGCACATATTTTTTTTTTTTTAATTTGTGAACAACTCTTGTAATAACTTTTTAAGTTAAAAACTAACTAAAAATTCTGTATTAGAAAGCAAATATAGAGATATTTTAAACCTATTGTTAATAATATAGGGGCTACTTTTTGGGCCATGGGTTACTATATTTTGATTTTAAAATCTTAGCATGGCTCTTAACAAAATAGATTTACACACCTACAGTACTTGCGAAGTCTTACGTGATAAACGCGTTGTTAAAGATAGCAATGGACTTAACAATGAGTTAGATTTAACAAAGAGGTAAAAATGAATAATCTTGGCAACAGGGAATAACTTAAACTATTTTCCAAAAAATAATTTAGTTCAGGATTTTGCATTAAAATCAAATTAACAAAATAAAAAAATAATAAAAAATTATTACCTTGCATCGAATATGAAAAAAAAAATGACAAAGTAATTTTATATATTTTCATCAAAAACAAGCAACACATAGCTCAAATGACCAATACTGCAGAATTTCTTTAAATTTGAGTTTTAACAGGTTTTTTATTATAATTAATGCCTACTACATTTTATTGATACATTCCGGTAGGCGGATTCATCTATAGTAGACGAAATATTTGCTTTATTTTCTTTTTATTCTGGTTTTTAGAAACAGCGCACATATAATAATTTTTACACGCATGCTAGATGAGATAGGGTTTGGAGAAGCTCAAGAGCGTTTTGTACGATTTCACATATTAATTGCCCATTTTTATTGTTAAACTTTTCAGGGCACGCCAAACTCTGAGGCGCGTAAAAATTTTCGGAACTAGAAAGCTAATACTCAGATTATCTTACTACTAGATGCAGCCTTGCAACTTGGTCGTGCGAACACTCCACAAGAGAGAAAAAAGAATAAGAGTGCAACATTTTCCCCTCACTCTACGTGCTGAGTGGTGGGCGGGCGGGGCATGTACTATTCTTCGCCGACTTGTTAGCATTGTCCATGTACCGAAACATGCAAATATTGTATTTTACGATACCTTTTATGCAACGTGGTAGTGCCTTCACAGACGTTATGCAAATATCTACTACCTCTGAACTACCCTCCATTTACGTCTGGTTAATGTAATTCATACGGGACCTACAGTTTAAAGTGAATACTAAAGCACACCCAAAAGCACACAGTGTTTACTGGCGGCCACCCATCCAGTTACTGACCGTGTTCAGTGTTATTTAACTTCGCTAATTTCGCGGAAAGCAGTAAGTCATTTACACATTTCAGTAAGTTGGTAAACTCTATTGCCAAAATAACTGGTAGCAACAAATTTAAAATTGTAAAAATTTCAAGACCAATTGTATGCAAGAAAAATTGCAGCAAGAAAAAATCTACAAAAGTAAACTTTCAAACTACAGAAACACTTTTAAGCTTATGATCAGATCTATCATATAAAATATTCAACATCTTCCAGGCCAGAGGATCTCTGGCTAGATATTCTTATTTTTTTTTATTGTGGTCCTATGAACAACTAAGGTACATATAATATTATTTTTTATTGGTACCCAATTTTGCTTAATTAAAGAACGCATGAGCGTGTTTAAATCTAGCTTTGGTTACTATGTTACATCAATCAACAATACGAAAAATGTGAATTTTAAAGCTACATTTACACGCCGACAAGCTCCAAGCCTTTACAAACGCTTGGATGCTGTTTACACGCTTGCGAGTGCGTTAGTGAGTTCCAAGCGCTTGCCGCAAACTTCTGTGATTTGTGTTTAAAAACCGACACCTGCCTAGATCGGCGCAAGCTCTTGCAAGCTCATGCAAGTCAAGACAAACACCCCGTTCACACGCTTGCGTTTTGTGGAGCCTGGTCGCGACTTGCCAAGCGTGTAAAAGATGCATTTTAAAGCAAAAAAAGATATTGATCCGACATGAGTACTTTATAACGTCAAATAAAATATTATTACATATAACAAATGTTTCTCAAGCATTAAAAAAAAATAGCGTAAAGTATTCGGGGATAACTGGTCTTTAAAACACTTGCTCTATTTCGAGAATTCCGGCTACGCCGCGCGCCGTCGTGCTCAAAAAATCGCGCATGTTTAAATACCTTGCCTTGCCTTAATATCCACTTATACTTTATTATACTATTTTGTTATACGAAAATTATAATAATTTAATTTATTTTTTTTTAAGTTTTGATCCTTTTTTTTAGGGATTGGGTATTATTGGACAAATATTTTATTATTTATAGTCATATCCGTTTTTTACTTTTATTTAACATAAATAAAATTTTGTGTTAATTTTTAAGTACTTGTATAGGGTGTCCCATTTTTATCACTTTTATATGGTGTCTCGTAATTGTTAGTGCTATCAAAAAAGTAATAATTTTTTTATTTTACCCGTATCTCTTAAGCGAGCGAAAACTGTCAAATTTTAATTTTACCATTTTAGATTTGACCCAAAAAGCGCACATGGTACATCTAACACTTTTTTGATAGCACCAACAATTTCCCCTTACCCTAAAAAAGTGTCAAAACTTGTACTTGTTTTTATATAATACATAAGCATAAATTTATATTTCGTATATCACGCCGTTATTGTTACATTTATACGTAATAATAGTCTCGTTTTTAGAGGTAAAAATGGTTTATCTGGAAAAACAATTGTTGTATTTTAAATCTAAGAGATTAGATACGAAATTTTATAGGTACTTAAGGTTTAAAAAAAATACTTACAACAGGCATAAAATAAAGCTTTGTTTTTCTTTTTTTTTTAATCAATGACAAACAATATTTTAAAAGAGTCTACTTCAAGGTTATTAATTAAATAGTAGAAATAAGCATAACAAATAAAATCGTTTTACAACACATACCCCGGCTATTATATATTATTTATTTTAAAGTCCCTTGTATAAATCATTTTAATGAAATGGGTAGCGTGGTGTTGTCATGCTACTTTGGAGATTGACGCATTTACAGACTCAAGTTATCTGAATTACCAGAATTAAATTAACAGATGGCAGAGAAGCGTTTTTTCGCCTCATACGGCACCACACCACCTGCACTTTAAAAGTCTTGTAAAATCTTATCGGACGTTTTGAGTTCTGGGTGGTTAAGTCAGTTTTTCTTGTCCCTCGCCTTCCTTTTTTTTTCTTTACTCTTAAATTCGGAAATGATTATGATAGCACACTTCGTTTCGGGGTGCATTTGGGGAGCCACATCAAAGAGTTTGATCTTAATTACAATTATATGTATGCTTAACTCCAACATAAACATGTTTCACCATTATCGTCAATCTTCCAAATCCCACATACTGTTTCTCACCAAAACCCAAATAAGTTTCAAAACATTAACTAATCACCTTCTTTTCCCAGGGTACGAACTTATTTGATCTTTTCGTCCCTATGGCGGAATATGTGATTATGTTCGCAACGATCTGGCTTATGCTAGAGTTTTTAACCTCGAATCAGCTAAAAAGGATAGTTTTGGCTTAAACTTAGATCTTTTATCAAATTTATCTGATGTATATGCCGGGGCCCATCTGACAATTCTTAAGTTCTTTAATTTTTTAAATAAATATTAACACTATTATCTTTTAGTTTCCATTGGCCAAAGTAACCGTCCTCGAGAATTTTAATGTCCAGGCTAGGTTTTACAAAAAAAACACCCAAGGCGTAGTAGCCGAAATCTTTATAATTTGTAACTCGCTTAGCAATTTAATCAAAAAACCTACTTACTTCCCTAGGGTTTTTACCAATAAATTAAACTCCTAACTTTTAAAGATAAAATTGTTTCTACATCTGAAGGATAAGCCGAATTATTTGCCAAACAATTTGATGCCATCATTTTTAAGGGTATACCAGTAATCGTTCTGAAAAAATTGCTGTCGAGCTTGCATTCATTTTAACTCGCCTCTTTCGACTTTCTTACGACACGGACTTTTTTCGGAGAACTAAAAAGATGCACGTGTGCAACATGTCCCTAAAAGAAAATCAAAACTCCCCCTTTTAACTATAGACACATTTAGGTAGTAGTTATTTTAAAAATAACGTCCGTGGTGGCACTACCGCGCTGTCTAAAAGGTGCTGTGAAATGCAATATTTGCATGTTTCAGTGCTTGGACAGCGTTGACGGATCTGGGGAAAAAGATGGGTTAAACATCGGAAAACCCGGCACTCACGGTACTCTGGTACTAGTATATATGTGTATGTATATATGTCTAGTATATAGTATATATGTATATGCAAGAATCCTTCGTGACTTGTCACAAAGATAAAAAAAAATGTCTCTTCTTTCAGTTGTTTGTAAGGTAAAGGAGAAAGTTATTAATTTTTAAATCTTAAAGTATTTCGAAAAACATAAAATTCTACATGACAGGGAGTATGGATTCCATCACAAAAGATCCACAGTAGATCTTTTTTCCTTTGTCGCACACAATTGTCTCAGGTCCCCCGAGTTTCTTGGTAAATCCCAGGTCGTTGCTTTTGACATATGCAAAGCTTTTGACCAGGCCTGGCATGATAAGCTTCCTAACAAACTTCGTTCTCAGGGCCTTTCACCTAACCCAATTCAGACTCTCTTTAGAATATTGCTCATAACTGGGGAATTAAGTCTCCTACAACTAGTAACATTCTTGATTCTATTTAAAAAAGAGTTGTTCGTCTTATTACTTATCCCACGCTTACAGGAAAGCTTGCTCACCAACATGCTGTAGCGGATCTGTCACTCATTTGTACTTATTTTCACGGCTTCCGCTCCGAGAAGTTGGCCAATATAGTTTCTCCTATGGCAGCTCCCTACAGAGCAACACGTAGAGCCACTTTTATGCCTCCTTTTATACTGCAACTTGGGAGGCTCCGAACTTCCCACTTTGTTTGGTTCTTTATTCCTAGAGTGCCCAGAATATGAAAACTGCTATTAATAGAGGTTTTCCTTCTCCTCCAAATCTCCCAATTTTAAAGTCCTGTGTAAATAAGCTACCTTTCACCAGACCTAAAACACCTACGGTACGTCAGTTCCTAGGCCTTCAGTCTTCCTGGCTTTTCCTAAGTTGGAAAAAAATAATAGAATGGGCAAAATAATAAGCCAAAAAAACTATTTAGAATGAAAAGTTTTTTATTAAGAAGCCTTTGTGCTGCAATTGCAATATTAATTTTTTTGCTTGGTGAATCGCGGATTGTGCCCTTTGACATATCTATGGCTTTTGACAAGGCATGGCTCTTACAGTTACTAGCAACTTAATACCTGGCCTTTTTCGGAAAATTTTAAATTACCCCTGTATAATACATATATCATTTATTCTGACGTAATAATTTTTTTAAATGGCTACAACCAAAGTAGTTTTGAATAACTTTTTTAAATAACCGCGTTTTTGTAAAATTTAACTAGATTGTTTAGCTAACCGCCAAATTAACGATGGAACGATATTTAACAAAATTTTTAAAGTTTACTTATTTATCTTTTTAGGCAAACATTTTATTATTACAAATTGCTATGTTAAAAATGTCTCATTCAAGCTATACAACTTTTGTTTCAAACTCCTATGAAAGTGTAGAACTAATAAGTATACTGTTTTACACTTTTATAAATTAGATTTTTTTATATGGAGATTATTATTATTAGGCTTTTTGCCTAGCCAAAAAGATTATTTGTAAAATTTTGGAGTTTTAATATTTATCGTTGCAACAAACCTGAAATTGGTGGTTAGCTAACTATATATTTTCTTTACATCAAAAATGTATTTTCTACCAAGATTAAACCCTTTTCTAGTTTTGCCGACAATAGTACCCTTTACTCTAATATTCAGCTACTCAAACTAAACTTTAAGACCATCTTGAAAGATAAGCGCACTGTATTGTCGATATCAGACCCCTTTTATTACTGGATTGGAGCAACACAAATTGTGTCCATTTTATGTCATAGCAATTATACTCAAGAGTAATAATTATTCATTACATCGGCAACACTATTACGTGCTAACTTCTATAGAATAATTTTCTTGACAAAATGGTGCCCTAAATAGTTTAAATTGTTCAATGATATACAAGGAATTTTTTCGCTTAATGCTGAAAAAAATGTTTTATCTACAAACGTGTTAAAAATTTAATTTTTAACACTATTTAGATGCCTTAAAAATGTTACTTTAAAGCACAAGTGCCTTAAAGTAACATTGTAAAGCACTAGTGTTAAATGTAAAATGTCAAATTTTGATAGGTAACGTCAACGTTTATTTATTTACTAACATTTATTTTAATTGTACAATTCAAACAACCTAAAAAACTTTTTTTCACAGTTCTAGCATTCTCCGTAGTTGAGGTGGATTAAACAGAAAAAAACTTTCCAAATCTTTTTTCTTAAAATACGCAAGGAATACAGGGTAAGTCTGTAAAGTGACCCCCTTTATTGCTTTAAATATTCAAATTGGAAAAAATATTTTTTACAAAAGTATTTTTTGGTTTTTGCTGCTCTATATTTTGCGAACAACTTTATGTATATAGGGTTTCTTAAAAAGTCAGTACAGGGACAAAAATCATTTTTTTAAATGACTCCACATATTTTTCGTTACATTTTTGTATTTTGCATAAAATTATAGGTATTTTTTATCTGGCATATCATATCCCTTTATTCAATTGTTCACGAGATATTCGCATTTAAATACAAATTTAGAATGGAAAAATCCGCTCATCTCTTAATGTTGTTTTACGTTTCTATGGTTTTAGCGGTTTTTGTATAGTCGTAAAACAGCCTTAGTAATAACTAATAAGTAATTAGATATCACATGACGAGTAGAACTGGGCTAAACCTTAAACAAGAAAAAATCGATTTAAACATATTTTTACGTATTAATAAAACTGTCATTTTGACATTTTTAGCTAGTTACTATGGTTATTATGCCACTCTCTAAAAACCTCTGAAACCATAGAAACGTTAAAAAACATTAAGAGATAAGCAGATTTTCCCTTCTAAATTTGTATTTAAATGCGAATATCTCATAAACAATTGAATATAGGGATATGATATGCTCGATAAATAATATCTAGAATTTTATGCAAAAAACAAAAATGTAAAAAAATATAGAGAGTCATTTAAAAAAATGAACTTTGTCCTTGTACTGACATTTTGATAAACCCTGTATACATAACGTTGTTCGCAAAATATACAGCAGCAAAAACCAAAATATTTTTGTATAAAACATTTTTTCCAATTTGAATATTTAAAGCAATAAACGGGGGGTCTCACTTCACAGACTTACCCTGTATATTTTTGGTATATTTTCCAGCAACATCTTTCTCCTTACACCAATTCATAAACTTATTGTAGGCAGTATTATATTGTATACGAGATATCCTGGGCAGTAAATCCAGCGATGCTCTATTGGCCGCTTTATCTATCTCTTTTAATCGATCGATGCAACCAATACTTTCTACTACATTTTATTTTATTTCAAGTTGACTTTAAGTAAAAACTTAAACAAGCTAAAACAGTTACTAAACAGGTAAGATTTATACAGTGTAACTTAGCACAGCAGGGCGGCAACGGCAACATTGTGCCAATGCCTTGATGGGCTGCAGGATACAGTAGCACTGATCCAGGAACCCTGGAGAAACCAAACCAAAATATTAGGCTTAGGCAAACTAATGGGTAAAATTTTTAGCTTTCCAAGCAACAGTCAACCTAGGACAGCCATTTACATCCCTAGGGGCATTTCGAGGTCATCCGCTCATACATCTTTCCACCTCAGACGTCACTGCAATCAGGATGGAATATGTTACGAATGGCCAAAAGAAAACCATTGTCCTGGCTTCAGTATACCTCCCCTCAGATGCAGTCACACCACCACCTGGGAAAGAAATGGAGGATCTGGTAGAATACTGTCGCAAACACAGTTTGGAGCTTGTTATGGGCTGTGACTCTAACTCACACCATATCAGCTGTAGCAGTAAGGACATAAACACTAGAGGTAAGTCACTTTACGACTTTATCATAACACATATTCTAAGTATTATAAATCAAGGCACCGAGCCCACTTTTGTGAACTCGCGCTGTCAAACTAGAATTGATATCACTTTTAGCACCACTTGTATATCTAACTTAATACAAAACTGGCAGGTATCTGACGAAGCTTCAATGTCAGACCACCGCTGGTTAACGTATGAAATAAATTTTTCTGTAACAACATCTACACTAATCCGGGATCCTCGAAAAACAGATAAGGTACAATACCACGAGCTGTTGGTAGAGGCACTGCGGTATGTAGAAACTAAAACACCCAAAACACACAACGATTTGGAAATGTACTCCAACACAATCCGAAACGCAATGCTAAAGGCCTATAAAGGCGCCTGTCCCATGAGGTTGGTCAAGAACGATGTTTCAGCCTGCCCTTGGTGGTGCCAAGAACTAGATCACCTCAAAAAGAAAGCCAGGAAAGCTTTTAACAAGGCTAAAACAACCAAACTCGATGAGGACTGGGAACTGTACAGATCCCTCCTCAAAGAATACAAAAAAGTCATAAGACAAAATCAAAGAGCGGCCTGGACATCCTACTGTGAGGAAATTGAAGATTTTTCTGATGCAGCTAGGCTTCAAAAAGCTCTTAATAAAGATCCATACCAATGCATAGGTAAATTGAAAAACGAGGATGGTTCCTTCACAACCAACCTTGAAGAAAGCATCAACTGTCTGGTTGCTACACACTTTCCGGGTTCCACCACTATAAAATCGGCAGATACAGAACATGTGGACGTGGATGTAGAGGTGATACCCACAAACGAAGACTGGCAAATTGCCTCAAAAATCATTGATGAGGACAAGGCCCGTTGGGCCATCACTGGCTTCTCCCCCTTCAAATCACCGGGACCGGACGTATATCCAGTCCTACCAGTGGGGAATGGAGGTACTGCTTCCGCACCTGGTGGGTATTTTTAGGTCATCACTGGCCCTAAGATACATCCCGAAGGCCTGGAGAGAAGTCAGAGTTGTCTTCATACCAAAACCAGGGAAGGCTGACTACAGTATCCCTAAATCATTTAGACCAATCAGCCTTACATCATTTCCCATGAAAACCATGGAGCGGCTATGCGAAAGATATATCAGAGATGTAGTGATTATCAATAAACCCTTACACTCAAACCAACATGCATACACTACAGGCAGATCAACGGAGACAGCACTATACGCAGTCTCAAATAAAATCGAAAGATCAATGGACTACAAGGAATCCGTCTTAGGTGTATTCGTAGACATAGAGGGGGCGTTTGACAAAACGACCTTTACCAAAATTTCAGACGCACTTGCTGACTATCATACCCCACCAACAGTAAATGGATGGATAATGAATATGTTCTCTAAACGAGTAATAGAAATAAAGGCTGACGATGTTAAGGTCAGGAGCAAGGTAACAAAAGGCTGTCCGCAGGGAGGAGTACTCTCACCCTTACTATGGAACATGGTTCTAGACAGCCTCTTGCGACGCCTCATCAACGAAAACCTATACACGATAGCATACGCGGATGACGTGGTTATTTTGCTAACAGGCAAATTCCTGAATGTAATCTGCGATAGAATGCAACATGCCCTTAAAAAGTTGGAACAGTGGTGTGTTGAACACGCTCTATCTGTAAATCCCAAGAAAACAGAAATGGTTCTGTTTACAAAGAAAAAGAAACTAGGGAACCTCAGAGCACCCGTTCTTTTCAACACAGAACTGAGCTTCTCCATAGAGGTCAAATACCTTGGTATTACCTTTGACAGTAAGCTAACGTGGAATTCTCACTTGGAGAACAGAATAAAGAAAGCATATATTGCTTTTGATCAATGCCGCAGAACCATAGGAAAGACTTGGGGATTCTCTCCCAAAGTAGCCCATTGGATCTACACGGCCTTAATAAGACCCATGGTAACTTACGGTTCCATAGTGTGGTGGTCCAAAACAGAACAGATTACGGCAAAACATAAGCTAGATCAAATTCAAAGAATAGCATGTTTAAACATCACAGGTGCTATAAGGACTACACCGACTAGAGCCATGGAGGTGATATTGAATCTCACCCCCCTTGATATATTTATAAGGGAAGCGGCTCTGATGACTCTAACACGCCTTCGCATGGTCGGTCTAGACACTAATGTAGGCACTGGCTCAACTGGACGACGCCTTGTGGAGGGATGTTACAGGGAACTTCCAATTCTGCAGGCAAGAGCGGACTCAGTTGCAGCAAGGTTTGTTTTCAATAAACCCTACACAATCAACATAAGAGGAACAATACCAATAAAAGGCGAGTCTAAAGGAACCATTAGCCTGTACACTGACGGCTCTAAGACCAAGGTGGGCACAGGCTGTGGCATATACTCACCAACCATAAACCTGAAAATCGGATGGACAATGGGCGCCGAACCCAGCGTGCTTCAATCCGAACTGACAGCCATAACCATAGCGGCTTACGAAATTAAAAGCCGCAACATCGCCAACCATACGATCTGTATTTACACAGACAGTAGGCAAGCATTACTAGCCCTGAAAAGACCACGAATTACTTCGGGACTAGTTCTAGAATGTCATCAAGCCCTGACTAACATCTCTCTAAATAATGTGGTCAACCTAACCTGGATCATGGGACATGACATATCTAAAGGTAAACATACCGCTGACTCGCTGGCCAGGGCGGCTGCGGGACGGAAACTAGTTGGTCCTGTCCCCACCACTGGACTGACAACAGCAGCGATTAAAGACATCATTAAAGAATACTCCCATCGACTGTTTAAAGGGAAATGGGATGATACTACAAACTGCAATTTTGCAAAAATAATGCTAAGCTACCCAGATAAGTCAATAGCGAAAAAAAACCTTATGATGTCCAGAAGGAACCTCCGAACACTAACGGGTATTCTAACTGGCCACTGCGGGCTACGAGGACACCTATTTAAAATGGGTCTAACGAACACGGGATTATGTAGAGGCTGTGAACAGGAGGATGAGACCGCGGAACACATTCTTTGCGACTGTCCCGCCCTCACATTCGAACGGAACTCCATGCTGGGCACGAATTGGCCATTACTGGCCGAAATTAGGGAGATTCCACATAAAGATGTCGTCAACTATTTTAAATCAATAGGTTGGACGACGCACTGAATCTCCCGCCTGTACAAGAGGAAGCACAAAGGACCTACTGAGGTCTAGGTGCAGTGGTATATTACCACCCTCTGAACATTCAGATCAGAAGCTAAAACTGACACGATGTATCAAATTTGAAGTAAACATGCTGTAACCAACCAGCATCAACAACGGTTGTTAGAATTCATTATTAAATGCCAACTTCAATAATTTTTATATACGATGCTATGTAAAACTATATCTTACACTTTTTGAATAATTTAATTTTTAACTGCATTATTGGGTTTTTAGAAGAAATATTGTGTGATATTTGTGTTAAAAGTACGTTTTAAGGGACTCATGTGAATTGCAGAACTCGCTTCGCTTATTCTGCAAACTTTTACATTCATGCCTTAAGATTGTACTTTTAACACTTAAATCATAAATAACTATTATGTCACGCAGTAAGTCTAGTAATACTTACCCCGTACTTATAAGCTGCCAAGTTTTGCAAAGTATAACCTTGTAGTTGATACAAAAAGATCCTAATAGCCACAGCAGCTTTAAAAAAGCTTGATTTACCCTTCTTGGCCAAGATGTATTTCTCCCTTTTATTCTGTATACTTTGGTGGTATACAGACCTTGTTTAAAATTCTATGTCCAAGCCAGCAGAGTGGCGTCTTCAGCATTTCTGATTGTATTTTAAGGAAAGTCAGTTAACTTGTTTATAACTCTAACATTATAAAAACTCTTCCTGCTCTTACCCACGAACGGGCTGTAGAGAACCAGTCCCTCCCTTTTCACAGCTTTTGCCTTAGAAAATTAGCAAATATAATTTTCTTTTTAGCGGCTATCAATAGAGCAACACAAAGGACTATCTACACCTTCCATCATGGTCCATCTCAAATTTTTCACTGTGTTTTCTTATTCTTAAGTATATCTAGAGTGTAGAGCTTGCTACTAGCCTAGATCTTTTATTTCCATCTAAATCTTTAAGTTTCATGTTAATTTAGTGACTCTTACTTTGCTTAAGACAACTTCAGTGCCTACGTACCAATTTAGCATAGTAAGTTTTTGAATACTGGTAATAGGTATCTACTACAAAATGAATGCAAAGAAAAACAAATTATCATCAACACAATGAGTTTGATGACAATGGGATTAGTAAAACCTGCTACAAAGTGCACAGAAGTCTAGTTACTATAAAGGATATTATCAGACATGTCTTTACGATCCAAAAATAAAAAAAAAAACAGAAGCATCGAAAGATATTCTTTAAGGAACTAATAAGAATGCAAATATACGAAGAATATTAATCTTCATAAATTGTCTTTCACCACTAATCCTATAAACTAAATTTGAAATAAGTGATTTATAAAATATGGAAAGTAAGTTATCTTAAGGAATATTACAAGATTAAAGCTTTTTTTGTACCAACCTTACTGGGTATTTTTTCCAATTGCATAACTTTAACGCAGCTAGCGTCAGTGGAGCAGGTAACAGTTATTGTTAAATTAAGAATGGTACTATGACCTTACAAAGTCGTTTAAAATATTAATAATATATAATAACCAGGTACCCATTATTTATGCTAATTTATTATGCATTTAAGGTTCGCCAAATAAAAAAATAAATATAAGAAAGTACGATTTATTAAAAAATAGTAAACTAATAGAGTAATTTCTGGTACGATATAAAAAAACAAACAGTGGTAAAAAAACATTTAATAACAATTAATAACAGTCATTACGTCACAGGTACCTAATTGCCAATAAACATAATATACAGCGGATCTTACAAAATATTTAATCAACAAAATTATTTAATATCTATTTTTTCTTGATTCATCTTTTGTACAACCGTGTTTAAAATTATGTTTTATCAACAACCAAAAAAAGTTATTCATGGTGACGATGTTTCTGCGGTTTTAAAAATTTTGATAAAATTAATCGTTTTAGAACTCTGCATGTAAGTACTATGACAGGTGCTAATCTTTTACCAATGTAATATAATAACCAAGCAATAGAACCTACAAAAAGGTAAACATCTAAGAGGTAATATTGGTAGAATGGTAAGTCAACTGCTCCATATCGTAGATGAGGGGCTCCTTCGTGTCTAATGACGTATTCAATCCAGTATATTGCTGTTTCTAGTGGACTTAATGGTTGATCAGATGCAACTAGAGACTGTTTGTTAATGTTTTTTTGGTAGCTGTAAATGGTATAAAAAATTAGTACTTTTAAAAGTGACGTAGTTATAGGAATTTTATTATTTATTTTATAACGTACAACACATTCAAAGATTAATTACACAGGTTTATAAAAAAAGAGAAATTCATGCCCTTTTAAGAAAACTATGTGATCCTTAAGTATTTTGCCGAGTTGAGCACGAATGTGAGGTCCGTCTGGCCACATCACGTCACAGTTTTTTTTAAAACAGAGGACATAACCTCAAAATTTATGCTATAAAAAATATAATATTCAGTTAGTGTAAATTTTTTTAACTTCAACTTTTTTTTGCTAGAATTTACTTTTCAAAGTGTCTTGAATGTTAAACGACACTTCCTTGAGCAATTTGGGCCAAAAGACATAACCTCAAAAGACCGTAATAGCGATAAAACGGGATCCAGGTGGTATAACTAATGTTTACTTTCATATATTTGATCAAAAGCCCAGTTCGGAGTGCCGTAAATATTTTTACCCTCCACGGACACCCTGGCAGTTGAGAGAGTGCCAAAAACATAACCCAAAAAGCCTGTGATAGCGATAAAACTGTGCTTGTTTTAAGTGAGTCCCCTCGCCTCTCACTACATCTGAGTTTTAAAATTTATTTTCGACGCACTCGCTTATGGGGTCTACATATCTCGTTTAAATTTTTCTCAAGGCCTTTCTTTTGTGTTTCTTTGCAGATTCCAGCAATAATCCGCTAACATGTTGATGTCCCAAAAACTTTGAAAACGTCTCTTCATTTCTTTCATATCCTGATTGAACCTTTTCCCCCGCTCCTCACTGTAATCTTCCAGATTTTCTGGGAATTTGTCTAAATAAGAATTCAAAAAGTAAACCTTGGGGTCCATCAAACACCCTATAGCTTCGTAATTCTTGATCAATTTCTTAACTATCTTTTTGTAATTTGGATCTTTGTTCTTTCCAAAAACTTCTCACAAACATCAAAAAAACTTCACCAAGCCTTACGGCACTCTGAACTGCGCTTTACATCAAAAATAAGAAAGTAGACATCATTTATACCACCGTTTTATCGCTATCACGGTCTTTTGAGGTTATGTTTCTCGGCCCAAATCCATCGGGAAGGTACCTTCGGAGAAGGAAAATACCAGAAACAACAGAAACTCTTCCAAGTGTGCGGTTTTAACAAAAAAAGTGCAGCTGAAATCACTTTTAGCAAAAGGACTGAGTTTTTGATTACATGTATTTTTGGAGTTATGTTTCTCGGTCCAAACCCTTTAGGAAAGTATTATCGTAGAGAGAAAATACTGAAAACAATAGAAACTTTTCAAAATGTTCAATCCCATCAAAAGATTTAAAGTGGACATCACTTTTGGCAAAGGAATGCTGTATTTCCGAGATGTAGTATTTTAGAGGTTATGTTTTTTGGCCCAAATCGCTCGAGGAAGTGTCGTTTAACACTCATGACACTTTAAAAAGTGAATTCTAGCAAAAAAAGTTAAAGTTTGAGGTATTTTTAAAAACTCTGATAACAGTCCGATCGTTCGAAAATCAATATTTTTTCTGTAAACCTGTGTTATTTAGAGAAAACTTGTGGTTTGATCTTGAATTGGTAAGTATTTCATTTAATTAATTATCTTTAAGAGTTTTTACGTAAGCGCACTGAGGCATAAAGATCTTAAAACCTAGAAAATTTCACGCGCTGAACATATGCAGCGCGTGAAATTTTCTAGGTTTTAAGATAAGCTAATATTTACTTAAAAATGGTTTTTAGACATTTCTAAAATTTGAAGAGACTTCGGCGAAACATCCATAATTTTGGCTAATGACTACTGCTCCTAATTTCGCCTACGTATGAGTTGCCACACATAGAATTTTATTAACGTAATTCTTATATTTTTTTGGCTGTTTTGTTTGGTCCATTTAAGTGGAATTTTCTGAATGCAAATACGGTTTGGATGTCATAGCTTATATCTGTCTTATTCTATAAAATACCCTTGACATAGGGGTTGTTAGGCAAAGTTTGGCGTTATTAATTGCTTACTATTCTCAATTTCTAAACAAATATCAAAACTAGTTGATTACAGAGTAACTAAAATCACAAGGAAATAAATAAAGTCAACCTCGCTTAACATTTCATATGCTAACGGCGTTTTGTGAATATAATGAGAATAAAAAAGAACTATAACATTGATGTCATATTGGGATTAAGTAAATAGGCCCTTTGCGTATTTTTTTAACCGACTAAAAATAGCTTTTTATATAGTATATGGTAAATTTATATAGTATATATAAATACCTTTTTTTTAATTTTATACAATAAAACAAGCATTTAAAATTAAAATATAATAAGTTCGCGCCAAATCGGTATCTAAAGATCGAACGATGTAAGAACAACACTGATACGTCACGGTCTCATATGGCAAATCGGTAATAAAACCGTGACGTATCGGTGTTATTCTAACAGCGTTCGATCTCTACCATATAAGTCGCTAATGGTCCGGAAGGCCACCGCAAAATAGCTAGCCAATTAGAGATACACATAAAACTTTTTTTATATTACTATAAACTATAGTCAATTCAAAGCCGCACTGCTGCCTCAGCTCAGCGGGTTGAAATTGCTTTTTTTTACCTTAAAAAAAATCGTATTTCTTTTTTTATATAACTTGAAAACTCTTGATTTTAAGAAAAAAGGTACAAATTAAAATTAATGGTCTAATAAAACTACGTCATTTTTTTAATATAAAAATGTTTGTAGCCCTTTTAGTTTTAAGATTTTACCGATTTAAATTTAAAATAAAAACGCAAATATATCAAAAACTAAAAAATAACGAAAACGTGCATACAGCAAAAATTATGCATTTTTATAAGCTCTACATAAGGTTATATACACATTTTTAATAAAATAAGTAATAAAGGAGATTTAAGCAAAAAATTGATTTTGGCCATAAAACATTTTGCTAATAAAATTTTTTTGGTACAAGTACCAGCTCCGATTTATTTAAAAATTGATTCAAATTTTCTATTCATTGAAAGAAACAAACTAATACACATTTGTCTCGAGGCACTGGGGATAACCTGGTGGCACGGATATTTTATTTTAATTTTTTTGGTCCAATAACTGTATGCATTCCGATCCACTTGAAACTTTAAATAACATAAAATTAAAACTTTATTATTTTATTGAAAATAAAAAATAAATAGGTGCCTCCTCTATCTGGGTGTTATACACCGGGCAGGATGCTTAACATTTCTCGATTTGCTATGCTACTATATGTAAATATTTGATTATCAATTTAAGTAATAATATTAATATTTTATTAAGACAGTTACTCGTTCAGAATGATCTTGAGAAAATTTTAATCATATTTTTTTTTATATTTTATTTGTTTTTTTTTAGTTGAACTAATGTTTAAACTTTAATTCGATTATATTTTAAAGTAGTAAATAAATAGCTAAATACATTATTTTAAATAAGAATGACTTTAAGCCTAGAAAAAATAGATAGCTTTTTAAGAGAAATATTTTAAAAGTTTAATGCTAAATAAATTATAAAAAATAAAATATGTTAAAAATATGATAACAGTTTTCTTAAGATTATTCGGAACGAGTAACTGTCTTTATAAATTAGTAATATTATTATTTTAATCGCTTATAAAAACATTTAAACGATGAGCTATACACATAGTAGCATAAAAGATCGAGAAATACACTTAGATAGAGAAGGCACTTATTTATTATTTATTTTTTAATAAAATAAAGTTTAAATTTTATCTCAGTTAAAGTTTCAAGTGGATCGGAATGGGTATAGTGTTTGGACCAAAAAAAATAAATAAATATCGGTGCCACCAGGTTATCTCCCATAGCCTCGAGGCACATATGTGTTAGTTTATTTTATTTAATAAATTAAACATTTTAAATTAATTTTTAGATGGATCGAAGCTGGTATACTTACTTGTATCAAAAAAATATTGTTATTAGCGAAATTTTTAATGTCTAAAATTACTTTTTTGCCTATATCTCCTTTATTACTCATTTAATTTAAAACATGTATATTACCTTTTTTATAGAGCTTATTAAGGAGCAAAATTTTTGTTTTTTACATTTTTTCGTAACTCTTTTAGTTTTTGAGATATTTGCGTTTAATTTTAAATTTAAATCGTTAATATCTCAAAAACTAAAGGCGCTACAAAAAATGTTATAATAAAAAATGACGTAGTCTTATAATATCTAAATTTTAAATATAATTTTTTTCTAAAATCAATAGTTTTCGAGTTGTATAAAAAAATATTTTTTCACGATTTTTTTAAGTTAAAAAAATGCAATTTAAACCCGGTGAGCTAAGGCAGCAGTACGCCTTTAAATTAACCATAATTCATAGTAATATAAAAAATCTTTTATGCGTATCCCTTATTGGCATGCTTTTTTGCGGTAGCCTTCCGGACTATCATATTCACAATGGCTAGTCGATACGAAGCATTGTGGCTAAGTTCCAGTATCAAAAATGTACTACAGTAACCATGCTTACAACAACAAAAAATGTATTGCATTGTTTAAAAAATCCGTAATCATGTTAACTTACCCGGTGTTTTTCACAAACAATAATAAACATATTTTAGAGCTTTAAGTCATGTTCTGTAATTTCTTTTTGTGTTAACTACGATGGATTTTAATAGTTTAATAACACTTGACATTTATTATGTTGCATATTTATTTGAAACTTAAGGGATTTATCTTAAATCGGAACAAAGAAACGCAATGTATTTTCCGTTTTTGTTCCGCATAAAATAAGGGAACGGAGCAAAAAACACTAATATTGGAACTCAGCAAACTTCGTGTCGTTACAAGCCCTTGTGGCCTAACGTTAAATTTAAAGGGCCAGGCGTCAAAACTATTTCTTTCTAAGAAAATATATTTAGCAGATGGTTCTTTAGTAGGAAAACAAAGATATTTAACGGCTTTTTGAATCAAAATAAATTTAATGCAAGGGACCCATTTCTAAAAAGACTTGACAAATACTAACTGCATTTATAAAATTGCATAAGCAAAACTATAAGGCTGCTTTGATATCTTTTCTTTGAGGTTTTCTTCTTTTTTGTTGCAGACGATCTGCAAGTTCATGGGGGGTCAATAAGGCTGAGCAGGCTCAGCTCGCTATACCCCGGGACCTGGACCGAAGTAGTCCCATTTTCTGAAAAATTTTAAGGCGAGTACTTCCAAAGAAAACATACTGATACATAAATCCGCCACAAAACTATAGAACATATTTATAAGGCTGCTGCTACTAACCGCGTTTAAAGGACATCCCATAAAATAATCGGGCACTAAGGTCATGTCCAGGGAGCAGCAATAAAAAAATTAACAAGCAGTATTTTTTAAAATTCTGGATGTATCAGCCAATACTCTTAAAATATTGAAGTTGTCGAAAAACCACTTTAGAGTAAATGTAACGGTAAATTAAGATCTAGGTAATACCATCTATTGTACACTTAAAACATATTTAGTAATTAAAAAGAAAAGGTTAAAGACTCAGTTTCAACAAAAGATTTTTTGCATATTTGGATCTCTGAAAGTACAAAATAATATTTAAACTCGGAAATGTTATTAATATCACAGGTTTACAAAAAAAAAGCGTACATAACCTCAAATTCACTTTTCGAACTGTTTTCAGTATTTTCTCAGTTAATCAACAACTTCCTCGAGCGATTTGAGCCAAGGATAACCTCAAAAATACCACATATCGAAAATACAGTATCCTCTTGCTAAAAGTAATGTCCACTTTAAATGTTTTAATGGGATTGGACATTTGAAGAGTTTCTATTGTTTTCAGTATTTTCTCCCTCCGATGATACTCTCCTGATGGATTTGGAGCAGAAACATAACCTTAAAAATACATGTAATCGAAAACTCAGTGTCATTTTGCTAAAAGTGATTTCAGCTGCGACTTTTTTGTTGGAGCTGCACACTTTGAAGAGTTTTATTTTTCCAAAAACTTTTCTAATACTTCCCCCCTCCGAAGGTACCTTCCCGATGGATTTGGGCCGAAAAACATAACCTTAAACCTCAAACTTTCTTATTTTTGATAAAAAGCGAAGTTTAGCGTGCCGGAAGGCTTGGAGGAGTTTTGTCGATTGCTTGTAAAAAGTTTTTTGGGAACAACAAGGATCCAAATTACAAAAAGATAGTAAAGGAATTGATCAAGAATTACAAAGCTATAGGGTATTTGATGAGCCTCAAGGTCTACTTTTTGGATTCTCATTTAGAAAAATTTAAAAAATCTGGAAGACTACAGTGAGAAGTAAGGAAAAAGGTTCCATCAGGATATCAAAGAAATGGTAAGACGTTATCAAGGCCTTTGGGACACCAACATGTTCTCGGATTACTGCAAAAGGATACTTCCGTGGAACACAACAAAAGAAAGGCCTAAAAATTTTAACAAATGATGTAGACCCAATAAGCAAGTGCGCCGAAAATGAATTTTAAAAGTTAGACATGGTGAGAGGCGAGGGGACTCACTCAAAAAAACACAGTTTTATCGCTATTACGGGCTTTTAAGGTTATGTTTTTGGCACTTTATCAAGTACCAGGGTGTCCGTGTAGGACAAACTTACTTATGGCACTCTCAACTGTGCTGTCCATTAAAAATAAGAAAGTAGATATTATTTATACCACCTGGATACCTTTTTATCGCTATCAAGGTCTTTTGAGCTTATGTTTCTCGGCTCAAATCCATCAGGAGCGTATCATCGGAGGAAGGAAATACTGGAAACAATAAAAACTCTTCAAAATGTCCAATCCCGTCAAAACATTCAGAATGGACATTACTTTTAGCAAAGGGATACTGAATTTTTGATATGTGGTATTTTTGAGGTTACGTTTTTTGGCCCAAATCGATCGAGGAAGTTGTTGTTTAACTGGGAAAGCACTCGAGACACTTCGAAAAGTGAATTCTAGCAAAAAAAGTTGAAGTTAAAAAAATTTACACCAACTGGATATCATATTTTTTATATAATGATTATGTCCGCTCTTAAAAAAAACTGTGACGTGATGGGACCTTAGATTCGTGTTCAGCGCGGCAAAATACTTAAGGATCACATAGTTTCCTTGAAGGGGCATAACTTTCTTTTTTTTTGTAAACCAGTGTACTTTTATATAAAAAACAAAAGGTTCTGATTTACTTAATAGTACAAATAAAAAAACACTTACGATGGATCCTTTAATAACTTATGAATTTTTTCAGAGAATTCTTCATCAGTAAACGTTGCGATGTTTATAGATTCAGCGATGCCCAAACGCACACATCTATCTGCATTTGTTTTTTGGTCGCCCAAGATAGGAATTACGAGCATAGGTACTTTTCTGGATAAAGCTTCATCCATAGATTGGATTCCTGTAATACAAATAATAAGCCGTAAAGCTAGACAGCCTAGGGAGTTGCAAAGTAAAAGAAAATTTTGCAAGCTAAATAGATGGGTGAGAATTTTCAAGAGGTCCAGTAATTTCGTAGGATACTTAATCTCGTTTTTTAAGCCACACTAAAAAATATTAGGTGACCTTTTTATGTTTTAAAAAAATTAAAAGTTAAGGTTTATTTACATTTGAGTTTATTAATTTTAATTGATTTTATCTTAAAAACGGTGGTGGGCTTACTACCGGAATGTAAATATCTAATTTAATTTTC
Source organism: Listronotus oregonensis (assembly GCA_019359885.1). Lineage (NCBI taxonomy): Eukaryota > Metazoa > Arthropoda > Insecta > Coleoptera > Curculionidae > Listronotus > Listronotus oregonensis. The sequence continues at coordinate 43,512 of JAHBCN010000486.1, read as the reverse complement.
TGTTTTAGGCAATCTGCTAGTTTATAGAGGCCAATATGGCTGAGAACACTTAGTCTCTGTGCCCTGAACGAGCTTGAAGCGGTCCTATTGTTCCAAGATTTTTGGCGAGTACACAACATGGACTTTTTAAAGGTGTGTTATAATTAGGGCCCGGATTTCGGAACGAGCTTGTTCCCTATACATTTTTTATGTCTGGTAAATTTATTGGCGTGCGCATTAAGGAGATACTAAATATAAATAAATTTTAAAAAAATGTGAAATAAAAACATAACAGGAGTGTTTTACAATTTAATTGCATTACATGATATAACTAACGTCTTTTCAAAGTTGGTTTCGGTAAAATTGGTTCATCGCTAGAGTGACCAGACTATGGAAACTGCTACCCGCAAAAGGTTTCCCTTCTCCTTCCAGTCTCCAAATAATTAAGGCCCGTGTGAACAAACTCCCTCTCACCACACTTAAGACACCCACGGTACGTTAGTGCTTGGACCACAGCCTTCGTGGACCGTCAAAGATAAAAACACCTCTTTCACTTTAAATAAAAAAGTAGAATTTGGAAGGAGCCACTCAACTTCATTTTTTAACTTGCACTCATTATTTATTTGCCTGTAAGCGACTTACCCTGTTTAAATATAACAAATTAGAGGCAAATATAATTGATTTACCCCTCGATTTAACCTATGTAAGGAACTGGTTTTTACGAGTTCAAAAAATAGGCGGAGAGTTTTTATCTTGGAGGTGCATTTCTACCAACAAAACTATGTTTGTGGTTATTATAAATATGCTAATGGATGAAATCAATATTTGTACATTTATAATGCAAAAGTCTATTTTAATAAAATTTAATATAAAACTTATAAAACATAGTTCATCTTTTTGTTTTCCCTAAAACGAGGGTTTGTATTATTCCCCAGTACACAATAAAATATTAAAAACCTAATCCCAAAGAGTTATTTATTGCTTTATTGTATATTCAATCAAATCATGTAAGGTTTTTAACCGGTTGTTATAATGTCAGTAACTAAAATTTAAAACCCATGTTAAACCAAAGTCTTACGGCTAAGGAACCTTTTATTACAACAGTAAGTTTGTGGAAAAATAGTTTCATATAAAATCACTTGACTATAAACTTTATGTAGTGGTGTATCTGTGATGTTATATATAATAATATTCACTTTTTTAATCCATTCCTTATTAGGGTGAAGTTAGTTCTTATCGGCCCTTTTAATATTTTAGATTTTTTTTATAAATTTTTTTTTCGTTCTTCAAACAATGTTGAAAAAAGATAAATGCTGCTTTAGGGTAATTATTGTTTTAACTTGGTAATTCTCTAAAAAGTATTATAGTTTTGGTAAAACTTGCTAATCATAAGACGTCAATTTTAAAATATTGTGCAAGAAATATCTTAAATTTTTACAAAAGCAATAAAGATATTTTTTTCATATTCAAAGTGATATTATTAAATAACAATGATAACCAAAAATATTATTTGCACCTGTCCCAACTTGAAAATTAGATTTAGATAGACTTATTCCTTAAAAACAAATTAATTGTAAAACTGATCTAATCTATTCATATTTCAAACAAAGGCTAACCTCTTTAGTTTTATTGACGTAATATTTTTTTAATTTTGGTTATAATTATTATCGATAATAGGTGTTTCCTGTTTTAAATATATTTGAATATAAAATTATTTGCATATCTGGCATATCTTTATGATTTAAAGACACCTGGCTTACGTTTTTTGTTGCTAATATAATAAACTTTGCTGTTTTAATTAATAAAATCTGTATCTTCTTGTCTTTATCTTATATTTTTAAGACAAATGTGCTATTAAAGTTTAAAGCAAATGAAGGTAGAAACAACTAAATATTACAAAGATAAAAAAATTACCTACGTTAGGTGAAGTACGTTTAAATAAATTTGTTTTTGGACATTGTTGGTCAAATAAACATTTTCCCTAATTAACAAACAATTTTAAATGTTTTTTATGTTTAACAACCCTTTATTTTATAACCTTGTAATATGTTATTAATATTAATAAAATAGCTAATAAACGAAGAGTTGAAGGGGTCGGAAAAAACTGCTTTTATAATCCGATTGTTATATGAACAATGGGTTTTTAATTACTATAAAAAAAAGAAAGAAAATTGGATATAAAAGTCAGTATTGGTGACTTCTTGTTTATACCATACGAATTAAAGTTGTCACGATAGCTGAACGTACTCACATAATACATCGTATTTATAAGAGTCCGGTCAAATTAGACCAAAAAATAAGGGGAAGGTACATAAATTTACATCAAGCTGAAGTGAGTAAAATTGTTTAGTACATAATTAAAAATAACATTTCAAAATTCTTGACTCGAGGTCAATGGTCAAAAAAATAGGTTTTTAGCGATTTCCTTCAAAACGGTAAGTTTTATCGTAAAATTACATCAGGCAATTGTAGATCATGAAATCTATAAAATAGGTATCAATATTTTTTTTCCTAAAAGCTACCTTTCCTAAGATGTAACGATTCAAAAAGTTGTAAGCGTCATTGTATGCACACGTTTCGACGCCACCTCTAAGGTAGTGTACTTAGCGCGTTTTTTTAACGCGGTTTTCCCAGTAGGCCTATGCCACAGGTATGTTGTGATTCTGTTTAATTGGAAACTATTGTATAATAACAGATATTCGCAAGGGTAGGAATTAATAAAAGTGATGAAAATTAAAAAAACAGTAGAAAAAATTATTCATCCGATTCATAATCTTTAATTAGTTCTTCCTGTTGTTCTTCTTTTTAATCCTCTTCTTTTCCTTCGTCTTCTTAATCTCCTTCTTCTCCTTTATCTTGGGTGCAAGTAAATTGTGTCGATAGCGATGTATCGCATGTCTGTTTGTCAGTATCCAAAGAATCCTCTGCTGTTGGTAATTCAACATTAGAACACGACCGGCCTTGACAATGCGTACATGCCAGAGAACAACATAGTCCAATTTTTTTGCATCCACATTTATCAGTGCATCCCTTTTTACAGTTGCAAAAAATTTTGTTTAGCAGTTTTTCCGGTGCAGGTGGGAGTAAAGTCTGAATTGGTTCTAATGTATTATCGACCAACTTCCAATCCCAAACTTTTAGATTTAGCTGATAACCAAGCCACACTTGAACTTGGTAATGTACCCGAGAAAGATTATGGTGAGCAGCAACTGAGGTTGGAGAAAGACAGGCTAATTGCCCTTTTTTTATTTCAAGTGTTTTTAACAAAACATGCATATCGATACTTATCTAAGAGGTAGTTTTTTTAGGAGCTCCCTACATACAAAGAAGAAAGCGAATTTCGTTGGTGATAACTTCTTGTGGAGTTAAAATAGATTTTTTCAAAACTTCAGCACATTGAACTAAATTTTGGTTTTCAAACATTTTAAAGACTGTTGTTTTACCCCTTCTGTAAAATGTCTGAAGGTTACACTAGCGTATAAATTAAGGGACTGGGTTTCATTTCACCTGATATTCTCCTAGTTATACTTATGTATATTTTATATTTTAAATGTAAGTTACAGTCACCGATAGAAAAATATTTTTACTTATATTACAGCTACAGAGATGTATATACGTGACGTACCTACTTATGCATAGAATGACGCTTACAACTTTTTGAATCGTTATATCTCAGGAACAGTGGCTTTTGGAAAAAAAATAAAAAAACATTTTTTAATAATAATTTTATAATCTACAATTTTTATTAAGGATAATTTTACGATAAAGCTTATCGATTTAAAGAAATCGCAAAAAAACTAATTTTTTTGACCTTTGACCTCGAGTCAATTTTTTCCACGTATCGGAACGATGGAGAATTTTAAAATGTTATTTTTAATTATGTTTTAGACAATTTTACTCACTTTCAGCTTAATGTAAATTTATGCACCTTTGAATGCACCTAGATTGACCGGAGTATAAAATAACTTGCGGTACCTTTATTTGGCGTGTCTTGAATTAATATACATGTATTAGAATCTTTGTAGCTATCAGAGGTAAAAAATGTTTAAATAAAGTTTGAAAATAGTTTTATATCCTCTGTTTACTACCAATAATATTTACCTGAAATGCAGGTCAAAGCCATCCATTTTGTAAAAATAATAAATAATTATAAAATTTTAACCATATATAATAAAATCCGTATTAAAATAAGTCTATAAAAAATACACTTTTTTTAAGTTTCTCCTAAACTTTATTATAGTTTTTACAGATAAAAGGTATAGGTGGTAAACAGTCGATACATTAATTTAGACTTAGGCAGAATGTTAGTTGTTTTATTTTTAAAATTATAAACATATTTAAAAAACAAATTTTACATCATAATTACTTACTTTCTATACAACTCAAATTAATACCTAAAATTAAAATATGAGGACATGCGCATGCAAAAATCGTTATAGTTTAACAATGCATTATAAGATTTCTTTTAAAGGATTAAAAATTTAAAATTATCCGAATATTCTCATTGTTTCATTTATAAGGATTTTAGAGATTTAAATACAACCAATTTGGTACATATAGTTCTCTATTAAAATGGACTTAATATAAGTTTAAAATCACCTAAACACTAACAGACCTATATATAAAATATACCATAGGTTTAAGAACTATAATCTTTTCCAAAAACCATACTTAGGAAAACAGATATATAGTTAATGATGGTTTACATACCAAAGCTTTAAACTATTTTAGTCATTGGCAAAACGATGTTTACGGGTTTTTAGTCGAAAGTTTTTCTATTAAAGCTATGCTTATACCTCACCTAATTTCTGAAACATTTAAAATAGTTGTAGTCATGAAATGGACCTCAGAATTATAAACTTTATTGATAACTTATAATAAAGATTTGAATTTTTAGTGTACTAACTAATTAACAAATGTTTACTTACCTCCCTGAGTAATAAATAACTTTACTTTTGGATGACCCAAAATGTCCTGTTGGGGGAACCACTTCTGAACAACAAAGTTTTTGGGTAAACTTTGAGAAAGATTTTCAGTATCGTATTTCCAAAGGATGGTATATGGTAAATTGCCTAAAATATTTATCATTCGTCCAAGGGCAGTTTGAGATATTTGAGATGCCCTGACATTGGTTCCCAGGCTAAAGTAGATTACATCGTTTTTAGAATTGTCCAGTATTCGTGCAAGATTCTGAAATTACAAATAATATTAGTACGCCATTAAGTGTGTACCATTAAAAGGAATTACAACGTTAGAGAAGTTTTATTGTTTCATACGTTCACTAAATCGTAAAATAGAAAAAACCGCGGAGTGCTACCGTTTTAGGGAATACATTTTTAAGATAGGGGGTAAATTTGTCTGTGTTTTAGTTTTTTAATTTTAACTAATTGTAACTTTTAAACACTTTATATAGACATACGTTAATAGAAAAGTTGTTTAATTTTTTTTTTTTGAAGTGTCGCATATCTAAGCTAAAAAAAAAATTAAAACCATATGTTAGTCCGGTTAATCTAGACATTCAAAGGTACATTTTACATTAAGCTAAAAAAAAGTTAAATGGTTTGAAATATAATTAAATATAACATTTCAAAATTCCCCATCGTTCCGGTACGTGGAAAAAAAACTTGAGGTTAAAGGTCAAAAAATGTTTTTTCGCGATTTTCTTCAAAGCGGTAAGTTTTGTCGTAAAATTACTTTAAACAAAAATTAAAGATCAATAAATTATTAAAAGAAAAAGTATTAATAATTTCTTTCCTAAAAGCCACCGTTCCTAAAATATAACGATTCAAAATTTCTCGCGAATACTCACAACAAGTTTCGGTTCATTTCAATGTTGAAAGAAAAGTTTACCGCTGAAAATATATTGGTTAAACAAGCTAATAACGACGCCGATGTACTTATTATTAAAACAACAATAAAGCAATTTAATTTGACAAATACAACAATTGTTGTTGGTGAAGATGGAGACTTACTCGAGTTACTTTCTGCTCGAACTTCTACTGAAAAAACTATTATCTTCTTAAAACCAGGAAAAGCTTAAAATTAATCAAAAATACATTTATCAAAAAGTTTAACGACTTTTGCAAGTGTCAAATTCATGTACCAACAACTGGCTATGATACGACATCTGCATTTTACAGAAGGGGTAAAACAACAGTCTTTAAAATGTTTGAAAAACAAGATTTAGTTCAATGTGCTGAAGTTTTTTAAAAAAAGTAATTTAACTCCACAAGAAGTTATCACCAACGGAATTCGCTTTCTTCTTTGTATGTACGGAGCTTCTAAAAAAACTACCTGCTAAGATATGCATCAATATGCATGTTTTGTTAAAAACACTCGAAATAAAAAAAAGTGCAATTAGCTTGTCTTCCTCCAACCTTTGTTGCTGCTTATTAACATCTTTTTCGGTATATTACCAAGTTTAAGTGTGGCTTTATTATTAGCTAGACCCAAAAGATTGGGGTTGGAAGTTGGTCGATAATACATTGCAACCAATTCAGACTTTACTTCCACCTGCGCCGGAAAAACTGTTAAACACAACTTTTTGCAACTGTAAAAAGGGATGCAGTGCTAAATGTGGTTGCAAAAAAGTTAGACTGTTTTGTCCTCTGGTAATTGTCAAGGCCGGTCGTGTTCTAATGTTGAATCACCAACACCAGAGGATTCGTTTGATACTGACGAACAGACATGAGATACATCGCTATTGATGCAATTCACTTACACCCGGAAAAAGAAAAAGAAGAAGACCAAGAAGAAGAAGAAGAAGAAGGTTAAGAAGAACAACAAGTAAAAGTAATTGCAGATTATGAATCGGGCGAATAAATTTTTCTACCGTGTTTTAACTTCCATCGCTTTTATCAATTCCAACCCTTGCGAATATCTGTTATTATACAATAGTTTCCAATTAAACAGAATCACAACAGACCTGTGTCATAGGCCTACTGGGAAAACCACTTAAAAAAAACGCGCTAAGTACACTACCTCAGAGGTCGCGTGGAAACGTGTACATACAATGACGCTTACAACTTTTTGAATCGTTATATCTCAGGAACGATGGCTTTAAGGAAAAAAAATTTGATACATTTTATAAATAATTATATGGTTCACAATTTTTTTAAGGTAATTTTACGAAATAACGTACCGTTTTGAAGAAACTCGCGAAAAACCCATTTTTTGACATTTGACCTCGAGTACCGGAAAAATGGGAAATTTTAAAATGTTATTTTTAATTATGTTTTGAACAATTTTACTCACTGTTATCTTAATGTAAATTTATGTACCTTCCCACTAATTTTTTGGTCTAATTTGACCAGACTATATTTAAAATACGAAGCAAAAAAACAGAAACTGAGTTTTTTAAATGTTAAAATTTTGACCTATAACTTTTTTTCACGCGAATTTAGGTCTACGTATTGCTATAAGCATACAGATATGTTCTTTTAAATGGTTTTTAAGTTTTCGGTAGAAGTCTTTAGGATTTGTAGTAACCGAGATATGATTTTTATAAAATGGGCTATTCTTATGTTTTTTTTTTAAATGTGAAAGTTTTTCTTCTGAGTTTTTTTCCTATGGGGTTTGGTATTGACAATATGGCATGAAAAAGAAAGCCTTTTTTACGACCTTTTAAAACGGTGTCTGGGTAAAGAAGGAAGAATTAGTAGTAACCGAGATATGATACTTTAAAATTAAGGAAGTAGTATCTATTCTGTGGTGTTGTGTAGAATGAAATAAAGCACTTTCTTTTACTACATAAGTTGTTTTATTGATGAGTCGGAGAGATCTAAAGAAAGAGGAACATGTTTCTGCCATATAGATGGTCATTCATCAGCCTAAATACAACATAATTTATAAGAATAGTGTACTAAGGGGTAACTATTTTACGAAAGGATGACAAATTTTAATTTTAGTTTAACAGGAAAATTTTTCTGTAATAGTTGGTCTCTTGTACATCTTTCTTATAAGTTATGTTGTATTTAGGCTGATAATGACCATCTCTATGACAGAAACTATCCCTCCCTGCGTAGAAGTTTATGACTCGTCAATAAAACAACTTATGTGGTAAAAGACAGTATTTTATTTAATTCTATACAACATATTTTGTGATATGGACTACTTCCTCAGTTTTAAAATTTCATATCTCGGTCACCATTCATTCTACATACTTTACCTAGGCACAATTTTAAAAGTTGTAAAATAGGCTTTTTTTATGCCATATTGTCTATATTAAACTCCACAGGGAAAAATTTATAGGACAAGTCTAAAGAAAAACAATAAAAATTAGAAAAAAAAACTATACGAGTAGCCAATTAAAAATTTTAATCTCTAAGTTAGTATTATTCCTAAAGACTTTAATTTTAAGTAAAAAACTATCCTACCCCCTATAAAAATAAATATGTTCTGATTTGAGGTGACGATTTATAAAAGTGTATATTTACTTTAAAATATTTGTTTTCTAGTTATCAATAACTGAATTTTCTAGTTATCAATAACTGAATTTAACATTTTTGGTCAATACAGCTTTGGAAGTATTTCTGTATTTTTACCAAAGGTCATTTAAAAAACAAATTATTTAAAAAAAATAACGAAGAAATTATTTAAAACTTCTAACTATTTTTTGTTGTTTACATTTTTGCTATTGGCGTCATTGGGAATCACTTTTCTGTACCAACTTTAAACTTTTGTTTTAGCAGCAATATTATATACTTTTAATAACCTGAGAAAGTATTAAAAAAGTTATAGTTACAAGTGCAAAAAATTACCAGTTATTGGACAATTTATAGAGCTATAGTGTAATTTGTAAAATATGGTATTATAGTGAGGGGTAAATATCTTTTATGTCTAAGAGCTGTTTAGGCTTTGACTAAAAAACTGTGTAGTCTTAAAATATTTTTTTATTATAAAAATATTATAAGTAATTATTAAGTACTTATAATTCTAAAACAATTTAAAAGTAAATATCTTTAAGTTTTTAGGCAAAACTTTATGTTTTTTGTCGGTATACGCATGTGTGAAATAGAACATGACTAATCCACGTCAACTGAATTAATAAGGGTATTTTTAATGTTAAAAATAAGATCTTAAAATTATAGAACTAATTACCCTTTGGGTATTTTGTCAAGATTTTGTTAAATTTTTAAATTTGTGTCAGTTATTTCCTTAAATTTTTTTAAGAACGACTATTAGGCAGTCTAACGAACTGTCAACAACAGCTGATTTCATTCTCTTGGAGGTCAGGTTTACATTTGGTTTTTATAAGCAAACGTGCAATTTTAAGGATTTTTATGAAGTTAATAATTATAATGCCTTCATTTTGTTGTGTAATAAACTGTGCTAATAGAGGAGACAGGAATAGAGTGGGTTTTTACAGGATTCCTTCTATTTTAAATAAGAATGATGCTTTACGGAATCTATCGACAGTCTGTTTAATAGTTTGTAACAAGGGTTTTAATGAATATCACGACAAAAATGGAAAATCATAAATATTGCTTTGCATGCGCAAATTAAAAATATAATGGTAAAAATTTATGTTTGACTTTTTAAGTGCTTAATAATAAACAGTCTATTATATATGTTAGGGCTTTAAACAGAAAGCAGATACGACCGGTTTCATAGGGAAAGGCCGAAGATATGGCCTCAGAAGAAACATCTGGTTCCTGTAACAAGGACCTGGTAGCTACCCATGTCACTAGACCGGCAGAGGAGGGCATGACGGATCTAATCGTCTGCTCGTCATACTTTCCAGGAGACAGAGACACCAGAATACATATTGTGCTCATGTCCGATAGCGACATGAGTAAGAGGAGATGTAAGAACTCTCTCTCCCAATCTGATATCGGATTCATTAGAAGTCTGATCCTATTGGGAGAAAAATAAAAAGGTGTGAGCTACAATAGACCGAGCAGTCGCAGTGGAGGGTGTAAAAAGTCCACTCACTTTAAACCTACTTACCTACCTAGGGGATATAAAGGGTTACTTAATTATATGGTAGGTACTACAATATAGTACTACTTTATTGTACGAGAACAGAAAAGTGTACTAGACTAAAGTATACTATTTGCAGCGATCATTAAATCAAAATGCCACCAACAGATAACATGTCATTGCACTTGGTGTCATTACTGATGTAATGGTCAAGTCTGTTATACTTACAGGTTTTTAAGAATCAAATAAACACAAAATTAATTTCTCCAATACCACTTAGAAGCAATAAAACATAGTTTTGTATGAAATTAGTATATTATCTTTAGTTGTGTTCTCATTACTTTATAGCCTCATTCATAAGCTACTAGGCCATGAAATATTCACCTGATAAAGCTCTACTTTATGACCTAAATACCTATTAAAATTATATACATTTCTATTATATTTAAGTATTTTATTTAAAACTTTACACCCACCTATAAACAAAACTTAATAATCAGATACCAGCTGCCCCTTTACAAGCAAAAAACCTAAATAAAGAATAGTAAATAATTATTTAATTTAAAAACTAACACCACTTAAATATGTGAGTTGAAACAAGTGACGAGACCACACTTCCGAAACACTGGGTTACCAGATTCGACACAGTTCATACTGTATGTTCTACAAAGTAATATTTATTTAAATCCAATTTAAATTTAACATGGTTGGTACAGTTGTTTTAATTTTATTAAAAGCACCTTGTCTTTAATAATTTTTGCATCCAAAAACTTCATACTATGTGCAGGAACATAAAACACATGGCTTTCATTTGTTGTGTGTAATAGCTTGTTGTAAGCACTAAATAGCAGACAATATCCATTTGAGTAACACTAACAGGGGGAAAGTCAGCAGGATTCATACTTAAATCCGACTCTTTTAAACAAAACGGATCCACAAAATTAATTCCGGAGAGCTTTTGTCTGTATCGATTTGCGGCATCCGCATTTTCAGCTTGTAGCTTCACAAAATAGTCGCTCATGATTGATTCTCTATAAGTACCATTACTAAGACTCCCAAATAATATAAATATACTTAAAAAGTCACTTTAAACTACTTGAAATCCGAAAAAAATCACTATAAAATAGGACAATGCACAGGCAGGTTAAATTGCTAAGCGGGTTGTTTGTCCTCCAGCAAGTTTGTTTACCATAATCAGCTGTTTTGTTAGACTGCCTAATTCGTATTTTCTCAGTGACGTTTCTATGCGATTCTTTAAAATTAGAAATCAATCCTATAGACTCTAAAAACGGCATGCTCTAATTTTCTAGTTTTTAAATTATATCAGGTACAAATCCACAGTTGCCCTCGATAAATAAATTTTGTGATAAATTTAGATGTTAAAGGCCCTTTACATTTTTGTACAGCTAAAAAGCATAGACTAAAGGGTTTAATAACAAGAACTTTTTGGTTGGCACACTATCCGATAAATAAAAAGACGACAAGGTGTCCAGGACGAAACGTATAACTGTCAAATTAATTGTCTTTTCCAGCTATTTAGACGCAGTTAAATAAGACTGTTATTTATAATTTTCACTTTGAACACCAAGCAATAAGTGTGCAATGTAGTGGCTAGAAGAATTTGTGGTCTCATCTAATATAATATAAAAATAATAATTGATACCACCGATTTTTCTAATTGTGTCCCTTTGTGGTATTTGACGACAATTTTTTTACGAAAAGTATTTTTATTTGGAATTGAATATTTTTAACAAACAAAACCGTTTGTTTTTTAACTTTAAGAAAGAAAAAATCGGGTGTATCAGCACCTTTATGCTCAAATATGCACAATTTATTAAAATATGAGCAAGGAAGGCAAAATATGCAATATATGCAAATTAAAATTGTAAATAATTAACTTAGAAGGACATAAATCGTTCGGATACATATTTTTTTTTTAATTAAAAAGAAAAATAAAAAATATAATATGACCCGAAAAAACTTCCATAACAAAACGATTTTCGAAAAAAATATTGTAACTAACTTGGCTATTAATAATTAACAAATAATGATCCCAGCTCTTTATGGCCTTGTGCATTATTCGCCTTTAGGAATATCCTTGTTTGTTTTATAAATAATAAAACTGTACAATAAAAATTACAAAAATCAGAACGAAATTTCTTAATTCGCATATTTGTGTTATAACATCTAACAAAAATTAAATATATCCCAATTGTGTGTAACTAAATTAATTATCTAAAAAAACACTTGAGACTGATGTACGCAGTATTGTAATATATAATGATAAAAATATTTTTGAATGTTAGTTTGAGAGTAAAAATTAAAATAAAATATATTGATTTTTAGGAAAAAATATGTACTGTTTTGGAAAAAAAAATCAAAATTATGAAATAATATTTTTTTTCCACGACCATTATGTTAAACAGTCAAAAATACACTACCCATAGGCATAGTAAATAGCTTATTAGGCACGGAAAAGTAAACGCACGTAAAGTAAACGCACGGAAAATATATCAAAGTCGGTATTTATATGCTTAATCAATAACAAAAACGGGATCCTTAATAATGCCATGAGAATAACATGATCGCGCGTCGACAGCTGTAGTCCTAGAAACGGCAAACATACAAACATTTTCAAATAAAACTAAGAAAGTAAGGTTTTTTTTGTATGATTTTAATTAATTAAATTAATTTTTATAAATAGAGTGACAGTCAAAATAAAAAATTAATTTCTCCCAACATACTTCAAATAGTAGAAACGGCAACCAATAATTTACTGTCGAGCATATCTCGAGCACGGTATAAAACTCTTAATAAAAGATTCATAAACTGAAAATTAAAAAACAACGCAAAAAATGTTTTAATAGCATATTTTAAAGAACTATTTAAAAAATATGAAGCCTAGTTTACTATGGGCGTTTTCCTCAATGCGTAAATCAACTTTAACCTTAAAGAACAACGTAAATATAGCTGCTTACCCCAAATTATAAGCTCTTTTAAAAAGAAAATCGAATGACTCTACAAGCACAAAATCTAAAATTTTGACAGCTAAGGATATTCAAGATTTCCTTGAAAAAGCTCCCGCAAGCAATATTTGTTTATGAACAAATATGTTTTGATTAAATAATCATAAGTGGTGCATGTCGAAAACAAGAACTTAGAAATATAAAAATGGCGGACATCGAGGACACTGGAAAATGCATTATTATACAAATTTCAAACATAAAAACCAAAATTCAACGTCCTCTTGTTGTCTCTGAAAATTTTTATTTCACTGTTAACAAATATTTCACTATGTGTAGGGGTTTAATAAATTAATTAACCATTTTTCTTAAAATGGTAAAATGTAGCAGGCAACCTGTTGGGATAAACAAATTAGGAAGTATACCAATAGATATTGCAAAATCTCTTGATTTAGAAAATCCATGTGCGTACACAGGAGGGAGGGAGCATTAATGGAACGAAGATCTCTGGGTCGTCGCCGAATGAGGTGGTGTGACAACATCAAAGCAGATCTAAGGTCCATTGGAATGGAATATGACCCATCATTGATGGAAGATCGGCAACAATGGAAGCGAATAGACAATCGGCCAAGACCCACCCGGGTTGTAGAGCCATGGAGTAGTGTTAGCAGTAGTAGTACACCTTACACTGCTTTCGCAGGACCTCCGCAACTAATTTAGTCGATGCTGGTGGGGACTTATTGGATTAAAAGGGACACGGTGGTTGGCGATCGTCTTCAGTAGCAGAGAGAAAAAAGAAAATACTTTATCGAAAATATCCTCTGCCATCATACATCATAATAGTGATGTATCCCTTGATGTATCCACGAAAAACAAAACACTTTATTATACTCTCTGCCATCATACATAATAGTGATGTATCCCATGATGTATCCACGAAAAACAAAACACTTTATTATACTACATCAGAAGTATCTTCTCCCCCAATACATAACAGTGATATAACCACTACAAACAAAAATATTATAATGTCATGTGCATCCATAAACCGATATACTTCTTATATATTTAAAAGTTGTACAGTAACAATAAATAATTACTATAATAATACCTCAAATACTAACCAGTATTGTTATTACGTTTTGTAAATACAAGAATTGTTTTCTTTTTTGTTCATGTATAAATAAAGACTATTAATCTGGTTATTTATGGCCAATAACATGCATATCAAAACTTTAAAAAAATATATCTTTTTTAATTATCCATAGACACATTTAATAAATTTTTGAGTATGAATCACATTAAGTCGGAAAGAACCTGTAGGTGGTCGAAGATAAAGCATATTACGTAATGCGTGTTGTAAAGTAATTACGCACTCATGGAATTACGCACTAGCCGCTATGCGGCTTCGTGCGTAACTTTTCCATTATTTGTGCGTAGGTAACATGCTACTTAGAACTCTTATTACGTAATATACTCTTGTGTAATATGTTAGCGTCAACTCAAATCTGTCATTCCTTGAATTTACTAGTCAGTACATGTATTGCTGGTAAGCAGCGTAAAAACTAAACTAGAAACCATTTTTAAATTAGGTCAAAATGATTTGATTTAAGAAAATATCTGCTTTGTATAATACGCAAGGTATCATGAGTTCTTTTAAATAATATTTTCTTAAATTTTATTTTTTAAATTGGGTAAAGTAATTACTAAGTATTTTAATAAGTTTTAAATATACAGGGTTTAATGATAATACATAATAAAAAATTAAATATCAAAATGTATTTTGTAGTATAAAATATCTATTGAACAGATTATTTTATTAAATTATTGAATCCTACCTTGGTAATTATTATTTTGTATTTGTAAATCACAAAGAGAACCATTTTAATGGGCTTTTTCTATATTGAAGGTATTTAAAACATTTAAAAATAATTGGCAACTTAACTTACAGGTTAATTCGAATTGTGTTTTTGTTTGGAAATTATACAAATTAAAAATGTAAATTTTGGAGCTAATGTTTTTTATTTCTCTTTATGTTGGAGGTCAACTAACCTATACAAACTGTGCTAAAAAAGGTAATAAGTTTGCTCTAGACACTTAGTTTTAACCCATGTAAAAATTTGAATTTTGTGACTGTCAATTAGTTTGTAATAATTTTAATCATAAGTATAATAAAAGTAGTTCTTTGATAGCAAAAAACATAAATAAAAATGTTTAACTTCTGTAAAAAAAATAAAATTGTTATTTACATGCAATAAAGTCATTGTTTTATTGTTTCCTTATGTAATAGAATTAGGTTCTCCACTAGTGGTATGACGTAATATAAAGAAACGTTATTAAAACTTACCGCAGGCAATGGTTTTTGAGGTTGAATATGAATCCCACTTATAGGTATAAATTTGGGTACCATAGGCTTAATATTTTGAAGTGCAAAATTATAGTTTCCAAGTACAAGACTGGTTTCACTAGTTAATTCCAAGGCATTTTTAAATCCTTCTCCAAAATGCCTTCTTACTTGTGCATCAAGTCGAGAAGACAATTTAATCGTAAAAGCCAACCTGTATAACCATTTAAATGCCCAACTAAATACCCTTTGTTGTAAGGTCTCTGAGCGGGAAAACTGCAGAAGTATATCGGGATCCAAAACTGGATGTTTATCCAGACCCAAAGCATCCGATCCTCGTATGGTAAGGGGTAGTGATGTTATTCCAACCATCGGTACTTTGTAGATTTCTTTAAAAGCATACATTGGTTGCCAGAAATACTCCACTAATATTAAATCATATGTTTCGTTATTAACATTGTTGATAAGGTCCTTCATATATGGATGACTGAGCTGTAGATCTGCTATTTTCTCAAAAATTGTAAATATTTTGCCAAGATCTTCTCCAGCTTTATCAAGGACCTTTAATGGTTCAGAACTAAATCCCATATCATATTCAGTTAAGTTGGTCAGCGATGGGTCGTTTAAGGGATACGGTGTGTAAACTGTTACCTGGTGTCCTCTCAGAGAAAGTTCCTTCCATATTGGTTGAAAAACTATCTGATGACTGTAACTTGGAGTCATAAAAATACCCAAAATTTTGGCTCCATGTGCGACGGATAATAAAAGACACGCACAAAAAAGAGTTGACGCCGACATGATGTTCAAACTGAATAAAGATAGAAAATTTTTTCTTTATATAAAGAAACGATTATGAAGCGTTTTTGTTTATATTGATAACTATTTTTCACAATTAAGGTATTTTAAGTGCACTTGATTTGCGTAGGTTATAAAAATTATTTCTTTTAAATTAAATATATACAAATATATATATATATATATATATATATATATATATATATATATATATATATATATATATATATATATATATATATATATATATATATATATATATATATATATATATATATATATATATATATATATATATATATATATATATATATATATATAAAAGTTTGCAACAATAGTTAAGTCGTTTAAAAAAGCAGTTTTTCAAATAATCTATTTTTTGATAAGAAACCACTCATGTAATAACGGCAAAAAAAATGAAGATATTTAGTCACGTACACTGTTTAAAACGTTTCTAGTCATTTTAAAAACAATGCAACGGGTTTTTAAGTTTAGTATTAAGTTAAGGAATTTTTTAAATAAATATTTTTATTATTTTTAAATACCTCTAGCTTTTAATATTTTAGCCAAAACCTTTTTGGCGTTTTTATACGGCTATAAATGATTTATCAATGCTATTTTTAAGTAATTTTTTTTATACAGGGTTCCCCCTAATTGACTACCCATTTTAATTGCCCAGTAAAATTGTTAAAACTGAATAAAACTAACATTTTATTACACTTTTTTACAATTCACTCTTTGGGATTTACTATAACATACGACATATCCAAACTTTTAAAAATCACGTTTTTAAGTAAGTGCCATTAACTTCAATGCACTCTTCAAAATTTGACAAGAAATGATTTATGACACGATGAAGGAAAACCTGATTTATTTATCGGACCTCTTTAAAAATTCGGAGTTTAAAATCTTGGATGTTTTCTGGACGAGTTGCAAAATCCTTTGACTTTAAATAGCATCACAGAAAAAAGTCTGGTGCAGTTAAGTCCGCGGACCTTAAAAGCCAATTTAAATCCTCAAATAGTGAAATGAGTCGGCCATTAAACACTTCTCGCAGAACTCTTTTAGAGTTTTTAGCGGTATCCATCTTTTTCTATTAATTTAATTAATTTTTTCACGAAAAAAAAACCAATAAGGCTACATTAGAAAAATGACCTTTTACAAAAATTAATTTTTCCTAGTTTTGTGACAGATAATAATATAAAAAAAAGACGTACTGACTTATCTCATATAGAATTTCTTTCAATATCAAAATAGGTAGTCTATTATGGGGAACTCTGTATAAAAAAAATAAACGAAAATTTTTAAAGTTCAATGATATTAATATTACTTAAAATACTATGTTAACTACACCTTGTTACTACAGGTATATACATATTTATTACAGTAAGATTAGGCTGAAAATGCAGCAACAAGGTTAAAATCTTAAAATCGTCAAGTGGCAAATCAGTTGTTTAAATATATTAATAATTACCTACACTAGTATTATTTTTAAAAAACTTTATCTGTTTTCGTGTTTAATTTAGAATAATAAAAATATAAATACAAAAATCTTAACACGCCAATATTTTTAGTTGCAGATTTTATTTAATTTTTTTAGCATTTTATTGTCACTATGAAAGGAAAAAATTAAAAACAAAAACACAGCTTAAAGTTGTGAACTACAATCGCACGACTTTACACACTAGGGCTTGCAAGATTGTATTATAAATAATTAAAGTCTTATTTACAATCCTTGTGACATATTTGGCCAAAATTTGGGATAAATGATTCTGGCTACGCACCGGTTTACCGCAAATCCAAATACAAAGTATCGAAATCATTGAAAGGAATTCAGTTTAAACTGTTAGTTTTATAGTGTATACAGGGGTAATACGTTTTTAAAACAAGGTAGATTATGTTGTATCCAGTATCAGTTATGTCAGTTATTCTTTATGGACACGGGCAAGTCAATGTGTTTATTTTTCAATACTTTTACCTATTTTTTGTATTACCTGTGTATTTGGAGATACGTTTTTACTTAAACGTGAGAGAAGAGGTATTGTGAAAGACTTTTAATCTTTTGTCTCTTTTTTTTAAGTATTCACATACCTCCGTTACTTTAAAATACTTTTATAAACACACAATATGCTGTTGCCAAAACCGGGGTAATTTTAAAAAATATATTCTGTACAGAGTGTCCCAAATTCGAACCTTATTATTGCTATCTCGGAAACAAAGAGATACGAGGTCAGTTAAAAGAAGGCAAAGTTGCGCACATTAAAAGTTTAAAAATGTCGAATACTTCCGAAGACTCTTGAAAAAAACCAAATATTCGCGATTTCATTTTATCACTCTATTTAAAAAATTATAATAAAATATGTATATTCTTATTGCTACCCTTTTTGTTCCATTAGATAGTATTATTGGATATATAAATCGACGTTTCGTCTTTGAGCTGCCATCATAAACTTGGTTTTCTTAATACGGTCTTGGATTTTTTATTACGGATTTTAAGAGCTCTTTAGGTCCCAAAACCAATATTGTATTGTACCTATTCAAAAATACTATTTAAGGATTTCCTGGTAAGTTCTTACCAACAATCTATTATCTGACTCTCTTTGAAACATAATTTCTTATGAAAATTGCCATTAACATGAATTTTGCAAATAAATGCAATACATCATTGGTTTTGGGACCCTAAAAGCTTTTAAAATCCGTAAAAAAAATTCAAGGCCCTATTCATAAAAACAGAGGAGTTGATGATAGCAGCTCAAAGACGAAACGTCGGTGTGTATATCTAATAATACTGTCTTGCAGAACAGTAAAAGAGAAGCAATAAGAATGTAAAATTTATTTTGTTACATCTATTTAAATAGAGTGATAAAAAATAAAAATGAAATTGCAAATATTCCGATTTTTTTCCAAAATTCATCGAAAGTATTTAAAATTTTTAAATTTTTAAGGGGGCACTTTGATCAGCATCAAAATTGCGCAACTACCTACATTTAACCGACCTCGTATCTCCTCAGGTTTCCGAGATCCCAATGATGAGACTCAAAATTGGGACAACCTGTACATCATATATATTTTTTAAATTATAACGGTTAGTTTATGCATATTGGGAAAGCATATTTTTTTTTCTTTAAATGTTTTTAAAATATTTTTAATTGACTTTATACCATTTTTAATCATTGTACCTACATTCATTCTATTCTCTAGTGGATACAATACTTACTTTAAAATAGTTTTCTGTATTGTTTTTTTTACTTTGGAGTTATTTTTCTTTTGCTCTGCTACAAATATTTTTTATTTAATTGTTAATATTATTTATTATTTAAAAAACAGGTTACTTTAAAATAATTTAAAACCGAATACAGATATCAAAACGCGGTCAGTTGTGGTTAGTTGTGGTTTTTGCCAGAGTATAGGTATCTTTTCCTCCACTAAACTTTGAATAGAAAATCATATCGTTGTTTTTAACTTTCTCGAGAAAATCTCGAAAAATCGAGTTTTCCTTAAACAATGCCCCTTAGTTGGTGAACTACAAACTAGCCGACACCGAAAAGGCGACATATAAAAGAGATTTAAATTGCTGTTGCAACAAGTATTTACTTGAACCACTTTCGAAAAAAAGATGTGGGAGATATAATTATGCAAAAGTTGCATCATTTAACATTTTCTCCCACCCTTAATATTAAAAATAGGACAAGAAGTCCTTAAACAAACTGATAAAAAAGTGGTTGGAGTTTTTGTTAAAATTGTACCTAATACTAGTTAACTTAAAAAAAAGTAAGTTTTTGAATTAACCGTTGCGCCATCTTGCCGTAGTTTTCGAAATTGAAAACAATATCCAGCTATTTCTCTTGCGTACTTTTACCAAAAGTATTTTTTTCCAACTCTGTGTGATAAATAGTTTTCAAGATACAGCCGGCGTTCTTTTTTATTTGGACACCAGGTACATTTTTAGCTGTTAACTGCATTTTTACTGTCTTAAAACGCCTTATTCGTTACTTATTGTAAACTACTGGCTTGTTGGCGAATAGGTATCGTATTTTTAAAATTACTAGATTGATTTAAAAAATACGTATGTAATTAAAAAAAAATCAGCAAAACATACGTTGGCTAGTATAAAACTTAATAAGTACATAACAAAGTTACAAAGCTACTTGGATAATAGATCCTAAATAAATTTAAACGACAATACGAGATATATTTAAGTTATATATAGTTAAATAACTTACCGTTGGTAATGGTTTTTGCGGTTGAATATGAATTCCACTTATAGGTATAAATTTGGGTACCATAGGCTTAATATTTTGAATTGCAAAGTTATAGTTTCCAAGGACCAGATCGACTTCACGAGTTAACTCAAGAGTATTTTTAAATCCTTTTCCAAAATGCCTCATTACTTGAGAATTTAGTCGAGAGGACAATTTAGTCTTTAAAGCCAATCTGTATAACCATTTAAATGCCCAACTAAATACCCTTTGTTGTAAGGTCTCTGCACGGGAAAACTGCAAAAGTAGATCTGGATCCAAAACTGGATGTTTATCCATTCCCAAAGCATCCGATCCTCCTATGGTAAGTGGTAGGGATGTTATTCCAATCATGGGTACTTTATAGATTTCTTTAAAAGCATACATTGGTGCCCAAAAATACTCCACCAATAATAAATCATATGTTTCGTTATTAACATTGTTTATGAGGTCCTTCATATAGGGATGACTGAGCTGTTGGTCGGCTGTATTCTCAAAAATGGTAAATATTTTGTCAATATCTTCTCCAGCTTTGTCAATGGTACCTGCTGATTCATAACTAGATCCCATGTCATATTCAGTTAAGTTGGTCAGAGATGGGTCGTTTAAAGGATACGGAGTGTAAACTGTTACATGGTGTCCTCGCAGAGAAAGTTCCTTCCATATTGGTTGGAAAACTATCTGATGACTGTAACTCGGAGTCATAAAAATACCCAAAATTTTTGCTCCATGCGCAACGGAAAGTAAAAGACAAGCAAAAAGAAGAGTTGACACCGACATGATGACAAAACTGAATGAGGATAATAAAAAATTTCTTTATATAAACAAAAAACTTAGGAAAACCTTGTTGATAATGTTGATAAGGTATTTATCATAGTTAAGGTAATTTAATTTAATATGCGTTGTTAATAACTTTTAACCTATTTATATATATATATATATATATATATATATATATATATATATATATATATATATATATATATATACACTAAAATTAAAAGACCTTATAAATATATATATATATATATATATATATATATATATATATATATATATATATATATATATATATATATATATATATATATATATATATATATATATATATATATATATATATATATATATATATATATATATATATATATTTTATATATATATATATATATATATATATATATATATATATATATATATATATATATATATATATATATATATATATATATATATATTATATATTTATTTTATATCACAGTATGTCCACGGATGGACATCCTAATAAAACAAATGAACCAAAAATTTCGTTTTTCGACAAAAAGTCATTCCTGATAAAACGTTCTGCATCTTAAAAAAATGTGGTCTACGAGGAAAATTTTTAATTTTTTTTATACGGGGTACCCAAAAAATAAATAAAATCATGAAATATCATCAAGAATAAACAAACTTTATTTATCGTTTTAAAGTACAATGGCAAAGAAAAAAAGGTTTAAATCCTATTTAGTGCTTACATAAGAAACGTATTAAACCAAAACATTGCACAACAAGAAGAACTTTTATTTATTGAAATACGCCTTCCCCGTGTTCGACGCATTTTTCAAATACTATTTTGAAACGAGATTTTGTACAACTTAACGTGACATTAAAATAATATCCTGATGTTTTGTCAGGTTTTTTGTGACAAATGATACACGCATTTATACGATGCTGGAGTAGAGAAAATTCCGAACTCTGAACCCTAGCCTATCCCATTTCTGCCCATTTTTAAGAACACGTGCAACAGGAATTTATAAATGGCAATGCTACAAAACTTTTTTATATGCAATTTTACTTAAAAACGATAAATAAAGGTAGTCTATTCTCTATCCGTGACATACATATGTTTATATATATATATATATATATATATATATATATATATATATATATATATATATATATATATATATATATATATATATATATATATATATGTATGTATATATTTCAGGATACAGGGTAATTAAAGTTTTTTTCTTTTATAGTTTATTTCACATTTCTAGAAAACTCGTGAAGATATTAAGATCAGTTTTTGTACACGCAAATGCATAAATATAGGTCGCATTTACATGTACAAAATTGTTTTCCAAGGCAACTGTACGCCACTGGTTTTTTCAAAAATTAGTATTGCTCGCTTAAAGCCAGTTTTATTATACTTAAAAAGTACCTCTTGAACTTTTTCGTTCTGACTTATCGTTTTCGAAATAAAACTAAAAGTACACTTAGCTGTTTCATGTTTTATTTATAATTTTATTATTTTATTTGTACTAAATGTTCAGAAATAATTTATTCGATTTTAACTTTAGATTAGATGCTATAAATGGCTTCCCTCTGCGTTAATGCATGCTGTAAATCGCATTCGAATATTTTTTCTGCCCCTTCGAAATATTTGAGGTCTCCGGCGGAAACAGCCTATAAGGATACAGATTAATAAATTAATTTTTATTTCGAAAACGGTAAGTCAGGACGACAAACTCTAAGAGGTACTTTTTAAGCAGAATTAAACTGACTTTAAGAAATCAATACTAGTTTCTGGAAAAACCAGAGGCGTACAGTTTTTTTCGCTAAAAATAAGAATTTACTGGCATGAAAGCCACTGATGTAAGTCCCTTAGAAAATAATTTTGTGCATGTAAATGTGACCTATAATAATTCATTTGCGTATAGCAAAACTTATCTCAATATCTCCACGGGTTTTCGAGAAATGTGAAATATACTTTAAAAGGCGAAAAACTTTAAACACCTCGTATCATAAAAACAAAGCATTTCCGGACCCATGTTTATAAGAACTTTTTTTCATATTGTTACATGTAGAATCTACCTCTAAATTTTCCTCACAACATTTTGTAACATCCTGTATACAGGGTGTAAGAAGTATGATGCTCATCATTTTAATGGGCGATAGTGGAGCTTAAAATAAGTAGAAAAGTTTATATGACATATGTGTCAAAACTTGACAGATTTTTGTCTAAACGATGTTAAAGTCATGCACTTTGAAAGCAGTTATTTCTGTAAATCGTAACAACTGGGAACTTTTGTCTTAATCGCTTATCAATAGATTCATTTGATAAAAAAAATAAACTAAATTTTAAATGCTTTAGTCTACAAATAAAAAAAAATAAATAATTTTTCAACAATTGTTCTCCCGGTTAAAAACTTAAAAAACAATTGGCAACAGAGCCATCATTGTGCGTAGTCAGTTGTCCAAAGAAGCTCACCGATCCGGCCACAATATTTTTGTTTGTTTTTGAATCGGGAAAATATGCCGATATGTTTTAAATTCAAGACAGACGTATTGCAAGTGTACCAAAGAGTAATGAAAACGGAATGTGTGCGATTGAGAAATCTTATTCTTTAAGCAAAACAAAAAAGTGCTGTTTTAAAACATAATAATTTGTGTTCTTAAAATGGATATTAAGCCCATTCTTGTGGTAAGTACAATTATTTTTTAATTACAAATAAAAACCAAACAATAATTAATTGTTTTTTACTTAAATTTAATATCAAAATAAGTTGCAGAAAGTAATTTTTATTATTTGTATGTACTTAAATTAACATCTCCTTAAAAAAACTGTAAACATGCAAAAACACAAAAAACGTTCGAGAGTCGCTTCAATGAAACAGGCCAACTTTTTTAAACTTTGAAAGTCCGTATTTGGAAAACAATTAATTTTTGACTCATATGTTTTTGGCTTTTTCGACTTGTTTTGAGCTCCTCTATGCTATATATATATATATATATATATATATATATATATATATATATATATATATATATATATATATATATATATATATATATATATATATATATATATATATATATATATATATATATATATATATATATATATATATATATATATATATATATATATATATATATATATATATATATATATATATATATATATATATATATATATATATATATTTTTTTTTTTTCTTGGGTTTTGCAGTCCTTCAAATTACAATGGAAAAAGGAAAATTTTTTTTCCAGAAAAATGTATTTTTTTTAATTGTTTTGACGTTTCGGCCGGAAATTCCCTAGCCTTTTTCAAATAGTTGTAGTAGTAGTCTGCAACAATTTTTTTTCATAATTACTCTTTAAGTTTACATTAAATCACTAGGCTTACCTTATAATTAACATTTACATTTTAAGTACAGGTATATACATCAATAAAAAACAATTTCATTTTGAACACATATAAATAAACTAACGAAAAGAGATACATGCACGAGCAGAAGAACACGTCACATTTTAAAATTTGGTTTTGTATACTGATCTTACTTTGGCAGGAATGCATTATCGTTTGTTGTTGGTAAAAACCGATATTAAGTTATTTTTATAGAGAGGGGTGTTAATTTCTTTTTTTATTTTAAATTTTTTTTAATTAGATTAAACGTTTTATTTAATTATAGAGCTATAAATTTTATTAAGTTGTCTAGTGTCAGTTTTTAGATTTATTGTGTTTTTATTTTTTTGAATTTCAATCATTTCATAAAATTCTCTTTTTTGGGTGTGGTTTTCAGTTTTTAATATTTTTACATTATCAAAATCAAACCTGTGACTCGTCTCTGATGTATGATTTGTAAGGGCGGTTTTGTTTTCTTTTTGTCAAATTTATGTCCATTAATTCTATTTTTAATGTATTGGGTAGTCTGTCCTATGTACACCGAGTTACAGTTATAGCATGGAATTTCATATACGATGTTACTTCTTTTATATTTAGGTATTTTAGTTTTTAGCTTTGAAAAATTGGATTTAAGAAGATTATGTGCTTTATGACATACTGTGATTTTTTCATGTTTAAATATATTTTGTAGATTTTGTGACAAACCTGGAATATATGGAAGAGTAAGGTAGTTTTTTGTTTTATTTTCCTTTTATTTTTTGATACGTGACTTGTTTTTTGTAAAATCTATAAATTCGTTTTTTATAAATTGATTTAATTAAATTATTTGGGTAATTATTCTTTTTTAGCGCTTCTTTTGCCTTTCTTAATGCATCGACTCTGTATTCAGGATCAGTTAGTTCTATCGCCCGGTCAGCGAGACCCAATTTTTCTGGAAAAAAAAACACTTTTCTTTTTTTCCATTGTAATTTGAAGGATTGCAAAACCCAAGAAAAAGAATCTCCGAAAAATATTATTAAATCACAGTCCAACAAATTAACCTTATAAAAATATATATATATATATATATATATATATATATATATATATATATATATATATATATATATATATATATATATATATATATATATATATATATATATATATATATATATATATATATATATATATATATATATATATATATATATATATATATATATATATATATATATATATATATATATATATATATATATATATATATATATATATATATATATATATATATATATATATATATATATATATATATATATATATATATATATATATATATATATATATATATATATATATATATATATATATATAGTACACCAGACGGTTCCTGCTCGCCTATAACTGTACCAACACCACCACCATGGCCAATACAAATTAACAGCAGGGTTCCACAGCCTGGACCGCACACCGTCTCAGTTGAAAACGTCAATTCCATGGTTATTTGGATAATTATTCTTTTTTAGCGCTTCTTTTGCCTTTCTTAATGCATCGACTCTGTATTCAGGATCAGTTAGTTCTATCGCCCGGTCAGCGAGACTAATTTTTTTTGGAAAAAAAAAACACTTTTCTCTTTTTCCATTGTAATTTGAAGGACTGCAAAACCCAAGAAAAAGAATCTCCGAAAAATATTATTAAATCACAGTCCAAGAAATTAACCTTATAAAAACAATAAGGAGCTCAAATCAGGAACAATCAGCTGCTCAAATATTAGCGGAGCGGACGTGGCAACATTACCTTTGTGGAGGGGGTTCGACGGATAAGAGCAGTAAAGAAGATGGTAATTGGGACTTTGTCGAGCCTACGCGAAAAGCGAGCTGTACATGTTTAAAGTAAGTAAATGCCTCAGACGAAAGAAAGAAAAGACTTAACATTTCATTCATAAGTGACGCTTTGTTTTGACCCAGACATTATCAATAAAATCATATAAGGGGAAAAAGGATAGAAGATAAATTAGGACTGATCAAGGCAACAGTGTACGGAGCCTTGCAGTTTCCCGACCAGTGGCGTATGGTTTATGTTAGAAGTTTCGATTAGATATAAATTTATTAAAAATATTAATTTTTAAATCGTTCTAATTATGGTGATGCTTTAAATTTTAGTTTTTTAAAAAAATATTGATTAGCAACATAAATAGTTATAAAATATTTTATTCTAAAAAACATAAAATATTTTTGGTATATTGGTTATTTAAACAAAATTACTTTTCTCCTATAAATTAAGAATAATAAAAAAAGACAAAAACTGGGGATACTTTTTATTATATACGGTACACAAAAAATAACATAAAATATTAGATATAAGGCAAAATAAAAAATTATCTACTTATTCCTAAGATAATATACAGTGTCCAAAAAAGTCCGCATCAAATGGGAAAATTTTTCCCCTAATTAATTCGGGAAATTTTTTTTTGCCAAAAGTTTTGTTTGAAAAATAATGCCAAATAATGTATACAGGGCACCACAGATTCAGTGCATGCATAGGGATCTCGGATACCGTAAGAGATATGAAGTCGGGTAAATTATGGAAAAGTTGTGTATTTACGTAACTAACCATATCCACTTTAGAAAGTTGCATAATTCCAGTACTTTCGGAGATATTCGAAAAAAAACGAAATTTGCCGATTTCGTTTTATTTTTTCTGACGTTATTTAAAGAGATATGAAAAAACAAAAGATACTTTCTCGTGGTCACTTTTTAAGCTCTACAAAAAAAGAGTTAAGAAAATTTTTCCTCACGACGTTTCTTTTTCGTTAAATCATCATCAACTTTATTTTTTAAATACGGACCTGGTTTTTTTATTTCTTTTTTTTGAACCCCTTATTATTCCAATAACAAAAATTATAACACTTAATATTTTTTAACAAATATGAAACGCCCCTAAAAGGGAAATGTTGTGCGTTCCTTGTCTAACTCATTGTCTCTTAAGAAAAATATGTTTATTTAACAGAAAAATATTAAGTGTTATACATCATTGTAATTGGGATTAAAACTGCTTCAAAAAAAATGCAATGAACAATTGAGTGCCGTATTTAAAAAAATAAAGTTGATGATTTTTTAACAAAAAACAAAAACGTCTCCAAAAATCTCTCAACGGTGTTTTGTAGAGTACAAAAAAAATTGTCTTTTTTTTTTTCCATATCTCTATAAATAACGTCAGAAAAAAAAAGAAATGGGCAAATTTCGTTTTCCGGATATCCCCGGAAGTCCCGGGAATTTTTCCTTTAAACGGATGTTGTTAGGCACCTAAATGCGCAACTTTTTAATAATTTAACCGACTTTGTATCTTTTCCCGGGTTTTTCAAGATCCCCATGCATGTATTGTTGGGCACCCTGTATAAGGATGATCACGTGACTTTTTTTAGATGTCAAATTTGTTTTTTTTCAGAAAATCGAAAAATGAAGCATTATCTCTCAAAATTTCGAAAAATTGTATTGGCATGTTGCAAAATATATTTTGGGGACAGCTAAATTGATTGCAGCGCTCGCTGTGATCAAATTTTTCGATAAATCATACACCCAATTATCCATGGATATGTCTTCATCCCTAAAAGTTAATTAAATTAAAAAAATAAATACGTGAAAATCTTTAGAAAACTTTTGCTGATTTTGTAAGACCATATTAATTACATACCCTTTCACTTTCCTAGGGGGAGTCTCAAGTAAAAGGGGGGTCAAAGCTAAAAATACAGTTATATTAATTAAGTTAAAAAATGAATGGGTCAAAAAGATGTACTTGTTTTAAACATAAAAAACTCAAACGTTATTAGATAGACCTACACCAAAAAAATTTTGTGTTTTTTAAATCAAGAACCAAAGTTTACGAAGATTCGTAAATATAAAAAACAACGTTAACAATAATTTGAATGTTTTAGTCTATAACAGTCATTCCCAAAGTGTGGGTCGCGACCCCCTGGGGGGTCGCAATGAGGTACTAGGGGGGTCGCCGGAAATTTCCAAAATAAGACAAAAACACTACTTTGTTAAATCATGTATTTTTATTATATAAAGCTTATATAAAGCCGAAACGAGGCTACGAGAACGTTCCAGAGTGCCATCTACTAGCGAAGTAAGGAGTAGAGCCTTCGCGAATATCATGGAAAAGTATTGCGATGTAGACACAAACAAAGATGTCGCGGTGTACAATGTGCAGTCGACTTTTTATTATTTATTTTTATTGTAAATGCTTTGTCTGGCAGAAGTACTACTAGTTCACTAGTGGAACAGATCCAATTATTAAAATAATTGTTGAATTTTTTAAATGTATTTAGTTTAAACTTAAACAGTAAAAATAAAATAAAATTTGAGAAACCATCAGTTGTAAAAATTAGGCACGCTATTTTTGTCGCTATTTTGGTTTGGGTGATGAGTAGGGGTCGTGAACTTTTTTTTTTTTAACAAAAAGGGGTCGCGTTTTATATAAGTTTGGGAAACACTGGTCTATAATAATTACCTTCCATCAACAGATTGATTGTCAAATATATGATGTAAAATTTTTGGGATGGCTCCAGGCCTTAAATATTTGCTTTTGTTTGCCTTAATCAAAATCTCCTGTGGATCAAAATGGTCTGAGCATAGCACAGGGTGCTTTGGTAAATGTTGCCCCCTCTTCAATTTACAAGAAAAAACCAAATGTTTCTTGTTATTGGATCTAGAAACCTAAAATATTAGAAAACCCTTTTTTTTATAATGTATAATTTTTCCTATTATAAACCTACTCAACTAATAAATTCAATAATATTTAATAAAAATAATAAAATAAGTACAATGCATAAATAACCTTTGGTCTAGTTACTTTCCTTCAGGCTATGTAAATCTACGCCACTGACCTTGGTATGAACATCGCCTAGCAAACAGAACCTAACTTACCTATGAAAAGACACATCTTCGTGTAAATAGTCCAATTTTTTATACAAAACACATTCACGCACCATTTTAGAGTTTAATATTTTTTGTAAATATTTTTTAACAGATAGTTTTAACCGATAGTGTATTTAAATTTCTTAACTAACTTTGTAGAGATTTCACCTAACGACATCTTGTGACCGGTTTCGATCTATATCAGACTCATCAGACAAGCTAGTCAATAAAAACACCACAAAACACTTAAACAAATGCCACTACACGTAATCAGGTTCATTCCATTTATCAACGGACCGGTTGTAAAATTCCTACGGGGTTTGAAGCGGGCTTTTGCCATATTCCGCCTGCAAAATTTCCCTTTTGGGGGGCGAAATGTACCCTGCGAAACGTATTTAACCAAATAAAAATAAATAAAAATTGGTTTATGTAGCAAAATTATCTTTAAATTATTTATTTTTTAAACCAAATCTAGTAATCTATTTATTTTTATGCCCATTTTTTAATATAAATATAGAACTTAAAGGCAATTTTATTTATAAATGTTTAAATTCATTTGCTGGCAACATATTTTATCGACTTTAGTTACGCGTTACGTCCTTTTCAATGTCTGCCCCTAAGTTCGTGTTTATCGTGGGGGATTTGGTAAATGCAAAAGAAGAATTATGTATCTGAAAGTAGTCCCCAAAATTGTCAGATGTACTTGGCTGGTTTCTACCTAGACTTTCGGTTTTTGATTTATAAAAAGTATGTACAGGGTGAGGCAGCATAACTTCCTTTTTTCAAAACTTATGAAACGCATTGTATGGATCAGAAAGTTTTAATTTGGTTTTTACAATGTTTGTACATACCTAAACTTTTGTTTTACATAGCTTCGAAGAGCAAATCATGTATTCTCGATACATTGAGTAAACCGATTTCTGGCGCTTCTCATGACTCTTTCAAGCATGGCAGGCGTTATGATGCAAATTCCATCCTGGATGTTGTTCTTTAAATCTTAAAGGGTCCTTGGACAGTTCACATAAACACAGGATTTCAGGTTTTTATATATATATATATATATATATATATATATATATATATATATATATATATATATATATATATATATATATATATATATATATATATATATATATATATATATATATATATATAAAATATATATATATATATATATATATATATATATATATATATATTTAATACATGTTTAGGTTGGCAATGCGAATATCCCCCGCGAATAATAGTAAATCTATTTTTTTTTTCATTGGTTGAAATCAGAATTTTATTTCCGACCGTACTAAGGAAAGGGAGTTTTAAAATTTTAGGTGTTTGTTATTCAGAAATAGTTTACACTAATTAACACTTTTTGTACACGCTTAGTCCCAAAATACACCTTAGGTACGTAAAAAAAAATGTTATATAGTGTACACTTTTTCTGAATAACAAATAGAACTGTAATGTTTTATTATATCTGCAGAAAAACTCTCAATTTAACAGTCCAATTAAAATATCCTGATAAAATATCTCACTATTAACGGTTGTTCGATATCCCTTATTATAAAATGTTATTATATTTTAAAGATGCCTTAAGATGAGTCGATTTATTTTATCTAATATTCTTTAGCTGTTTCCTATATCAAAATAGATTTTACTCCTAACCTATAGTCTGTCTCAAAGTATATCGCTAT